>OY856411.1:1340940553-1341415553 GCA_963693085.1 Alisma plantago-aquatica | reverse complement strand
AAATCAAATTCAATTGGTTTGCAATTGGATACTTGCGGGGGATAAAATAAAATGAGGGACCAGTGTCCTCATGGGCAACTAGGAAATGCAGCCCCAAAGTGTCATCATAAGGGATGTCAGTGAATGTAGGCTCTTGCGGTGGAGGTGGAGGTGGTGTTGGAATGCCCCTCTATGTGATGTGACACATATCCATCTTCTAAATCATCCAATGCATATCAGGGAACTGGAGGCTAAGATGGTCTAAGTGGGTGTCCTATTGGTCAAAACGTTGTTGAACATACTGTAGAGATGTCGCACATCTGGCATTGCCCAATTGTACTCTATCTGTGTGCCAGTAGGTGGATGAGGAGGAGGAGGTGAATATTGTTGACTTAAGAGTTATGCATTTTCCATATTTTGATAATGATTTATCCATTCCATTCATATGTGTCTAATATGTTTGTTTAAGATTGATTTTAGGCTTTAGGTACATAAAAAGGATCAAATTACAAAAGCCCTATCTTGTCTAAGTTCAAGTCAAAAGCAATGCAAATGTGCAAGTTGGGAAATCACTCCAAACCACCTTAAAATATCTTTATAATCATTTCTATTGATTATATGACTTGTAGCTAAGATGAGAAAAAAGAAGGGACACTTAATTCCATCTTTGATCACTCAAAAATCATTTTGAAAAATTTGCCACAACTTGTCAGTCAAGTTTGAATCTCGACCAACTAGTGATGGATTTTTGGAATTGGATCAATAGGTCGAGTTGTACACTCACAGAAATCGATCGACTGACTCACTGAAAAAAACTAATTTTAACTTATCGATTTAGTTTTCCCACGAAAAACTCGACAGATAGTTTGAAAAAAAAATTTGTCGGTTAGTGGGTCGATCAAGTTATCTTTATTGAAACTCGACCAGATTTACTATACGGAAAACACAAAAAAATGTTTCCAACCGTTGGAGATTTGTTAGAAATGAAAATAGATCTGTTATAAGTTGGAAAATGGGTATTTTTCATTATTATGTGACCCTACACTCAAAGGAACATCCCCATCTATAACTAGGACCTCTTGGAGTTCATTCGAAGGTTGCTCATTCATGCTATACTTGGTCCTTGCTATAGTTAGTGTGCTACAACCCTTCCTTTCTCTCTCTCTCATTGACAAAGCATTTCATGATTATGAGTTAGTTAAGTATGTTGCAAGAGATCTACCTTCATTTTATCTTATAAAGCTCTCAATCCTTCCATCTTCCCAATCCCCATTCTCAAAGAGCAAAGGTTCAAGTGATCTTCTCCAAGTGAAGGAGGAGTTTTTGTTCTTATTCAAGGTTGAAGAAGGTGTGAAGATCTTCTCCTGGTGAAGGAGAAGGACAAGGTAAAAAATTCAAGAAGACTGGGTAATCCCTTCATGGTCAAAGACTTAGTGCAAGTATGAATAAGTCCTTGGTGAAGGCTGAAGACATCCTGATCAAGTGGGTAAGTCCTTGTGTAGGTGAAAGACTCTTGTCTTGAATAGGTAAGTCCTTGGATGTATGTTGGTCTTGTTGTATCTCTTATAATGGAATATAAGTATACATGGGTTACAAAGTCCTAGAGGTTGACCTCTCTAGGTATTGGATTGATGATATCCTAGTTTGGAGAACAGAACCACTCTAACCACCTTGTCCATGTGTTCATTTCAATCTCTCTCATACTTGCTATGCTTCTTTAGATACAAATTCAAATTGAGTGTAAGAATTTGGTTTTAGTTGATATAATTTGAAGGTCTAACTATTCTAGTGAGAATTTTGAAGCTCTATTCACCCCCTCTAATGCCCTAGATCTAACAAGTGGTATCAGAGCTAGGATATTCTCCAAAAAAATCTCCCATGAGATGAGAATATGGGTGAGAACCTAATTGGTTCCCTCAACCTAGAGGGAGGCTTATCCATGCACCCCCAGTCTATGATGGAACCAACTTCCTCTATTGGAAGTGACATATGCAGTTCTACATTCAAGGGTTGAACTTTGATATGTATAATGTGATGATTGCACCCTACAAAGAACCAACTGGATTTGTATCAACATGGGATGAAGTAGACCTAAAGAATGCTCAACTTGATGCCAAAGCAATTAACATCCTCTATGCAACCCTCACTCCATTTGAGTTCAACCAGATCTCCTCATGGGATACAACCTTTAAGATATGGGACAAGTTGTGCATCACTTATGAGGGAACAAAGCAAGTGAAGGAGGCAAAGATCTACAAATTGAACAACCTTTTAGAGAACTTGAATATGGGGAAGAAAGAAGGAGTTGTCGAGATATATTCAAGACTCAACATCATCATCAACTGCCTTGCTTCTTTGGGACACATTTTAGATAGATGAGCAATCAACTCAAAGATCTTGAGGTCTCTTCCAAGGATATGAGAGTCAAAGGTGACCTCCATTAAAGATGTGAGAAGTCTTTGTGACATTCAACCAAGGAGCTTATTGGCAATCTACAAGCTCACGATCCAAGACTTTACAAGCAAGAAGAGGAAGCTAAGAAAGAAAAAAAGAAGCAAGGAAGATCAAAGATAGTGCCTTCAAAGCTCAAGTTGAGGCCCTCATCCTTCAACAACAACTTGCTTTCTGGACCTCTCCCTCTTCCTTATGTGAAGATGATGGCCCTAGTGGGCATGAAGACAACTTCTCCAAGGAAAATCACTTCAAAGGAAAGCAATCATCTTCTTCTACTTCAAGGATCTACAAGTGTAGTCAAGAAGGACCCTACAAGAGTTAATGTGCTAAGGCTAGAAAGTCACATCACAAGAGTAGCTCCAAGAAGGAGGAAGAGTACAAGAAAAATAGCAACTATAAGAGGAAGGACAAGAAGTAGAGGAGACATAAAGACGCAGATCATGCAACTTGGGAAGTATCATCCTCTAGTGGCTCAAGCTCCGATGAAGATGGAGAGTGCCACCTCACTCATGGCCTCTACAAGTGAAGATATTTGTGTGGTAAGTGAGGTAAGATTGCATGAGTTGGCTAAAGAAACTCTTATTGACATGCTTGTTACTACTCATTTTTATTATTCCAAATGTAAAGCTAAAAATGAATAGGTTAGGTAAAATCATTGATGATGTGTGTGTTAAACTTGATATTCTTAAGCAAAATGAGAAAATTCATCTTGAGAGCATTGATACCTTGCAAGGACAATTTCTTGATCTTGAGCTCCAATACAATGGCGTCGAGGTAGAGAGTAGTGTCTACCTTAACCACATTGAATCTCTTAAGTAAGACAACTAAAAGTGCCTAAATGAGCTTGAGATACTTAAAACTAAAAATGCCAAACCTAAGCTTGTTGTTGATGCTCGTAGAGATGAGAGGAATGTTTATCTCAAAGAAATTCAATTGCTAAAATCTAAAAATTCTAGGTTACTTGATTTATCTTCTAGTCTTATTTTTCCTAGTAATGATGTTGCTTCCATTACTCTTGAAAAGGATTCATTTTTGACTAAAGTTCTCTATTTAGAGGCCGACCTTGTTCATGCTAGCGATGATCTTGCTAACTTGTTTTCTATTGTTATATATATTATTGATGACAATCATAGACTTAGAGCGTCTCTATAGAAATTCCTAGAAGGGAAAAATTCCCTAAATTAAGTGCTTGACCATTCTCCCAAAAAAAGTGGTACTAGTGGTTTGGGATTTGTAGGGGAAGCACCTAAGGGGAAGAATAAGGCCAAAGGTAAGAAAAAGAATAAGGAAACTCCCTTTTTCATTGGAGAGTCTTCTGGCACTAAGAACCCTAGCATTCATTGCAAAAGTGATGACCATTATTCCACTTATTGTCCTTACAAGCCTAAGGGTACCAACCCAAAGATTAAAATGGGTCCCCAAGCTAACTCTGGATCCTAAAGTTTGAGTTCAGAACTGACACTCTCCTTTCTTGCAGAAAAAGGAAAATGCATTGTTGGTAGTGGTTACACTAAGCACAAGACAGGTGATATAAGACACTTCAATAATTTTGCAAATAAGAAAGGATGTTTGGTTAGTTTCGGGGACAACAAGAAAGGTAAGGTAAAAGCTGAGGGTGATGTAGGTGAATCCTTATGCATCAAGAATGTTCTCTTTGTGGATGGCCTACATCACTATTGAGGAATGCCAACCTTGTACCTAAGGAGAGCAAATTGAATCCTCTCTCAATTCCAAAGGAGTCATTAGCACCAAGAGAGCCCTTGAACTTCTCCATATTGATCTATTTGGACATATGAGAACTCAATTACTTTGTGGTTCCAAGTATTGTCGATGATTTCTCTCATTATACTTAGACCTTATTTCTCATTTCCAAGAGTGATACACTTGATGTTATCTTTAGTTTTGAAAACAAGTTGAGAACGAAGCTTCTTGATGGATTGTTTCCATCCGTAGTGATCATGGGGGAGAATTTGAAAATGATATTTTTGAATGTTTTTGCGAAGAATCAATCTATGCACATAACTTCTCTTCACCTCAAACACCTCAACAAAATGGGGTTTTATAGAGGAAGAACATGTTACTGCAAAAAATGTCTAGGACCATACTTTTAGAGTATGACACTCCAAAGAAGTTTTAGACCAAAGCCGTTAGTACCTCATGTTTTGTGAAAAAATAGGTTTTCACACATCCTTCTTTGAATAAAACCCCCTATGAGATATGGTGTGGTAGGAAGCCTTATATCGAGTTTTTTCACATTTTTGGGTGTCATTTTTTTTAAGACGAAAGATTCTCTTGACAAATTTGATCCAAAATCATACAAGGCTTTATTTCTTGGCTATAGGACTACTAGAAAGGCTTATAGAGTGTTTGATATTGATCTATCTAAAGTAGAAGAATATATTAATGTAAAGTTTATTTAGACTAACCCCTTTGTTCCAAAAGATATTGCTAATGATGATGTTGTAGAAGAAGTAATTCCTACCCTCAATGAACTCAACATCATCCAAAAGGGAAAAGTGGTGGCCACTCGAGAAGAAGAAAAGGATGAAGAGAAGAACGATCCAACTCCCCACTTTGCAAAGAATCATTCTAAAGAGCTGATTTTAGGTGACCCCTTTGAAAGAGTGAAGATGTAGGCTGCCTTCAACAAAGAACAAGCAAGCAACACCTTCATCTCACAAATCGATCCAAAGAACATCAAAGAATCTCTTGGGGATGATGAATGGATCCTAGACATGTAAGAAGAATTGGAGAAATTTGAGAAGAACAAAGTGTGGACTCTAGTACCGAGACCATGTGATAGAAAGATCATTACCACCAAGTGGGTCTACTTTAACAAGCTAGATGAAAGTGGAAAGGTGGTAAGAAACAAAGCAAGGTTAGTGACTCCAGGCTAAAATCAACAGGAAGGTATAGATTTTGATGAAACATATGCACATATATCTAGACTTGAGTCTGTTCATATGTTTCTTGCTTTTGGTAGTTATAAGAACTTTCTTATTTCTCAAATGGATGTTAAAAGTGGGTTTTTGAATGGTAAAATTGAGCAGGAAGTGTATATTGGCTTTGAACATGATAGTTTATAGTTTACATAATCGTGTTTATCTATTACAAAAATCTCTCTATGGACTCAAACAAGCACCTCGAGCTTGGTATGAGAAATTAAAGATATTTTTGTTAGATCATGTGTATATAATGGGCAAAGTAGATTCTACCTTGTTTCTTAAACACACTACTAACAACTTTCTTATCATCAAATTTATGTTGATGATATAATTTTTGGATGAACCAATCTTGATCTTTGCAAGGATTTTAGTGATCTTATGTAGAGTGAGTTTGAGATGAGCATGATGGGTGAGCTTACATTCTTCCTAGGCTTTCAAATCAAGCAAACTAAAGATGGGAACTTCATCAACCAAGGAAAGTACACAAGTGAGCAACTAAAGTGCTTTGGGATGGGGAACACCAAGTTGATGGACACCCCCATGTCAAACACCGCCAAACTTGATAAAGATGAAGAAGGTGAGAAAGTGTATGAGAACCTATAAAGAGGTATGATTGGAATTTTACTTTATTTAACTACCTCTAAACTAACAAAATGTTTAGTGTTGGCTTGTGTGCTCACTTTCAATCAAATCCCAAGGAGTCACATCTTATAGCTGTTGAGAGGATTTTAAGGTACTTAGCCAAAACCCCAAATTTTGGACTATGGTATATTAAGTCAAGGGACTTTACTCTTACTTCTTATAGCGATGCAGATTATGCAGGATGTTTGATTGATAGAAAGTGCACAAGTGGCACTTGCTTCCTCCTGGGATCATGCTTGGTGTCTTGGTTCTCCAAGAAATAGACTATAGTGGCTTTATCAACTATCAAGGTTGAATACATCACAGTCGAGAGTTGTTGTGCTCATGTTTAATGGATGAAGCAAATGCTCCAAAACTTTAACATTTATTTTTATGCTTCTACTATCTATTTTGATAAATACTAGTGCAATCAATTTATCTTACAATCTTATATTGCATAATAGATCCAAGCATATAGAGGTTTGTCATCATTTTCTTTGTGAGCACATTGCCAAGTAGAATATTTATATCACACGTGTGGACATACAAAATCAATTGGCAGACATCTTTACTAAACCTCTATATAGAGAGAAATTTAATTTTATTAGATGTGAATTGCTCATAACTACTTTAGATGAATCTAATATGCCTTCTAGTTAGTTGCTATCTATATTATATGCTTTGCTTATGTCTTGATCACCCTTGCTTTCTAAAGTGATAAAATTTCATGTTCTTATGCCTTATTTTTTGCTTGTTTTGCGTATTTTTTGCAAACACTTGTTTGATCACTAAATAGTATGAAATGATGAGTGATATGTGCGTAAGTATGTTTAAAATGCAAAATGGACCAGAAAAATAAATTTTATTGCACTCAAATGGCTATAATTAAGATTTTAAATAATGGATCAGGTTGACCATCAGCCAAGTTGCCAACTCGACCAATCCATGGTTGATGGAATTTGCAAAATGCCATTCAGTTGAGTTTCCATCTCATAAAACTCGATCGATGTTTGGGATGGAGAAAAACTTAAGTAGGGTTCAGCCAACTTTTCTACCTCGCAACTAGAGATAAATTGATCGATTCCTTTTCGACCGTGCTAGAGGGGAGGTGCCTCAGTCTGTTGACAGTTTTCTCTAAAATAGCTTTCAATTGTCTGTTTGAGACTTCAACTTGGCCACTAGTCTGTGGATGATAAGGCGTAGAAACCTTGTGTTTTACTCCATATCTTAGCAGAAGAGCTTCGAAGCTTCTTTCCAAGAAATGTGACCCTCCATCGGATATGACTGTTCTAAGAACTCCAAATCTAGGAAAGATGATATACTTGAACATCTTGATAACCAGCTTGGAGTCGCAAGACACAATGGGTATAGCTTCTACCCATTTTGATATGTAATCCACAACAACCAGTATATAGGAGAATCAATGTGATGGGGGAAATAGACCCATGTAGTCTACTCCCCATACATCAAAAAGTTCAATCTCCTACCACATAGTTAGTGGCATTTCATTTCGTTTGGATATTCCTCCAGAGAGTTGACATTTATTGCAATATTGTACAAATTCATAGGCATCCTTTGCTATTGTCGGCCAGAAGAAACCTGACTACAAAACTTTAAGGGAGGTTTTATTCGAACTCATATACCCCCCCCAGTAGGACCAGAATGACAATGTTCCAAAATTTGGGATAATTTCTTCCTCGGGAAGGCAACGGCAGAATAATCTGTCTGTGCATAAGTGGAAAAGGTATGGTTCATCCCAAAAGTACTGCTTGATGTCATGAAGAAATTTCTTTCTGTTGTGGTAGGAAGCAAATGGATGGATGACTCCTATAGCCAGATAATTTACTATATCGACATACCAAGGAAATCTGGTGGTGACTTTCATGAGTTGGCCGTCGGGTAGAGAGTCTCAGATAGGTATATTATCATCATCCTGAGGCTCAATGTGAGTTAAGTGATCAGAGACAACATTTTGTACACCGCTTTTATCCTTTATTTCTAGATCGAACTCTTGAAGAATCAACACCCAGTGAATAAGTCTGGGTTTTGCATCTTGTTTCTGAATCAAATATTTTATTGCGGATTGATCTGTGTATACTATGACTTTTGATCTGATCAGATAAGAATGAAATTTCTCAAATGCATACATGACTGCCAAGAACTCTTTTTCTATAGTTGTATATTTCTTTTGGGATTCATCGAGCGTCTTCGATGCGTAATATATCATGTAGGGTTTCTTATCAATTCTCTACCCTAATACTGCTCTGATAGCGTAGTCACTGGAGTCACACATTATCTCAAAGGGTTGTGACCAATCAGGGGCTTTTAGTATAGGTGTAGAGGCTAACACGTTCTTTAGAGTCATGAAGCTATGTAAACATTCTTGATCAAAATTGAAATATGCATCTTTAGTCAACAAGTGAGTCATGGGCATTGCTATTTTTGAAAAGTCTTTGATGAATCTTCGATAAAATTTGGCATGGCCCAAGAAGGCTCGTACTCCCCTAATGTCTTTTGGTGGTGTCAATTTTGAAATGACATCTATCTTTGATTTTTCCACTTCAATCCCTCTTTCGCTCATTTGATGCCAGAGGACAACTCCTTCTGTCACCATAAAATGACATTTTTCCCTATTAAGGATCAGATTTGTTTCCTTGCATCTTTGTAGAACTCTACCGAGGTTAAGCAGATAGTTGTTAAAAGAGTTCTCATAAACTGAAAAGTCATCCATGAAAACTTCCATGATGGATTCAGTTAATACTACGAATATGGCAGACATACACCTCTGAAATGTTGAGGGTACATTACATAGTCCAAAAGGCATCCTTCTAAAGGTGTAAGTTCTGAAAGGGCAAGTAAAAGTTATCTTTTCTTGATCTTCATGGTGTATCGGAATTTGATAAAGCCCTAAAAAACCTCCAAGTTAGAAAAAGAATTTTTGGTGGGCCAAGCGTTCAAGGACTTCATCAAGGAAAGGTTGAGGGAAGTGATCTTTTCTTGTTGCCTTGTTTAGTTTCCTATAATCGATACACATCCTCCATCCATTGACAGTCCTTGTGGGTACAAATTCATTTTTATCATTCAAAACGACAGTGGTTCCCCCCTTTTTAGGGACCACTTGGACCAGACTAACCCATTGAGAATCAGAAATCGAGTAGATTATACCAGCTTTTGGGAGTTTAAGGACCTCGAGGAGAACCACTTCATTGAGATTCGGGTTTAGTTTCCTCTGGTGTTCCCACAATGGTTTAAATTCTTCTACCATAGGTAATCTGTGCATGCATAGAGCTGGATTTATTCCCGTTAGGTCAGTCATCTTGTATCTAATGGCTTTCTTATGCTTTCTTAACTCAATAGGTAGTCTTTCTTCCTGGTCATCTATTAAATTGGAACTGATAATGACCGGACATAGTTATTCTTCATCAAGGAAGACATGTTTGAGTCCAACTGGTAGAGCTTTCATTTTAGGTGTCTTGGGTATTTCTGCGGTTTCCAAAATGGTGACTGATTTCAACTCCTCAAAGGTAGCTTCAGGGGTTTCTTCAGCTTGTTCAAGGTATTGCAGACAATGTTGAACTAGTTCATCAGTTGAGAATTCGGCTTCTAGATTCGTTAAGATGTTTTCCAAATCATTAGATGGTTCAGAAGGTTCTTTCTTTAACTGAGACATTTTATCAATTGCCTCGAGAAGAAAGACTTCTTTGTGGATTCTAGGACCCTTTAGGCTGTCAAATACTCTAAATTGAACAACTTCCTTTCCCAATCTTAAGGTAATTGTTTCGGCTTCAACAACGATTAATGCTCTGGATGTAGCAAGGAAGGGTCTTCCAAATATTATTGGATATCGTAGGTCGTCCTTTATATCCATAATAATAAAATCACATGGTACGTAAGAATCTCTTCCTACTCTTACCGGGATATCTTCAATAATTCTTAAAGGTGCGGAGATGGTAGAATCATCCAATTGAATTGTCATTGTTGTGGGTATCAAATCAATAAACCCTAATCTTTTACACATAGAAAAGCACATAATGGATATGCTAGCACCCAAATCAACTAATCCTTTTTTGCAAGAGGTATTTTCAATACAACATTAGATGCCAAAGTAGCTTGAGCTAATTTGACAGTCTCATGTTCTTCAGTCATATATTTCTTTGATAGTAAAGTCTTCAGGTATTTGGACCAAGCTAGGATTTTAGAAAGAGCATCAAGGAATGGAATATCCAAATATAGTTTCTTCATAGCTTCCTTGAATTTTAAGAATCTAGTGTCCAGTTTAGTTTCCCTCAATCTACCTGGGTAGGGTATCCTAGGATTATATGGTGGGACTTCTGGTTCTTTGGGAACTATTTCTTTTTCTTTTTCTTTCTCGACTTCTGCAAAATTTTCAACTTCTTGATTTGTTCTTACAATTGGGATAATTTCAGTTATATCTTTGTCTTCCTGAATAACATTGGTGACTTCAGTAAGAACATGGCCAGACCTAGTGGTGACTGCATTCAGTTGTTCTGGTCTGGGTTGATCATGTCTCGAGTTTATTTCAGGCTGACCGAAAAAAGTTCCCACAGGAGGATTCAACTGAGCTGCAATTTGTGCCAATTGCGTTTCTACAACTTTTTGTTGAACTTGCTGGTTGTCAAGCATGGTCTGTTGGGATTGCAATATTTACCTTATAATAGATAACTCATCTACTTGTGGAGGCAGAGTATTCTTTTGTTAATATTGTGTAATTTGCTATTTTCCCTGAGGTTGCAGCTGCTGAAGTGCTGGTAACTGAGGTTGTTGAATTTGTGGTTGTTGTAGTTGAGATTGTTACAATTGTGAGTGCAGCGGAGGATGGGAGTATTGGTGGTATGTAGAAGGATTTCTTGGGTAGGAGAATCTCTGGAACCCACTTCTATAATTCCCTTGATTTTGGTTATAATTGCCCTGGAATCCAGGCGGTGGTCTATTAGAAGACCCACCTTGTGTTTGATGCTGCGGGTTGGCAGTTCCCGCGGGATTCCCATATTAAAACCCATGGTGGTTTCTCAATTTATCCAAATTATAGTATGCTTGACCTGGTATGGAGTGGATAGAATTAACCTGCTCTGGTAGCTGATCCTCGGGGTGTTCAATAATTGGTTCAAATTGTGATTGCGGTGTCTATAAATCCATCATCACATTGAATAGGAGGCCACATCATAATGTGGGGTGATCAGATGCATGGCAGGCTTTGCAAGTTTCGGTAGCTACTTTGACATGTTGAATTTAGGAGTTCTTCTTCCTATCATATTCCCCAAGTGATGTTTCAAGGGCTTGTTACTTATGAGCTATGGTTTTCAGAGCTTTGGTAATGGTTTTGATTTCCATAGATTCTTCAGCTTTATAAACTTTTAGAACTCCCCCGGTAGATGGCCTTCCCCAATTAGATTGGTTCTCGACTCTGAGCATAACAATCTTCCAGGCGTCCTCATAATTCTTTCGCATAAAATTCCTCCAAGATGAGGAATTCAAAAACTTCTTAATGCCATCACTTACTCCTCTATAGAATGTTTCTATTAAATGATTTTGGGAGATTTCATGATGTGGGCATTTCCTTAGAAGTTCCTTAAATCTTTCCCATGATTCCGCCAGTGATTCTCTAGGGAGTTGGAAAAATGGTTAATTTTTCCCCTAATCTCGTAAGTCAATGAAGGAGGAAAGAACTTCTCTAGAAACGTTTCTTCCAAGGGAGCCCAGGTGGTGATTGGATCTCCATCTAGAGAGTTAAACCAGCTCAACACCCTTTCAGACAAAGTGAAGTGGAAAAGTTGAAGCTTGATTGCATCGAATGTTGCTCCAGCTTGCAGTACCAATCGACAAAATGCCTTGAATCACTTCAGGTGGTCCATGCAGTCATCTCCAGCACTTCTGGAGAACGAGATGCCTTGCATGATTTGGATCCATTGCGTTCGGATCTCAAAGTTAGGAGCATTAATGAGTGGTGGTGGAATTGGATGATTATCCTCAAAGTTCTTAGGAACGGCGTAATCCTGAAGCTGCTTGTTCCTTAACACTAATTGAGCAATTGTTGTAGCTGCTTCATTTTCATCTTAGATGCGGGCCTGCTCTTCAGCTCGAACTTTGACTTGGATTTGAGCACGTGTATCAGCGATGAGTTGTGCTCTCTGAGCTGCTATAGCTGTGTTGACTCTTTTCATTACCAAGGTGACTTGGCATTGTTCTTCAGCAATCTGTCTGGATCGTTGGCGGTTGAGTCTCATGCGTCAGTGGAAGCTTCGTTCTATCTCTGAGTCATACTCTTATTCAGGGGAGAATCTAATGTCATGCGAGGGTTGCATACACAATTTCTACCTGAGTAGAAGAAAAATCACACTTTAGACGATGTAGAGAGATGGTATAATCAAAAAGATATGAAGCAGTTATCAAGGTAAAGTGTAAAATCCTAATCAACCAGAAAGTTGACGAGTAAAATTAAAACATTATGTCGTCCCCGAAAATGGTGCCAACTTTTGATGGAGCCTCCAGTCACGTGGAGTTACATGCACCACTTAAAATCATAGAGACAGTAAGTCTCTAAGTTTAACCTAGCGTGTGCTATAATAAGGTCTCCACCCACGTACACTAGGTACTTGGAAGTCTTATTGTAGTACAGTTGAGGGTCAAATCCACAAGAAAACGGTCTTGTTAAGGGAATAACAAGATGGAAAATGTTATAATTCTACTTACCTACTTAAAAGTTGATATTTAGATCAAAGAGTCAATTTGATGATAAAACTAGAGTGCAAAGAAAGTAATTGGCAGGAAAGTAAACTTAAGGCTGTTAACAATGTTTGGAAACCACTAGGATGTGATCGAGTTTCATCACCACTACACATGACTCAAAACATACATTGCAATAACAAGGCTTGCAAAGAAAAGAGTCTAATCAGTTAGTATCTTTGTAGACTTAGCTTCCTTTCAGATAACCAACTACGAGAAACGTGGGAGTATTGCAATGCCAGCCATCCCCGAATGAATGGTAACTTACTTTGCATTACTCCCTTTGTAAAGTGTGTTCCTTGACCTGTCAAGTTTGTACTTTCATATGTCAACTGATTCCATTGCATAGTATGAAAGTACAATGACGGAGGTGAGTTCACTCCTTGAAAAATGTTCCTAGATATCGAAACAGATATATGGTGACTACATACATCAAGAACCAGCATGCAATCTATATTCAAATCTAAAAGTACAAATGTAGACAATTCGCACTAGTAGATAATAGGTAACACAAGTTGGTGATCAAGCAACTAGCATTCATTAAACGATTGATGTTCAACTAAAAAGATAGTATTTCTCTATTGCAAACTCATGAATTATAATACATGGAATGAAAACATGGGTAGCGGGGCTACTCCCCACACCCTAGTGTATGGAACTAATCGCTCATGGCAAGGACAAAGAAGGAGGTAGGAAGAGAGAAAGAAAACATCATCTCCACATAGGAGGGAGGAAGGTTGACCCCTTGGAGTAGAGAGCAACTATCTTCACACTATATGTTTGCCTTAGTGATGAGTCCTTCACTTCCCACCTTCTTTGTCAATGAGAGAGAAGGTAGCTTGAGGATGGAGAATGGATCTTAGACTGGCAGCCTTGGGACGATGGATGAAGGTTGAAATATCTCTGGAGCAATTGGGGCAGCCTTTGAGCGTATAAGATGTCCTTTTGAATGAGGATCCCTTCAGTCCTATTTATAGGCCTCTAGGAGATCTTGAATGATTTTGGGTTATTTGGATCCTTACAGTTTGGAGACTATTTGGACTCTCTTAGTTTGGAGACCGTTTGAGTCCATTCGGTCTTGAGACCATTTTGGACTCATTCAGTCTAGGGACTGTTTGGCTTCATACGGTCTTGGAACCATTTGGCTTCATACGGTCTTGGGACTGGTTGACCTTCATATGGTCTCGGGACCATTTTGGTTCATACAATCTTGGGATTGGTTGACTTCATACGGTCTTGGGACTGTTTGGCTTCATACGGTCTTGGGATCAGTTGACCTTCATATGGTCTTGGGTCCGTTTGGGTTCATACGGTCTTGGGACCATTTGGCTTCATACTGTCTTGGGACTGTTTGGCCTTCATACGGTCTTGGGACCGTTTTAGGGCTTTTGCAATTTTTTTGGATTTTTTTGTAAGAAGAAAAGAAGAAATGTCAGTCTATTGGTATATTCACAATAAAGTGGAAAGTTAAGTATTCTATATAATATATCTAAGAAAGAGTACAGAAAACTAAGAAAAACTAGTAAGATAACATCACAAAATGGGAGGTTATCATCCGATCATTATCAGATCTACTTTAATTGATGATCAGGATGAAAGACTACTTATTGAGTTAAGAGAGCACAAGAAAGCCATTGGATACAAGATGACTGACCTAACGGGAATAAATCCAGTTGTGTGCATGCATAGATTACCTATGGTAGAAGAATTTCAACCATCACGGGAACACCAGAGGAAACTAACCTGAATCTCAAAGAGGTGGTTCGCCTCAAGGTCCATAAACTCCTAACAGCTGGTATCATCTACCCAATTTCCGATTCTCAATGGGTTAGTCTGATCCAAGTGGTCCCTAAAAAGGGGGAACCACTGTCGTTTTGAATGATAAAAATGAACTGGTAGTCACAAGGACTGTCACTGGATGGAGGATGTGTATCGATTACAAGAAACTGAACAAGGTAACAATAAAAGATCACTTCCCTCTACCTTTCCTTGATGAAGTCCTTGAACGTCAGGCCCACCCAAAATTCTTTTGCTAACTTGACGTTTATTTCGGGTTATATCAAATTCCGATACACCCTGAAGATCAAGAAAAGTTGACTTCTACTTGCCCTTTCGGAACTCACTCCTTTAGAAGAATACTAAAGAATGCTTTGATATCTTCCCCCATACTAAGAGCCCCTGATTGGTTACAACCCTTCGAGATAATGTGTGACGCCAGTGACTATGCTATCAGAGCAATATTAGGACAGAGAATAGATAAGAAACCCTACGTGATATATTACACATCAAAGATGCTCGATGAAGCCCAAAAGAACTATACAACTATAGAAAAAGAGTTCTTGGCAGTCATCTATACATTTGAGAAATTTTGTTCTTATCCGATAAGATCAGAAGTCATAGTATACACAGACCACTCCGTAATAAAATATCTAATTCAGAAACAAGATGCAAAACCCAGACTTTTTCGCTGGGTGTTGATGCTCTAAGAGTTTGATCTGGAAATAAAGGACAAAAGCGGTGTAGAAAATGTTGTCGCCGATCACTTAAGTCACATTGAGCCTCAAGACGATGACAATATACCTATCTGAGACTCTTTACCAGACTACCAACTCATGAAAATCACCACCAGATTTCCTTGGTATGACAATATAGTAAATTATCTGGCTAAAAGAATCATCCATCCTTCTGCTTCCTACCACGACATAAAGAAATTTCTTCATGACGTCAAGTAGTACTTTTGGGATGAACCATACCTTTTTCGCTTATGCGCAGATGGATTATTCCACTGTTGCCTTCTCAAGGAAGAAATTACCCCAATCTTAGAACATTGTCATTCTGGCCCTACTGGGGGGAATATGATTTTGAAGAAAACCATTCTTAGAGTTTTATAATTAGGTTTCTTCTGTTCGACAATAGCAAAAGATGCCCATGAATTTGTAAAATTCTATAATACATGTCAACTCTCTGGAGGAATATCCAAACGAAATGAAATGCCACTAACTCTGTGGTAGGAGATTGAACTTTTTGATGTATGGGGAGTGGACTATATGGGTCTATTTCCCCCATCATATGGATTCTCCTATATATTAGTTGTTGTGGATTATGTTTCCAAGTGGGTGGAAGCTATACCCACTATATCCTGTGACTCAAGCAGGTTATTAAGTTGTTCAAAGACATTATCTTTCCTATATTTGAAGTTCCTCGAACAGTCATATCTGATGGAGGGTCACATTTCTTAGAAAGAAGATTTGAAGCTCTTCTACGAAGATACGGAGTAAAACACAATGTCGCTACGCCTTATCATCCACAGACTAGCGGCCAAGTTGAAGTCTCAAACAGACAGTTGAAAGCTATATTAGAGAAAACTTTCAACAAACACCGCATAGACTGGTCCACCAAGCTCCCTGATGCTCTTTGGGCATATCGTATTACTTACAAAACACCAATAGGAACAATGTCATTTCATTTAGTGTATGGAAAGTCATGCCATCTTCTATTTGAATTAGAACACAAAGCTTGGTGGGCTATCAAACAGTTGAATTTTGATTTCAAAAGTGTTGGTGAATATAGACAACTTCAATTACAAGAACTGGAGGAACTAAGAATGTCTGCATATCAGAGTGCCAGGATATACAAAGAGCAAAATAAGATGTGGCATGATGGCCACCTCAAAAGAAAAGATATCATTGTCGGAGACAAAGTCCTTCTTTTCAATTCCAGACTCAAAATGTTTCCTAAAAAAACTCTGCACAAAGTGGTCCAGGCCCTTCACTATCAAGCATATCTATCCTACTGGAGCTATCATCATCCTTGATGACAATGGAAGAGAATGGACTGTCAATGGCCATAGACTAAATAAATATTATACTCTAGCTAATAAAATTCCAAGACAAATCATTGAGATTCATGATCCCACTGCATCAACCTAACCAAGCTAGAATTTCGTCAAGCTAGCGACGTAAAACCAAAGGGCTATTTCGGAGGCAACCCAAGATCTGAGTATCACCTTCCTATTTCATTTTTCTCAGTTTTGTTAATTTTCTTATTTCTTACTTGATTATTTTCTTAGACCTATTATCTTTGTTCAAAAAACATAAAAATTTACATAAGCAACCAAAACAAATATAAAAATATAAAAATCAATAACAGAAAAGTTTTATCCTAACGGTTTTGAAACTATTTGGTACTCACGGTCTCAAAACCATTTGGACTCAAATGGTCTCGAAACCGTTTGGTCCTCATGGTCTCAAAACCTTTTGGACTCAAACGGTCTTGAAATCATTTGGTCCTTACAGTCCCGAAACCGTCTGGTCCTTATGGTCTCGAAACCATTTGGACCCAAATGGTATCGAAACCATTTGGTCCTTATGATCTCAAAATCGTTTGGACCCAAACGGTCCCAAGACCATTTGCTTAATGAGAATTTGTATGGTCACCCCTCTTTTTTCTATAAATACTCCTCGACCCCTCCCTTTTCATTTCTTCGACTACCAAATCTTTTCTAGCAAAACCTTGTTCCATTCCTTCTGACTTTTCTACTCCCGCACGACCACCATCTCTGTCCATGCTTCAGCCTCTGGTGCTCTCTCTCTCTCTCTCAATTTAGAGCTCACTACCACCATTTCCTAACACACTCGTGAAAGCTGCTCTGTCCTCTTCTCTGACGCTCTCTCTGCCGCGACCATCACCTCATCGTTGCAAGGTAGATGGTGCTCACAACCATCACCGTCACCATAGTGCGTTTTTCTCTCTTATCATCATTGTTATCATCGCTATCGCCACCACCAACGTCATCGTCTCTGGCACTTTGTTCGCCGCCTTTTAGCTGCTTGTCGCCCCTATCGCTTTGCCTTCCTAGCAGTTTCTGCTCAAAACGGTCGTGAAAGCATTTGGACCCAAGCGGTTGTAAAATTGTTGGGACCCAAACGGTCGTGAAACCATTTGGACCCAAACAATATTGAAACTTTTTGTACCCAAACGGTCTTGAAACCATTTGAAAAAAAAATAGTAACGGTCTTAAAACCGTTTGGACCCACCGTTTGGACCCAAATGGTCGTGAAACAGTTTGGACTGGAACCATTTAGGACCCAAACGGTCGTGATACCATTTGGACCCAAAAGGTCTTGAAAATCATGATTTCACCCTTAACGGTTTCATTCTTAATAGTTGTTGTTTCAAAACTGTAAAGTTTACTCAATGTTGCAATCTTTTCAACATTCATACAATAATTCCATCATCACTAAAATTTCAATATTTTCTAACATATATGATTTCTTGTTGATTTTCCAGAATGGCATCACCTGCGAAAGACGTTGTTGACACCCTCTGGACCAGAGAACAGTTGCTGGAGCGCCGGAATAAGCTTCAGCGCATCCTCGACATATGTGAAAAAATAGGAAAGGCTCCAGTTGACTTGCCCAAGGTCATCCACGACCTTGAGCGAGTAAACAAAAATTTAGCAGAAGATCCTATCGAAGAAGTTGAAGAGCTCTCCTCCACTAATGAAGGCTCAGACTACACACCAAACCCTAAAGAAGAATCCCCACCTACTAAATCTAAGGGAAAAAGGATGGCCCACGAGGCTGCCAAGGGACAACCAACTAAGAAACGGGCAAGAAAACAAGTCCAGTACACAACAGCAAGAGAACAAATCCTAGCAAGATATGTTTCACCTCCTGCTACCACCACCACAGAACCAGCACCATCTAATCTATATATCTAACACCTCCAGGCCGGTGACAAAAAGTTGCGCCCAACAAAGTATGTCTACTCTAACATACTAAAACGGATGTGAATCTACAACAATATACTTGCCCTACTGGATGAGGCGAACCTTTCAAAACTCTTCTTCGTCGCAGATAATTCCTATGTTGATCCCATGCTAGAGTTCTTCACCTACCTCAACAAAGAATCTGTGGACACAAAAGACAAAATAAAGAGTAGAGGTGACCACATCCTGGTAACCTCACTCTTTGGGAAGAAGGTCGTCTTGACTGAGAATCTGCTAAATGAAATCTTCATCAACAACCAAGATCAACTAAAGAAAGCAAAGGAGGCAGGCCTGGACCACCCCCAGTTCAACAACTATACCTTCTGGAAGTCTTTGATGGGGATTCCAAGTTATGAACCAAAGACTTGCAAAGCCTCGAACATTCATTTTGGCCTGGTGCGAACTCTACACAAAATAATAATAGGTGCTCTATTCCCTAGGACAGAGAGTGGAAATGTTATCATTTCAGACCTCTTTATTCTATGGTCCATCCTAAAAGGGCAGTCGATCAACATCGGACGACATTTGATACATAAGCACACATCTTATGACCTTGGAAAGGAAATATGCATGGGTGGTCACATGAAATATCTCAAGATGGACAGACCACTTCCAAGTTGTACTGTGATAAAGGGCGACATCCTAACAAATGACCAGATACTAAAGAACACATATATCGTAAAGGAAAAGGATGCCAAACTTCATTATATCTTTTGCCCAACTGTCAAAGCATCCAGGACACTGCTACCACTTCCAAATCTCACTAATTATGACAAAGACAAGCTCCTCTTCACTGAAGAAGATCTTGCTAACCTCCTAACCTCAGTAAAAGAAAAGGAGAAACAAGCAAAAGCAGGGCAGACAGAGCATAGGATCACTGCCCCAGCAACACGACCAAAGAAAATACTAGTAACACGACCTTCCAAATTGTGTGCACAGAAGCAACAGCAGTTGGGGATGCCCACATCAAAGATTAACCTAGAGGCAGAATACCCCCACAGTGAAGAAAACATAGTGATAAAACACCGGAACCCTTAATCTTGGATCTGGATGTTGGGTTCACCTCTACAACCACCCCCACCACACTCCCACCTTCCACCATTCTGCCATATGCCACTCTTCCACCTTTTCTGCAATCATATCCACCATAATCCCTTTCTCCACAACCACAACTTCGCCCACATCTTCCGCCTCACTCATTTTGTCCTCGAGCGTCCCATTCTTCATGACAACGCTCGATCTCACCTTCACTTCCACCACTTCCCCCCCCCCCCCCCCCCCCCCGACATTCTCGGTTCTGCCTATTTCACTCGGGATGTCGCCACCCTTCTCATCCTCCTCCACCCCGATACTGCTGGTGACTCCCTCTACAGTCACCACGCAATTCGCGGGCCCATCAATAGTGTCTCTTTCACAAGGCACTACCACTATTCCACCTAGACCCCAGCCATCTCACCCATCCATCACTGGGGTCCCTTATTCACAAGTCGGCGAGGCATTCGGACGTCAATTTGACGCTATCCGAACCCTCCTCACCGACCCTTCTAACATCTTGCAATCAATTTTTTCTTATGTGTAGGGACTTGCTACACAGGTATCCAAGCTCGATGAGAAGACTCACACCTTACCAGGCATCTCACAAGCATTCAACAATGGCAGGAAACAGCGGCCCAGCAAGTCGACCGCGTCGACGACCGCTTACAACACCTTCCAGAGTTGATACTTAGGATGAAAGGCCAGCAAGAAGCGTTGGCCCAGCAATTCGACAAGGTCTCTAAGAAAACTCAGCCTCTTCCTGAGACCCTTTGCGTGCTTCAGCGATAGCAAACTACACTGAGCACATGCTTGGATGGCATTGATAGCAGCCTCACACTGCTCATTCGCCGCCAAGAGGAGCACTCAAATGATGAACTCAATCATCTACGTGTACAATTGACTGATCTATTAGCATGACTCCTCTCTACCAAAGCAAGATATTTAGATCTTAAAGAAATCCATGACGCACTGCTCGAAACCCACAAGCATGTGCAAGTGGCACTCGAAGAACTACAGCCCATCCATCGGCAGTGTAAGAAAGCAGTGCATAAGAAGACAAAAGACAAGGCGGCAGATGATGATGCTGATGAAAGTGAAGATGACGATGAGGATTCTGACTCCTCGGCTGACTCAAATGCAGATAGCACCTCCTCAGATGATCAACCTGATGACCCAGGCAATGTTGGGGAAGGCACCAGCCGAGGGGCAGATACTACAGAGAAGGGAGATGATGGAGACCACCAACAGGGTGGAAGAAAAGACCACAATGCCCTGATAATAATGATAACGTCACAATGTCATATGGGGATCAATTCTTTAATTTTTCATCTATGGGATATCTAGGAGACGCTACCAAAGATGCAACTTTTGCTAAGTTTCAACGATGCATCATGGAAACCAACATTAGCCCACTCACACCTGCCATTCATCAACACTCTGCCCCAGAGCAATCTACACCCCTCCCCCCAGAGTAGGAGGATTCTGAGGACAGAGTGAGTCTTGACACTGATGATAGACTCAACTCTGATTCTAGTAAAGATGAAGATCTGCCACAATATTTTGATGACAACAAGCAGACTTCTCTTCCTCCACCACAAGACCTTCCTCTGCCGCCACCTCTGCCTCACAAGATGCATGACTTGGACATGGTGGCCATCTCTACATTATATGTTCAGGACATATTCATCCTGAACACTATTGTAGACGATGCCAAGGATAGGGGGGACATCCTCTATAACAACACAAAGACAAAGCACAAGTTGACATGCAAAGATTTACGTATTCTCCTACGACCTCAGTCGGCCGTGAAGATTGCAATTTTTCGTGTCTTGCTCGCTGACTCAATAGAGGAATTTAGAAGCCTGAAGAAGTTGCAGCCTATTTTCAATGCTTCACCCACTCTATCCTTATGCTTATTACACAAGGACTTATAGGCAAAGTCCATCGAGCTGATGCAAACAGGTTTTGCACGAAAGGCACGCTACATCACAGTGCCTTTTAAAGTTTTCAACCACTGGCTACTAATGATTGTCGACACTGAGGTCTGTGATGCCAAGGTGTACAATTTCTGTGCCAGTGAGCTCAAGGCTGGATAGATAAACTTTGCTGGTTTAGAAGACGGAGAAGCACGATGCATTCCTTTTTGACTTCTCAAAGTAATATGGGTTGCTTGCCCATCTCTTCAACATGATTAGAACCATACCTGGTTCTAAATCATCAATCCAGCGGTCCAAACGCTAGAAGGTTTAGGGGATTGTGCTTTCTATACAATAAGATTCATTGAAGCACTCAACAGACATATCCCCTTTACCGAGCTAGCTACAGAAGATATGCATTCCTTACGGGGACGTTACGCCATGGAACTTATCTGCAATAGATGGTTCTTCAAGGACCCGACAATGGTGCAAGACGACATACCTCATTACTTATTCTCTGCTATCCAACGTTTGCAAAAGAAACCATTTAGACAAACTCTAAAGGAGTTGGAGAAGCAACAACAACAGAACGCCAAGTTCTCAGAACAATGCCAATGGGACCCTTATACTTTCGATAAGGCAGAAGATAAGGGGACATCGATTTGTTACTAGGGGCCACCATCAATAGATCATATAAAGAAATGGTGCCTCTATCTGCCATACAACCGACGTTTTTGAACTTTGACCTTACTACATGCAAGAGTATTTCTGATAATGAACTCAGACTCATCATGTCTAGGGTATATGCAGATAATAATGATCTTGTTTTCCTCGAAGGAAATATTCTCATAATGGCAGATGCACTTCGAGAAATCATACAAGTAAAAGGGTCATTGTCCGTGAGCGTGATGGCTGCCTACCAATTGCTTCTAGCATGGGGCATGCCTATAGTTTACAGGCGTCAGTATACATGAAGGATGATTTGCTCAGGTCAAAGAACTTTGAAACCACTGAGGCCCTTATCTCATATCTTCAACATATGACTCTGAAGTTCATTATGTTTCCTTTTTTCTTCACTCTGAGCATTGGATGCTGCTGGCAACAAACATATACGAGGGAACTACAATCATCTATGATAGTTCCGATAGCCAGTTCGATCCAAACCTAAAAGAGTATGTTGTTACAGCAAAGACGCCCACGGAGGAGGTGGCGAAGGATTGTGTCAAAGACTACATGATCTTTTGGGCAAACACACAAAGGCGTACAACAAAGAACATTTCCACCGCCCAGCCTTCTGCCACAGATATCCGCAGCAGATCAAAGAATCAAATGACTGTGGTTTGCACATCCTTTACTGGATGTATACCCTCATTGTTCTTGGAAAACATGTGGAGGACATGGACGTGAATTATTACACTTTATGTGGAAAATTTACCGCTAATATACTCTATTCTTATGGAGAAAATAAGGAATTAATAGAACCTTGATACCCTTGCCCATGTACTTCTCAACCTATCACCTTGACACTCTGAGGATAGAGTGAGTGATAAGTTAGGGGGGAGTACACCGGGCAAGGGTGAGGTATTATATTAGAACCTTCTTCTCTCTACTCTTCCCTTTACTTTGTTTCTCTCACACAAATTATTTGACATTTAGATTCTTTTGATAATTTTGTTGATACAATAACTTTTGTACATAAGAAAAACATTCATTTTGGAAAAGGGTCACCCCTAGCTAAGTTAGAGACATTGTGGTCCTCAGAAGCAATTACATAAGCAGCATTTAGGCATGTAATGGAGAATTAATAAATCATTTTCATACTCGATTTTCATGCTTTTTCTTCAATTCTATGTCAAACTCTCCACAGGTTAACATTGTGGCCAAAACAAGTCAAACGCTCTCAAGGACGAGAGGGAACCAGGAAAAATCTAAATAAAGTAACCTTGCAAGTGGACCACCTAGTACAAAAATCAAAACAAGTGCATGTCAGGAAACTCTAAGGAATAGTTTTCTTCTTTTCAAAAAGAGGCTTGGCAGCCCAAATAAAATCTCTAAAATACCCAATTCCTAAGCTGGTGAGCATATGAATAAAAGCCAGAGTGTTGAATAAAACATGAGAGTTGTTCCATGCATAAAGACCTATATGAAGAGCCAATAAAGGTCTTTCCCGGCCGGTACATTCAGCTGCCCTCACAAAGGCAGATGTGCCACGCCCGATAGTGAGATCCTAAGGTCTCCAAATATATGAAAGTTGATAAAGGTCTCACCTGACCGGTACATTCAACTGCCCTCACGAAGGCAGATCTGTCGTTCCCGGTAGCGTGATCCTAAAAGTTTAGATAAACCCTCCCCCTTCTAAGGGGGAGTTACACAACAAGCCTTCAGCTAACCCTCGTACTCATCTTAGCTTCCGGTAGGATTTTTAAAGAAGTATAAAACTGCCTAGAGTCAAAGACATGCATAGAATACAGTCAAGGAAAAGGTGGTCCCAATGTAAGTTACGCGATACGAAAGAAACCTGAGCTCCATGCAACTCCCAATTCCTGAAAGAGTTGGTGCGTGCAGAAGTCCCGATAAGACTCTAGGAGATCTCTGGTTAAGAACTGAAGTAAGAGTATGGAAATCTTCACTAAATAAAATTGCTTCTCCACTGCGTGCCTTAGCTCTATCTAGCTTGAGGACAAGCTAGACTCTATGTTGGGGGGGGGTGATAACCTCCCATTTTGTGATGTTATCTTACTAGTTTTTCTTAGTTTTCCATACTCTTTCTTAGATAAATTAGATAGAATACTTAACTTTCCACTTTATCATGAATATACCAATAGACTGTCATTTCTTCTTTCCTTCTTACAGAAAAACCCAAAAAAATGCAAAAGCCCCAAAATGGTCCCAAGACCGTATGAAGGTCAAATGGTCCCATGACCGTATGAACCCAAATGGTCCCAAGACCTATGAAGGTCAACCGATCCCAAGACCATATGAAGGTCAACAGGTCCCAAGACCGTATGAAGCCAAATGGTCCCAAGACCGTATGAAGGTCAGACGGTCCCAAGATTGTATGAAGCCAAACGGTCCCAAGACCATATGAAGTCAACTGGTCCCAAGACTGTATGAAGCCAAATAGTTCCAAGACTGTATGAAGGCCAAACGGTCTCAAGACCAAACGAACTCAAATGGTCTCCAAACTAAGAGAGTCTAAATGGTCTCAAACTGTGCAAGATCTCCTAGCGGCCTATAAATAGGATCGAAGGGGTCCTCATTCATCATAAAGTCTTAGACGCCCAAAGGTTGCCAAAATTGTTCCAGAGCTATTTCAAACTTCATCCATTACCTCAAGGCTGTCAGTCTAAGATCCATACTCCATCCTCAAGCTACTTTCTCTCTCATCGACAAAGAAGGTGAGAAGTGAAGGATTCATCACCAAGGCAACCACACAATGTGAAGATAGTTGTTCTCTACTCTACGGGGTCAACCTTCCTTCCTCCTATGTGGAGATGATGTTCTCTTTCTCTCTTCTTTCCTCCTTCTTTGTTCTTATCATGAGTGATTAGTTCCATACACTAGGGTGTGGGGAGTAGCCCCGCTACCCATGTTTTCATTCTATGCATTGTAATTCATGAGTTTGCAATAGAGAAATACTATCTTTTCAGTTCAACATCAATCGTTTAATGAATGTTGGTTGCTTGATCACCAACCTGTGTTATCTATTATCTACTAGTGTGAATTGTCTACGATTGTGCTTTTAGGTTCGAATATCAATTGCATGTTGGTTCTTGATGTATGTGGTCACCATATATCTATTTTGGTATCTAGGAACAATTTTTAAGGAGTGAAGTAAACCCACCTCCATCGTTGTACTTTCATACTATGAAATGGAATCAGTTGACGTATGAAAGTACCAACTTGATAGGTCGAGGAACACACTTTACGAAGGGAGTAATGTAAAGTAGGTGACCATTCATTTGGGGATGGTTGGCATTGCAATACTCCCATGTTTCTCATAGTTGGTTATCTGAAAGGAAGCTAAATCTACAAAGATACTAACTGATTAGACTCTTTTCTTTGCAAGCCATGTTATTGCAAAGTATATTATGATTCATGCGTACTGGTGGTGAAAGTTGATCACATCCTAGTGGTTTCCAAACATTGTTTACAACCTTAAGTTTAATTTCCTTCCATTTACTTTCTTTGCACTCTAGTTTAATCACCAAATCAACTCTTTGATCTAAATATCAACTTTTAAGTAGGTAAGTAGAATTATAACATTTTCCATCTTGTTAAACCCTTAACAAGACCATTGTCTGGTGGATTCGACCCTCAATTGTACTACGATAAGACTTCCACGTACCTTAGCATACGTGGGTGGTGATCTTATTATAGCACATGCAAGGCCAAACTTAGAGACTCACTATCTCTAGGATTTTTAGTGGTTCATGCAACTCCACATGAGTGGAGGCCCCATCATCCTTCTTCCTTTACCCCTCCTTCTAGTTCCTTTACTCACCTTGTTCCTTTTCTCCCCCTAGTTGTTCCTTTCTCCCCCTCCTTATTAATATACCCCCCTCTGTGTTCCTTTTCTCTCTATGTTTGAATAATGGAACAAATATGATACAATACTAGAAAATACTATCTGGTTTACATGTTTTAATAATGGAACGAATATGATTCAATACTAGAACACATATTATATGAGTGATGGAGTATTGTAACATTCGTCAAGTCCCAGGTCGTTGGGCATTGTCCCTTAAAAAGTAGGCATTGTTCCTTTTTTGGTCTCTTTATCTTTTAGGAAATGCATATTCACTCGTAAAGTCTATCTCCTTTTCTGTAGAACACTAGTCAATCTTATCCTTGATCAGTTTATCCCTGGATGAACCTTAATTGAATTTCCGTTAAATTGACTTGGAGGAGTTAGTACATCTTCAACTAGTGTGATGTTGAACTAGATCTGGATCATACTTCTCATTATGGTTTCCCATTAGTAATAGAGCCTTATAGCATAGAAAAGTAATATGGTTGTCTACAATTTGGTAGCATCATCATCCATGCAAATTGAACTGGTCAACTAAACCATTTTATGGCATAGTTATTGATAGCATTCTCCATATCTAGATGCTCTCTTGACATCCACACTAGAGTGAATTATAGTAATACCAATCTTTGTATGTTTTGTCCAATGAAAAAGCTAATTATTCAGGGGGGGGTCGTAAAATGTGTTCTCCAAGAGACCTTAGAACATCCTAAACTTTGAGAATGCATCTACATAGAATTTCTATGCTATCATCATAACAAATCTTGCATTGTCTTTTTGCACTTAGGGGCAAAGTGTGCCGTCGATAATGATTCTATTACGGTGCCACAAATTTGCAAGATTATCCTACGTAATTGTTGTTGTTCACTGGATTCTGCAGGAAAGACTTCATCAGGATTTGATATATGTACGACATGAACATTATAACTTCATATTATTTTGTTGGACTAACATGATCCTCTCATTTACTCTATTATTACCATTGCTTTTGAAAACAATGTACGAAATCATACATCCAGTGCTACTTTCTTGGGTGAGCTTAATTACATACTCCATCCATTTTTGCAATTATAATTCAAAGATTGCAAGAGATATTAGGCATGTAAGATTTAGTGGCATTTTTTGCAATGGGTTGTAGGAAAAAACTATTTTGTTTATAAATTTATTAGGTGCTTGAAACTCTTGTTCTTTTCAGTTACTCCTCTTGCTTGCAACCATTCTATTGAGTGTGTGAATAACTAAACCAAGTTGTGATTTGGTTGGAGGAAGAGCCTCATAACAACATATCATGATTCACTAAGATGGGTCAATTTCCATCCAATAGTACACAATTCCTTTACCCAAGATGAGGATCATTATTTTTGATAGCCATATATTATATCAATCCAACAATGATGATAGCCATATATTCTATCATCCAATAGTATTCCTCATTCTTTTTTGTTTAAGGAAAACTAAACTCATCTTTGTGTTCAACATCATACATGATGAGAGTAAGGTGGTTGCACAAAATATGATACGTAACTATGTGAGGTTCTTCTAACAATTTTGTAATATATTCCATGTACATAGTACATAGAACATATTAGGGAGGATAGTTCTTATAGCCGAAGACATTGCGGCATCTTGATATGTGAAAATAGTTAAAAGTGGTTTTTCTGACATTTCATTAGAAAAATCATGAATAACCATTCAAAGGACTTAATAGTTTCATTATAGAGGAGGGATGAACCAAATATTACACCCTGATAGTGGTAGTTAAAACCAAAAAATAATGCTACATAAACAATTAACTTGTTAGTTTGAATAATGGAACGCATATGATTTAATGGAATATGTATTATTCAATACTAGAACAAATGTAGTTCTATAATCGAGAACATATTTCACATTTTTGAATAATGGAACATATAAACATTAAAAACTAGATTTCACATGATTTAATATAGGAACATATTTGTCTAAATACTGCAACATATATATTTCAATAGTTGAACACATATGGTTGAACACTACAAAATAAATGTTACATACTGGAACACAAAAACTTTCAACACTGGAACACATATTACTCCATTAAGTACTTAATGGTTTAAAGCACTCTTTGTCCAAAAATGTATCAAAAGAAATTGCATCATGAAATAAATGATAATCAATCTTCATCCTCCAACGGCCCAAAAGATATGTGCAATTATTTCTTTATTATCAACCTCAATTTCATAGTTGTTGTGTGATTAGTTATGGAATTACTTTTGCCAAGCAATGGCCTCACCTACTATCATTGTCTTTTGTCTCTTCCACCTTTAGTGGTTCCTTATATCTAGTCAAAGAAACCAAGTACTCTCACATTCATCGATGCCCAAAGCCATTGTATCGTATGAATTCCTAAACTGAATTCCAACATCTTCTTTGATCTCTAGTACACTCCTTGCACATCAGAAGCAATGTGGTTGGATCTAAGAAGGTGTGCATATTCCTTTGTGTAAAGTGTATGGCTATGATCAACAACACAACTAGTTATCTTACAAAATTAAGCTCGAGAGCTTTCAATTAATTTTTACTTGGCATCTGATCCTTTCTTCTCTATGATGCCTCTCAGTTAATTCTTTGATTGTTTCGGAACCAACAAAATTTAGTATACTTCCCTTTAGAAATCCTTCTTTATTGCATTCATCACATGTAGTGAAACTTTTGTTGATTCATGTTCTTGCCTCTACACTTCTTCTCCCAGTCAATCATGGTGCCAAAACCTTTCTGATGAGCATAATCATTATAGAACTGACAGGCTTTGTCTATAGAGGTAAATTCAAGGTTTTTCCAATAATACTTCTTATCAAGTTCATTTGAGATAATGGAACATGACAAGATTAATGGAACATGAGTGAATATAATAAAGAAACACCTTAAAATGAATAATGGAAAGAATGGAATGATCCCATCAAGTACTGGATCAGGATGCAAGGAAGAAAGGAATAGGATAATATAATTAAATGATCTATATCGTGATCAATATAAGTAATAAGGATCTGTAGAAAAGTAATGAGGAAGAGAAAGGGAAATATGAATAAAAATCAATAGGAAAGGAAAAGGATTAGGAGAAAAGGAATAAGAAGGAAAAATGGAACAACAAGGGAAAAACACGTAAAGAGAAGGAGAAAAGGAACATGGATCAGGAAAAAAGGAACAAGGAGGGGGAGAAGAGGAACACAGATAGGGAGAAAAGGAAGAAGAAATAGGAGGAAAGGAACAAGGATCAGTAGAAAAGGAATAAGGCGGAGAAGGGAATAAGCAAATCAAGAGCAGGAAAAAAGGAACAAGGATCATGATAAAAGGAATAAGGAGAGGAGAAAAGGAACAAGGAGGGTGAGGAACAAGGAGAGGGGTAAAAGGAATAAGGAGATGGTGAAATGGAACAAGGAGCGGGTAAAAAACAAAAAGGAGGATGTGAAAAGGAACAAACAAGTTTGGACTTGGATTAATGGAAAAATGAGTCTCACGGAGTAAGCATCAGACAATGTCCTATGCTCCACTTGAAAGGACAAATTTTTTTGGTGGCATTGGAGTTGTACTTGAAAGAATTAATCAAGGCCGCAGAGTTTGTTCTTATAGGATGAAGAGGAAGTTACTAAATGCATAATATATTATGTGATGTGTGTTACTGGATACAATAAATTGAGCTTACAAGAGGATCATAAGTGAATGAATAACAAATCATCAAGTAAAAAAAAGTTAAAGATTAATAATGTATCTCGATGTAACCAAGACTGAAATACAAGTAAATCAATATTGAAACATTAGTGGAGGGAATAATGGAACACGAGTATTGATAACGGATATGGAGTATAACCAAAAATGGAATGAGACTAATGAAATAGTGGATCATGAGTACTGGAATAAGGGATTGTGATACTTTCAATTATGGATCATGAGTCAAAGTAATTATGTATGCGGCTAAATGAATATTGAAACATGAGTGTATGAAATAATCAAACACAATTTAAGAAAAACTATATAGTGAGTTAATTGAATAATGGAACATATATAATGAATAATGGATCGAGACTGTAACCATGAATGGAACTATCCCATCAAATATTGGATCAAAAGTAAAAGCAAGAACAACACCATCAAATTCTAGATCACGAGTTGGAGGAAGAATGGTGCACGATAGTATTGATATAATATCTATAGAATATTACACACAACTAACTTAGGATTGAACAAATAATGAAACATCAAACAAATTCTGTTCATGGATTAGCAATTCAAGACATTTATATGGATATTGATTGGAACAATCTCCTCTTTATTGATTTTAGAAGTGGCACATGTATCCTTCAGATCTAGCTGAGTTCTTACAACATCCTGTGATTCTATATCAGAAATGTCTATGCAATATGGATGTACAGGAGCTATCTCTTTTTGAGACATCTCTATAAGAGAAATCATAATATGCACAATCTTCAAAAAAAATTCTTTTGGATCCTTTGGGTGAGCATTCAATCATTAGAAACCAATGGATGTTCCTATGATATTCCATGCTAGCCATATTCATGAGAATGCACTTCACCCATCTCGTTGAGATCTCGGTCAGATAAAGATGCATTAGTGAAAATATTTTGTTGTTTGATATCTCTGCATGGTGACAATGGTACACCAACAACTGAACATTGTTGAAGTTCCCTTAAACACATGTCCATCTCCCTCAACCATTCATCGATACCCATGATATCGTTTCTTCAAAAAATACTTCATGGAATTTATATTATGGAGAAAATGAGAAAATTGATATATAAGGGTATACATTCAATGCCTGCACGAGAAGATACCCACTCCTATTTTGGTTACTTTTTTGAGGTTTCTTACTTTTGACATGTAGAGGGTTGCTTTACCTTACAAACGGTTACTTTTCATGAATAAATAGTTACATTTGTACCAACTATAACAAAAATACAATTACATATTTTACAGATTTTTTGTTATGTATTTTACACAGATTTACTTTTTTTTGAATAATTACTTTTTTCTATATATTTGTATATGTACATATATATATATACATACATATATATATAGCATTCATTCAATGCCTATGTGGGTACCTACCAACTCCCACTTTTCTTACCATTTTTGGGGTTTCTTACTTTTCATATGTAGAGGGTTACTTTACCTTAAAAAATATTACTTTTCATGCATAGATAGTTCAATCTGTACCAACTATAAAAAAATATACAATTACATATTTACCAAAAAAATTATGTGTATTTTATAGGGATTTACTTTTTGAGTTGAATAGTTATTTTTTGGTCAACATAGTTACTTTTTTGTCAGGTGAGTTAATTTTCTAACCAAATAGTTACTTTTTTGGATGCACTGGTAATGAATCTAGGAAACCCATGTGGGTAGTAAAGATAAACCCTATATATAAAACATTAAAAAAAATCACTTAGAGATGTAACTAGTGACACTATGAGTAAAAGAGATCCTGACCAAAAAATGATTTTTTTTTAAAAATACATTTAGTTTACATGAAAAATAAATGAAGCATTTAAAAAAGGGAATGACAATTTAGTGAACAATACGATGATAGTTTTAGAATATAGTAAATTCACTACTTCTGGGAGGATGATGCTGCTTGAGGTGTTGTCAAGCTCAACTCAATGTTAATGGACCTAAACTCTACATCTTTTACATGGGACAACAACAACTGCACCAACGATCTAGGTGATGTATAACAACAATCATTTTGGTCAAGATATCTCTCACTATTGTGGCCAGATCTAGGTTTTTTGTGAAGATGGAAAATGATAGGGAGAACAATAGAGGATGAGAGAAAGATAACATGAGAGGGAGCATGAGTGAGTGAGAGAGTGAAACAGAGGTCATATGTATGTGGCAGGTTGCCAAATGTCTTCCAAATTCCTAGCTCCAAAAACATTCTATATCCATGCCGAGAATGCCTGTAGGTTTAATCCAACTATCTACAAAACAATTGCCAATTTAAATTTCTAGATCTAGTTCTACACATCCTGGGAAATGACCCCTTCAACAATGGGTCGTTTCACATATAGAATGGAGGTGATACCATGGATGGTAGGAGTATATGGCTGTAATAACGATAGGTCTAGGTCATCATGAGGTGGACCAAAGGTTACTACATCTCTTCTCCTCTTTCCTAACAGAGTGCAAGGTTTGATATGTGCAAAATGATAGGTTTATGAATGCATGTCCCAGCTAAAGATGAACAAAGAAACAAAAGTCTAGTGTACTTCATACTTGAATAGTATCTGCTTTTTCAAAGTCCAAAAGGTACCAACATTGTTTTATTTTACATATCTAGTTATTCTTACCTTTTCTAATGAAGGGAAACTATATGGAATTACTAATAGGAAGATGAATGATTATGAAGGTGAAGCGCCATCCTTTGATATATATGATGGTTCTTAAACATTCAAAGGTTTCATGATGCTTATCTAGAAAAGGAGTATTCATCAATCATTATGTATGGAAAATCCAATGATATTATTATGTGACTTGGAGACTCTTGAAGCAAAACAATGAGAAACAAGGTGGACTACATTGAATAAAAAATATAAAATTGGTTATGGAGCGAGTTTTATAAATGGGAGAGATCAGAGTTATATGTGCTAATCACTTGCCTAAGCATGCAATGTATCCATATGTTTTTTCTCTTAAGAAGGTTAAACATTCTATTCTATGTGCTTCAAATGTAAATTAAATATTTAGAAGCTAAAAAATGTAAGAAATAAGGACATAAATGAATGTAGTTTTATGCATAAATCATTGAGTTATAAGATACAATTCAAACTTATGAATTCCAAAATGGTATAGTATTCCACACATTAAAAGATTTTTTATTCTATAGATCAAAATATCAATGGTCCAACATGCACTGCCTCCACTCCAAAGAAATTTTCCTCAACTAACAATCTAATAGGTGCAAAGGGTTTGTCAACTTATACCTATTATTGTTCATTTTCTTTGAGGTGTCAGCACATTCTAAAATCTAGGAAGTAGATATTTTCACCCATTCATGTGGATCTTATCTAGGGTTATGTAATACCTTCTTGATTGTGACTTAAATAAGAAAATCTTTGATAAAATCTGAAAATATATTTTATGCATATTGTATTACAAAAAAATTATATATGGGAGACTTTTTTCAACTCTAAAAATGGCAGAAATCAATGTTAGAACTGATTCACATCACATCCTACCATCATTCAACTAACCACAACTCCATTATTCTAATAATTTACCCAACATGAAAATTAGATATCCATAAATTCTATAGAGTCACCTGAGTTCCTTAGATTATAGAATAGGGGAAAATGACATGATATCCTACTAAATGAGAATTTACAAATTAACTTTGAAAAACCCATCTCACTCTTCATATTCCCTTTTTCCTAATGGACTCATCTAAAAAGTAGTACAAAAGTTGTAGTTACATATTCTATGAATGGTTCTAGAGGGAACCTATGTTAAAGTTATGTGAGACAATTATATCCAAGTGAATACATAGAATCAAATGCCTACATTCAAAACTAGTATCATTAAATTTCTTTTATCAAGTAAATAGATTATGTATTTCTCAAGTACATCTTAATGTTTACCATTTATTTTTTAGGGGAAGTGACTATAATGTATCAAGTTAAATCACTAAATTTATTAAGGCTATATATGGGTGGTCAAGGAACTACAAAATTCATTTTATCCATATTACTACTATATTCCAATTTGACTTCCGTCAAGGTTTATGTTTTTTCTCCCAATTTATCATGACGTCTATAAAGGGAAGTTAAAGGAAAGTATGAGTTTTTTTTAAGAAACAACTAAATATGTTCAACATTGTATCCTAATATGTCTTCTTCCTTTATCTTAATGTATGGTGGTTATAATTTCAAATTGATGAATTGATGACCATGATGCCAAATTTTACAGGAAAAGAAACTAAGAGATCTATAGGTTCCTATTTCCTAGGAATCACAAATTGGGTTGGTGATTTTTATTTTAATGATTAAGGTTTTACCCAAGTAGTAGAAATTTCTTACACCATGCTAGTTTGTAAAGGAATCCCATTACTACCTATGTGGATCGGGATTGATTATGATAGAAATCATAATAAATGTTCCTTTCTTAGACACCTCAACTAAAATCCAATAACAAGGTGATGGTTCAATCCACAATTGAAAAATATATCTAGGCTACATTCCAGTAGTTTTATTTATGTTTACTTCCACCTAAGTATATTATATTTCACAATTTGTTTGTGAGTTTCTATTTCAATTTGATAAATGTGATGAAATTAGGGTGTATTCAATTTCTACATTTACATTCAACAAAGGGCTTCATCATGAACATCCCTATTATAAGTAGTTTGAAATTCATTTATAAATCTAGTTTCTAGTATAGGAAGTCTATAAGTTTAATGCATTGCTAGAATAGGGTACACTATGCTACCTATGTTTCCAATAACTCTTAGTTATATTTGAAGCATATACTAATAGTTGAGCTAGTGTTACTAGGGTTTGTTGTTATCTACTTCCCTAAGTTTGAAGTGTTTTATTTATATTCAATAACTAAACATGTTCTTTGATGAGGAATGCATGAGCACCAACTATTTACAACTTTGATACTATCATGTAGAAAATGATCTTTGTGACTAAATTTCACATTATTTTATATTTAGAGCATATCAACAATACTTACATCATACATAAATTGGGGTACATGGAAGCTTATGCTACCTATACATGGAAACTGAATTGAAAATCTATCTGGTTCATACATCAACAAAGGACTTGTCTCATACGTCTCTTTTAAGTCTTCTTTTGATTGCATGTCCTAGGATTTCCATATGGAATAAATCCACACATGGATCATAATAGAGAAGGGTGGTGTTGACACACCATTTTTTTCCACTAATGTCAATTCTCATCCTAATGATGGAGTTCATTCTACATTCAACACACTTTCCAAATTTATCATTTTCCTCATTTTTTATTTTTTTGCCTATTTCATCTCCCTATTTTTGTCCACTTTTACTCAATCGGAGACTTATAGGGTAGAAATCTTCTTTTTAGACACAAAGTGTGTTTTTCTCTCCAATTCTAATTTTTAAAAGCCTTTTTTGTAAATGGCCCAGTCGAATTATCCTAAATATAAAGTTTCCTTTTTCCCCACAAATATTCAATTGTTTTTCTAATAATCTGAGGGCTAATCCTAAATTATCTCTCTTTTGAAGTTTCCCACAAATTTCTCCAGATTATTTAAGAAATTCTTATAAAATGAGAAACAAGCAATACCCCACAACGTAAGAACAATTTCTAGTTGCTACCCATCCCCTTTCACCCTCTCGCTCTGGCGATTAGGGTTTCGCAAGCCGTGGTCGTCCACCCCCTTAGATTAGGGTTTTCCCTTGTAGGTTCAAGTGTGCAACTGTGTTTTGGGTCTCGTCTCCATGGCGACGGAGTTGGCAGATCGTTGTGTAGGGTAGTGCTTGACAGATGATGAAGAGGGACCTATTGACGTCAATCCAATAGGAAGTAGTGACGAGGAGGAAGACCACACAGAGCTGGAGTTGGTGGGACGTCTGCTCACTGATTGGATGTTCAACTTCAAGGCCATGGAAAGAACCTTGTACCAAGCATGGAGTCTGTGTGAGACAGTATATTTCAATAAGCTAGAGGGCGACGCCTTCGTGATGCAATTCTCACACTGGAGGGACAAGCAACGAGTTGTTGATGGAGCCCCATGTAATTTTGATGGGTGTTTACTACTCTTCAAGGAGGTTGACAAGGAGGAGCAATCAGGACAGCTGATCATCAATCGAATGCCCTTTTGGGTGTGCCTCTATGGCTTACCTATGGGATATAGGGCGGACAGGACAGTTTGTGAAATTGCTGGACACATAGGCGACATTATTGTGACGGATATAGACGTGACAGGTTGGGACTCCTCAATCCGTGTTGGTGTTTTTCTGGATGTTACTCATCCCTTAAGGAGGACTCTGCATCTTAGGGTTAAGAGTGGGAACGTCGTAGACGTTGAGATAAAATATGAATGCCTGGAAATGTTCTGTTTCAATTGCAGAAAGCTGGGACACATTGATCGTGATTGTCATAGATACAAAGAAGCAGGGGAGAAGCAACACCTATGGGGCAGTTGGATGAGGGAATCTCCATGGAAGCAACGTCGACATGAAAATGAGAGAGGAGACGGTAGAGGAGTGGCTTGTAGGAAGCTAACATTCAAGGCGAATGGGGTGTCAGGTGAGATGAGAAGGTTGGAGGATGAAGGGGATAGCAGTAGTGTTGGAGGGGGGATAGGAGGAGAGGGAAGATGGAAAAAAGGAGGTGATGTTTGCGAGGGGTAGAAGGAGGACGGGGGAAGGGAGGGCGTCATGGGGGATCGGGGTAGGGCTGGGGGTGATAGTGTTATAGGGAGATGAGTCTCTGACCTAAGTAACGTCGAGGGGATGTTGGGGGGAAGAACGACATCAAAGAGGGGGGCCAAGGAAGGTGGAAGGAGAGACGTCTTGCTGGGCAAGGAGATGGCAGGCCTAAAGACGCGGGTGGGGGAGACGTCAAAAGTAGTTTCGAATGGACAAAGGGAGAGGAGACGCATCGTCAGGAGAGGGTGTCTCGAAGGCGTCACAGCAGACAGTTCGAGAGCCAGCAAGGGGGACGGCGCAGGGGAGAGCTATGTCACGCTACAGAAAGAAGGAATTGCTAGCATTCAAGGGTCGAGAGCACATCGATGAGATAGCTCTGGAGGAGGAGCCACTGGAGATGGAGGATGACATTGCCTTCATCCATGGAGGACACCTGAGTCATAGCCAGTAGTGGCCTAATGAGGGTAACGGTGCGTCGTCATTCTTATAGGGTGAGCAGAGTTGGAAAGGAAAGGATGTGTGCGACGCCCACACACAAGGGAATGATTACCATACCCATCCTATGGAAGAAGAGTACCTTGTTCATGGGAGCACAAAACAACAAAGATCAAATCACTATGAGGTAGACAACACAACCCAAAGTAAAGGAGCAAAGAGAGTCATCACTAGGGCACAAAGAAAGAAATAAGCCAGGTCAAAGATGAAATAGGGAAACAGAATGAACATAGGGAAAAAAAATAAACCATGGGTCTACAAGATGAGCATGGGGCAAGACTGGGCATCCCAGAAGAGGAGGTGGTGTGGGAGCAAGTAACATGAAAGAGGGGGAGATGTGCAGAGGTTTGTGACACGGACCTCGATGAACTACCAATGCAAGTAGTGGGAGAGAAAAGATCCAGGAGGAACAGTGAGGATGCAGTAGAAAGAATTGGGGTCATCACGACTCAAGTAGCGGAGATTGGCAGAGTCCAATCCTACGAAGGACAATGAAAATCTTCAGTTGGAATTGTCAGTGTTTGGGCAACCATGACACGTGAAAGGCTTTCCGGTCTTGGGTTTGAAGAGAGTGCCTGAACATAGTTTTTGTCATGGAAACTATGATTACAGATTGAAAGCTAGACGATGTCAAAAGGAGCTATGGTTTTCCCGATGGTTTTTGTTTATCAAGTGAGGGGAGGGCAGGAGGTCTGGGATTTTTGTGGAAGGATACAAAGGTGGAGATTCTTAGCTACTCACACAGGCATGTGACAGCCTTGATCAAGGATGACATCAATGACATAAAGTGGAGAGTGGTTGAGATTTATGGGTGGGCGGACCAAGTAAGCAAAGTGAAAACATGGGAGCTAATGAGGAAGATTAAAGAGGAGGCAGAGGATCTGGTCATCATTTTGGTCATTTCAATGAGATCGTGTCAACTTCTGAGAAGAAAGGGGGACAACCTAAAGAGGAAAAGTTTATGCAAAAATTTTGTGATGTCATAGATGACTGCGAGCTACTAGATGTTGGGTTTGAAGGAAATGTTTTCACATGGAAATGGGGACTTACTAAAAGAACTATGGTTCAAGATAGGCTAGATAGATTCCTTCCTGAGATTGAATGGAGGAATATTTTCTACTATTGTAAGGTGTTCCATCTTCCCATCTATGAGTTTGATCATGCACCTATCATCTTGAACGAAGACAATAGGGACAACAATAGAAAGAAAAAGAAAGGGCACTTCATGTTCGAGCCAATGTGGGTGGGTGAAGAAAGCTACACTAAAACCATCAAGGAGGTTTGGGATTCTACTGAAGGAGGCGAGTTGAACACAAAGCTCTTGAAATGCAAAGAGAAACTAAAAGAGTGGGTAGCAGAAAAGTTTAGGGAAAGGAGAAGGAAAGTTAAAGATATGGAAAATGAACTAAAGAGGCTATAATCTCTCCCTCCAGACCAAATAAACCTTGATAAGGTGGATGAAAAATCAAAGGAACTCCAATAGTGGCTATAGAAGAATGAGGAGTAATGGGCTGCCCGGGAACGTGTTAAGGAACTCTAAGAGGGTGACCATTATACTGCATACTTCCACCAAAAAGCAACAAATATGAGGCGGAGGAACCAGATTGACTGCTTAGAATACGAGAAAGGAATCATGAGATCACATGAGGGTGAGATAATAGCAATCATTCTGAGATACTTTGCATAGCTGTTTCATACTAGTAACCCTACGGGTTTTGCAGAGGCATCAAAGGGGCTGCGGGAGATGATCACAGAGTCACAATGGGAGGATTTGGAAAGTGATATCATTGATGAGGAGATATGGACAGTGTTGAAATAGATACACCCAAACAAAGCTTCGGGTCCAGATGGAATGAAGGCTATGTTCTACCAAAACTATTGGGGGATTGTGGGAAAGGATGTGGCGAGCTACATCAAAGGATGGTGGAAAGGAGAAAGAAGTATAGGGGCTGTCAATGACACTCTTGTTGTGCTTATCCCGAAGATAGAGAAGCCTAAAATAGTAGGATAATTCAGACCTATTAGTATCTATAATGTGGTGTACAATATTTCCTCTAAGGTGTTGACGAACCGATTAAAGCCTCTAATGAACATCATTATTTCTAAAAATCAAATCGCCTTTGTCCCGGGGAGAATGATCATGGGCAGAACCCTCATAGCTTATGAAGTGTTCCACTCTATGAAGAGAGATAAGGGGAAGAAAAAGGTAGACTTGCTCTAAAGTTGGACATGTCCAAAGTGTACGACATGGTGGAGTGGAGTTTTCTTAATGTTGAGATGGAAAAGATGGGTTTTTGTTTGAAATGGAGGAGTAAAGTCCAAGAATGTATCACTTCCGTTTAGCACACTTTCTCCATTAATGGAGATATGACCAAAAGAACAAAACCTACATGTGAACTTCGCTAGGGTGACCCTCTCTCCCCCTATCTTTTCATTTTGTGTGCTGAAGCTTTCTCTACCTTGCTTTCCACTGCTGCCTGCAACACCCTCCTACATAGTATAAAGTCGAGTAGGGGTGCACCTTGTATCTCACATCTTTTCTTTACAAACGGTAGTATCCTTTTTTCTAGAGCAACCACTATAGAATGCTTGAAGATAGCTGAGATCATCAGCCAATATGAATAGGCATTAGGTTAAAAGATTAATTTTTCCAAGACATAGGTTGTTTTCAGCAAAGGGATAGAGGCAGACAAACGAGAGGAGTTGAGGCATCTCTTAGGTGTGAGAGAAGTGGACAGGCACGACAGTTACTTAGGCCTCCTGGCAAACATGGGTAGGTCTAAAAAGCAAGTTGTTCAGCTTCATTAGAGAAAGTATATGGAGAAAGCTTCAGGAATGGTTGGAAAAGCTGTTGTCTAAAGCAGGGACGGAGGTTCTCATCAAAGAGATTGCTCAGGCCATACCCACATACATCATGAGCATTTTCCAGTTGCCGGTGGGTACCATAGATGAGATCCAGATGATGGTGGCTAGATTCTGGTGGGGAGTAAAGGACAAAGAGAGGAAACTTTCATGGATGAGCTGGGACCAAATGTGCAGACCAAAGCGGTTGGGGGGCTTGGTTTTGGGGATTTCCAAACCTTTAATCAAGCCCTCTTAGCGAGACAACTTTGGCGGATGGTCAACAACCTGGAAGCACTTGCGTCTAGAGTTCTTAAAGCCAGATATTTCCCAAGGATATCCATTTAGGAAGCTGGACGGGGACATGATCCCAGCTATACACGGAGGAGTTTGTGGGGGTGAAGGCCCTCCTAAAGGAAGGGGTACAATGGAGAGTGGGAGACAGGGCTGATGTGAACATTTTGAATGACAACTGGTTGCCTAGGGAGGATGACATGCTTGCATGGTACAAAAGAGAGGATGGCCCAGATTACAACATAGTCTGTGAGCTCATGATAGAGGATGGTTCTTAATAGGATGAAAATGAGTTCAAGAACATTTCCCAAACATCCATGCAAAAAGGATATGTGCCATATAGCTTAGCTTGAAGAGGCCCAGGGACATGTGGATGTGGTGGCCCTCAAGAGATAGGGAGTACTCAGTCTGTTCTGCTTACTGGTTGGGATTGCTAGGAAAAGAGGAAGCTAGGAACTACACTTCTCGACAAGGCGACACGCTGTGGAAGAGAATATGGCACGCTGGATAGAGTCCCAAAACATCCCACTTCCTTTATAGGATATGCACGGGGTGTCTAGCCACTAGAGGACACCTCTTTGATAGACATTGCTTGGATGACGACTCTTGTATGCTTTGTGGGATAGAGAAGGAGTCTTTACCACATATGCTCTTCCAATGTCCCAATGTCATTGCAGTATGGGACCAGACGTCGAGAGAGGTGCAAGCATGAGTGGAAGAAACTAGGGACAAGGATATTAGCTCATCTATGGGTGCAGTGCTAGAGAGGACATCCATGTAAGAGACTAAAACCATAGTTGCTACCATGTGGACGATTTGGAGGGCCAGGTGAATGAAGACATTCTAGAGCAGTGATGTCCATAGTGGCTATCTTTTTCGGGGTGCATTGACGATGGTGAGGATGGGAGGAAAGTGTCATGTCTAGATGGGAGGAGGCATCATCAGGCGCAGAAACATCCAGTAGCAGCGAGCAGGGGGTGACAACACCCAGATGAGGGGAGACAGGGGAAACGAAGACCAGTAGGGGAGAGATGGGGGTGATGGTGCCCAGCGGAGGGGTGACAAGGATGATGATTCCCAACAGAGGGGAGAGGGGGAGATGAAGTCTAACAAAGGGGGGATGGGAGGATGACGTGGTGTTAGTAAGTAGGGAACGCCACATTTTGAAGAAGCCAACAGGGGGTAGAATAAAAATGAATATTGATGGCTCAGGATGGGAGGATGGTAGGGTAGGGATTGGGATGGCAGTCAGAGATGACATGGGTAAGCTGGTGGGAGTAATGGGGGGGAGAAAGTAAATTCGGGAGAGGATGTCACCATCACTGAAGCTCTAGCAGTGCGAGCAACATTACTATAGGCAAGGAAGGTGGGACATGACCGAGTGGTGATAGATACGGACTCTTTGGAGGTTGTTCATGCATGCACCAGTAAGAAAACGTGAAGGGACTATCTAGGAGCCATTACTGAAGACATTTACTCCTTGCATCTTCTGTTCTCTTTTTGTAGCATGAGTCATGTCAGTCGTAGGTGTAATAGGGTTGCCCATGAGGTGGCCAACTCTTCCCGTAGGGGCCAAGTAGATAGCTTTTGTTTTACTCAATCATTTCCTTTGATTTTTTTGCTTCTTATAAACCTTGATTTAGCAAGTTAATAGATAACGGGGAGCCCCAATCATAGGGCTTCCCATATCCTTTTAGAAAAAATATTAGAAAATGAGAAACATGTCACATCACACTCAAGCCACCCAATGGATCAGGGCAATCTGACAGTAACATGAGACTAATCACCTAAACCCATGTCCTACACATATGTGGCACATTGGGGCAATGTGCCACCTTCTCCAAAAGGTTCTATCCAGATCCCCAAACCCTAATTCCACCCTATAAATGCCCCCCATCCACCATATTGCAAGACCATTTTTGAACGTGTTGAAGTCATAGGATTCAACTACCTCCCTCGACATTTTTTTTCATTATTTGTGATAAGAGGATCCTGACTGCAAAAATACTAGATACACAGTGCACCTTCTTTAACTTCTCTATCCACTTTTACATGGTTAACTACTCATATATTTTTGCAATTGTATATGCAATCTATCTACATATTCCTACTTATTTGTTCTCGGGAAAAGGTCAAATCTTGTTACAACCTTTGGTTGTCATACTCTAGAACATCCTACATATTGGTCCTAATCATCTATGAGGGATCTCTATTGTGGAAGGTCCTGAGATGATTACGACCTTAATCTACCTAAAAAATGACTCATAGGGCACTTATGGGAAGGCCCCAATCACTTTTTTTTAATAAACATGAAATCGCCATTCTCTCAACATCGCTTAAAAATGACTCGATACCTATTTACCAGGTGACATGGGGATGTTCATCCTTCCCCTCTCATAACAAGATCATTGAACCTAAATTTCTCATTTTCCTTCCATTTCGTTTATCTAACTTGGATGCCAGATCAGTTTTCCATTGTTGACTAATCATGTTTTATTCTAATTTTTCCCATTTTCTGTATAAAATTTGGTTGTGACTTCGAGCACCCTATTTTCCTATGTTTTCCAAGTGAGCATCAAAATAAATATGACTACCAAAAGGATATATGTCGAATGTGTGTATTTTTCTTGGGTAGTTGGAGACTCAACTGAGAATGCCAAGCCTATTTGGATCAAACCCCCATTTTGTTTTGCAAAGATTAAGTGTCTTCATACTTTTTTGTTTTGATTATGATTTTGCCACAATTTTCTTTTATTTTCTTGATTTTTTATATTTTGTATGAGGGGATGGGCCTAGCATTAGTGGGATCCATGGGCCCCTAACACAGAGATCACAGTAACCTACTGGCACCTATTTCCATGTTGTATGTAGGAATTTTTATATGGTTCCTCTTTCCACTATTATGTCCATGATTTTACTTTTGTGTTACTTCCCTTTTTAGGGTTTCATGTGTGCTTCTCTTGCTGTATTTTTATTCTTTTTTCTTTCTTCATAAGAAAAGAAAAAATAACAAATAAAAAATAAGGGAAGGATGAATAAAAGATATAGTTTGGAAATGATATCATTTCTTTCTTAATAATAGTGTGATTGTTTCTTTATCTACATATGGTTTTTTCTCATTTTTTATGGGCCTAATTCAGAAAACACAAAAATTTTGCACGTGCACCCTATACTCCTACAAAACTATGCATAATGGAATGGGTGCCAACAACATGTTCGATCCCCGGAAGTGATGTAGGGTGTTAGTAAAGGTACCAGTGTAGCATTAATATGGACTTCCAAAGACCTTGAAAACACCCAGCTAAGGAACTATTTATTTCCCAAATTCAAACCCCTAACATCTAGGTAGCCAGCAATTAGAGGACTCAACCACTTATTCCTAGAATGGATCACATATCAAATGCATGAATAAAACCACAATCAACAACATAGAAGGATTAAATGTATGTGACAACAAGCCATATCAAAAGAATGACAAAATAGTACACATGACATAAGATCTTAGTCTCCATGTTTCAAACCATGTGAAATGTATTTCCATGTCATTGGATATCATCAAACTAAGAGAAGCAAATCATCATAATACAATTGAATGAATGATCTTTGCAACAATTATTGTGTGCCTCATTACCTAATATCATAAACGGATATACATCAGCACAACTATGTTGAGTATGCTTAAAAGTCATAAATTTTTATGTTAAGAGAACATATATGCTTGAAAAAAATTAATATAGTAACAAGAAAGAGATTGACAACATTCATTTTCTTATTAATAAGCAAGAATATTTTATATTCATTTCCATAAGACTAAACAACACTCCATGATCTTTGATAAGATTCCCCAACCAAATGGTCTATGAAGGTGCTCAATATTATCTAAACCCTTTTTATCGACATGGTCCATCCTTTCTTGACAACTCAAGTAGGATTTCAAACCTTGTGCCTTACCCAAAGATTACAGGTAGGTTCACAACATTTGTATGACAAACAAGTTTAATTATGTTCCAAGGTTTGTTCAACATAGTTCAATCAAAATGGAAGTAGTAATCATAGAGATCAAGCATCTCAAACAAGTATATAAAGCCAAGAAATTTAATCATAGATACATACATGGAAGTGAAATACCACTAGTCTAACCAGTAGGAGGATAAAGTGTACTTTGATTAGAACTCAAGATTAAGATATTTGATTAGAGATTCTTGACTAGATCCTTAACAAGAGTCATACAAGGAGATCCTATTAATATATGTAAGTGTAATTGGATTAATATCAACAATATTTGGTCTCATTAATCACAATAATGGTGGTTGGATGTGTCACCTAGATCTAGGTGTGATGGAGTGGATTTATATTATTTTAGATACCTAACGACATAAGTGTATTCATATGTTTAATTAAGGGTTCCAAGAGTTTTAATGAAGTTGAAGAGTACAAATGATATTGATATTATGTCTATGCTCCTATGTACATATCATCTTTTCAAGATATAATTGGTAGTCAAAAGTGGTATATTTACATTAAAGTTCAATGGAATATCGATAGAGTGATGATGAAGCTATGATTAAAATTCCATAACGTTCTGATATACCTAGAAGGAGCTATTTAGGTTTGTTTTCTCTCTAAAGATTTGATGCTTTATAATGCTTTAAGAGGAAGATATAAGTTGTATGTCCTAAGTTCCTAGGAGCACATCCTTGGGCTTTGTTGTGAGTGTGTTGTCATGGATCGGTCAAGTGAAGGGTCCTTTTATAGCCCTAGGATGTAATCGAACGGCTGCAAGACCTTCCTCTTTGCAGTCATTGAGGCGAGTAGAGACACAATGTTTGTTCAGCCCCCATGTTGTGGTCGTGGTTTGACGAAGGCCGTGAAGTGGGCAATTGGCCTGGAATCCACCCTGACCCTCGATATGTGTGGCTATTAGTGCCGTATAGACAGAGAACAAGCTCGTCCTCCCATATGTAACTACTCCTCCACAGTGAGGTGAAAACCAGGTTGACGCTTCCTTGGAGAATGGTGATGGCGTGTGGTGCTTGAGCACCGGCGGGCGGCACATTTCTACACTGTTCTTCTAGCCATGGCGATGCATCGGAAGGAGGAGAACCTACTGTTATCAGAGGTGTCGAAGTGGAGGAGACACCTCCGGCCCGTTGTGCGCTGGAGGCTGGAGCTATGCGGTCGAGCTCTGACCTAGCCACGGCGGCACCCGATCCAGCAGAGCATGACACACACATCCGGCTTCGAGCAGAACCAATGCGAGGATATCGCGAGCTCATGCGAGAGGGGGAGAGTAAATTGGGCGACGGCTGTTGTGGGTGCTGACTCGCGTCGGGTGTTGAAAAGCACACGTCCCGACTTCGGATGAGAGACCAAGGAGCGTAGGGCTCCTTGTCGTCGCTCTGGCGTGCGGCGACGCTCGCAGCCCAGCCAACGCTTTGGGCAGAACTAGAGACCAATGGTGGCGGGCTCTCCAAGCTGAGGAGGAGGCTCAGAGTGGGATCTCGTCAGTAGAGAACCAGTCAGGGCGGTGGTATGGACAGAGATGCGCGGAGGCATCGCGTCGAGGAACGACACACAACGGATTTCGAGCGCCCTAGTGTTTTGCGGGTGAAGAGAGGATCTAGAGTTCTGGTTGTGCATGAGAAAAGAAGGCAGATCAGGTCCCAGCCCCAGCAGTCGAACCAGAAAACACCAGCCACAGAGACATGTGGTGGATTCCCATTGGTTGCAAAAAGGTAAATAATCGAGAAATGCTTTGTTCTTCAATAAATCATAGAAAATAGCTTCGATGCCCAATAATTCCCATAAAAATACCAGTATGTTCAATAAAATGTGTAGAACAACTTGGAACCATCATATAAGGCTTTTGATGAACTAAGAATAGTGATATCATATAATATTTGTAATGCTTAGTTCTTGAGTAATAAATATCAAATGATGATATAAAATTATGGGAAAATGTAAGTAAGTCGATAATCATGTTTAGACTGCATATGATGTCATTTATGGTCATGTTGATGTAGGAAAGCATGTAATTTGATTAATGATGCTAATTATGACTAATAACCCTAAGTAATGTACAATAAGTACATACATGCTCAATAAATGATGAAATTAATAGAAAACCTTCATATCATTAACTGAAGATAATATGTAGATCTGAGATCAATTTTATATAGGAAATTAATGTTGTATGAAGTTGACCCTTAATACATGGTTTAAAACCCTAATTTAGGTTAATGATGTAACCTAAGGTTAATATGTGCATAAAAAGGATATGGAACTTAATGTTCAGATAATGAACCATAATCTAGAAAATGACATCAGTATGATAAATATAAGACAAGAATACAGGTAATGATGAGAATATCCTAATGAGATGTAAGATGATGAGAACCTGATGATAGTACGTGGTCTTGTCTTGATCAGGGTTAGAACAAGATATAGATGACATGAGGATATGTGATGATTAGAAATATCTCTTGATCAAGGTACGCCATTACCTCTTGCTTTGCTTATTATACAATATGCTTGTGTTATATTGTAGTAAAGACTTGGCATATGGTAGTTGTTCTTGTATACTATGTTGTTTGATCTTTCCATACTTATTGCTATGAACACATGAAACATAATATATCTGTTCCATTATATCTAAGCACTTCAACTCTTTGGTAGTAAAGTGCTGGAAATAAGTACTTCAACTCTTTGGTAGTAAAGTACTTGGAAGTGATCCAACTCTTTGGTAGTAGAACAAATTGTGAAATGATCCAACTCTTTGGGAGTAGATCATAAAGGCCCCAATGCATTCAACTCTCAGGTAGTAAATGCATGGATGATATAACGAAAAATGTGCTTAAAATATGTGTTCTCTTTTGTTAATGAATATCTTTGTGCAAGTATACGCTTTTCTTATATTCGTCTGTTACTGCCAAGTATATTAGTTTTATCTTATTGCCAAGATATGTTGAGAGGTATATAAAAGACACATAGGCGTACTCAGTACAATATTCTTGAATATTGTGCTGACGTGTACCGTATGTAATCTTTTGTTTAGGTTGTGGTTATGCTCTTGAAGATCCCGGATAGTTGTGAATTGTATGGCGAGCTGATGTACAGGTGGACCTGTTGTCTTAAGATCCTGTAGTTTAGTGATAGTACATGTATATGTTTTAGTTTGTTGTTCAATTTGTAATATCAAATGTTGTAACAATTCACGTTGTAATTATATGTTGAATGGCGAACATATGTTGTATGGTTTTATTATTGTTCATGTGCATGTGCTGCTGATTGTTTCCTTCTGACTCCCTTGATTCTCTTCTTCTTAGCCTAGTATGGGATGTTTAAATTGGGATTCTCGCCGAGGAGAGGGTTTCAATTTGGACGTCACATATTAGATTAAATTTTAGAAAATCTGGGGACGTCACAGGTGGTTTCAGAGCATGAACAATAGCAAAGCCTGGCATTTGCTCATTATGCAACTCAAACTAAAGAAAACCTTGAACTTAATAATCTTTTATGGTTAGATTAGTCATCTTTTAGACACTAGATCTAACCTAGCCTCTAGGTTAGCACCTAGATGTCCGAGATCTAGGTCTATACTGGTGCTTGTTGAGTAGCAAGTCATTAGATGTCATTCTTTCCTTATAGTGCAGTGGTATGGGACGTTGCACTATTTGGAAATGACGTGCATCAAGGGAAGAGAAACCCTAGACATATAGCGCTCGTTGTCTAGAGTAGCTACACTTGTCTACACCATGTTCTCACCCTTTTCACTAGTTTTCATGACATTGTACTCTCTACTATGTGTGGGACACTCATTTTCAGGATTTGGTTTTGGATTCCAAACGGATCGAACCTCGATAGTTTTCTCTGATGCTTATTTTATTGGAGAAAAACTATATAATATTTTATTATGTATATGTATTACAAAAGGTGTCCCCATCCATATATGTGTAGGAGGTGATCATGCAACCTAAGTGAAAGTGAATGAAATCAGTCTAGAAGAGAGAGTAGTTCTAGATTACATGTCTAGAGCCTCTTTGATATATGTGATAGATGGAATAGATGAAATAAGTTTTGATGATACGGTCTAAGTCTTATATAGATGATATAAGATGATTATGATGATCTACGTTTGTTTTTGAGGACTTAAGTTCAGTTTTGAGGTTTTGAGATAAGTTTTGATGATGCAAGTAACTAGGCTTTGATGAGATAAGATATGTTAAGATGAGACAAGTTGTGAGTCAGCATGAGCCTCAAGCTCTTTTACAAAGGAGGACCTCTAGTGTTAGGACCAGTTTTGGGGTTAGCTCAAGAGAGAGCGAGACCCACATGGAGAAGGTCAGAGAACCTAAACTCCAAGATATGAGAATTATGAGATATGTGATATGATATGTCCTAAACTAGACTACTCCTGAGTGAATGAGTTGAGTTGCCTAATGCATGATTCCTATAATCTTCTTGAACCCTAGATGTCCTTGGGAGGACCAAACCCTAGAGACAGAGAGGGGCTGGTTATATATGTGCATATGTGAATATGAATATGAGTGTCTGCCATCTGGGTGAGGGAGAGAGCCCAAGACCCTGGAGGAGGTAGCTATGTTAGTTTCTTAAGAGCCTCATGCTCGGGTTGGTGGTTTCCCACATAGGAATCTAGTGGTGTATATAAGAGATCTTGGGTAAGATGTTTCATGGGTAGAGATCTATGAAGAGAAAGTCATAGAATATTTTGGTTTGTGCTTATGTGGCTAAAGATAGTAAAGCAATTGACTAGTGCCAATGAGGTATACCTACTAATACTAGATCAGAGAGGAAAGAAAAAGTATATGCATATGAGATACTCATAGAAATGAGTGATCTCAGAGAGACTGAGCATGGAACTACCCTCATGAAATGGGTCAAGGGAACCTCAATTGGACTAGATAAAACTTTGATATGTGTTTGATTAGCCACTCACATAAGTTTGTTTAGTACAACCACAATATAACATAGATAAGGATGTGATCAAATCTCGAGATATGACATAGACATGATATGATGGAATATCTAGAGATGGTTTAATGACATCAAAGTAGAAATAGTTAACCATACATAGGAATAATGATAATGATAATGTGATATTGTTGTTTAATGTTGTGATGAAATCACTAGTAAAGTTTGTAACCTGAATATGAGAAATGAGAAATGAAATCATACTAATGAAACATGTTACATGAGATGTTAAACTTAGCGCTTAATAAAGATGAACTATATAGTTTGACAGTTATCACAACATAATGTTTATGACACCTTGATATGATCTAGATGGATACGTGGGTTAACTTTAGTTAACTCCTTTAGAACATGATATTATGATGTGGGGACCCTAATGTATGAGTAAGGATATGGGTACAATCCTAACGTATGAGATGTGTCATATCATAATCAGAGTTTCTAAACCCTTGTTTGATCCTTCTATGAAGGGGTGAGACATATTTTTTTTTTAAATCTCCTAATAGTTGTTTGGATATGAGTATGGGGCTTTGTTTTTTTTGGAAATGTTGCACCTAGTACCCTACAAGTGGAAGTAGACCTTTTGGTTTCTCCTTCAAGTAAGAGGACGATTAATTTCGAGGACAAAATTTCTTTTAAGATGTATATGATGTGACAAAGTGGATTTTGAGGTTAATTTCGAGGACAAAATTTCTTTTAAGGTGTGTAGGATGTGATGGAGTGGATTTATATTATTTTAGATACCTAACAACATAAGTGTATTCATATGTTTAATTAAGGGTTCCAAGAGTTTTAATGAAGTTGAAGAGTACAAATGATATTGATATTATGTCTATGCTCCTATGTACATATGATCTTTTCAAGATATAATTGGTAGTCAAAAGTGGTATATTTACATTAACGTTCCATGGAATATCGATAGAGTGATGATGAAGCTATGATTAAAATTCCATAACGTTCCGATATACCTAGAAGGAGCTATTTAGGTTTGTTTTCTCTCTAAAGATTTGATGCTTTATAATGCTTTGAGAGGAAGATATAATTCGTATGTCCTAAGTTTCTAGGCGCACATCCTTGGGCTTTGTTGTGAGTGTGTTGTCATGGATCAGTCAAGTGAAGGGTCCTTTTATAGCCCTAGGATGTAATCGAACAGCTGCAAGACCTTCCTCTTTGCAGTCATTGAGGCGAGCAGAGACACAATGTTTGTTCAGCCCCCACGTTGTGTTCGTGGTTTGACGAAGGATGTGAAGTGGGCAGTTGGCCTTGCATCCACCCTGACCCTCAACATGTGTGGCTATTAGTGCCGTATAGACAGAGAACAAGCTCGCCCTCCCATATGTAACTACTCCTCCGCAGTAAGGTGAAATCCAAGTTGACGCTTCCTTGGCGAATGGTGATGGTGTGTGGTACTTGAGCACAGGCGGGCGGCACGTTTCCACAATGTTGTTCTAGCCATGGCGATGCATTAGAAGGAGGAGAACCTGCTGCTATCAGAGGTGTCGAAGTGGAGGAGACACCTCCGGCCCGTTGTGCGCTGGAGGCTAGAGCTATGCGGCCGAGGACTAACTCGGCCACAGCGGCACCCGATCCAGCAGAGCATGACACACACATCCAGCTTCGAGCAAAACCAACACGAGGATATCATGAGCTCATGCGAGAGAGGGAGAGGAAACCGGGCGACGGTTGTTGTGGGTGGTGAATCGCGTCGGGTGTTGAAAAGCACACGTCTCGACTTCGGATGAGAGATCAAGGAGAGCAGGGCTCCTTGTCGTCGCTCTGGCGTGCAGCGGCGCTCGAAGCCCAGCCAACGCTTTGGGCAAAACTAGAGACCAATGGCGGCGGGCTCTCCAAGCTGAGGAGGAGGCTCAGAGTGGGATCTCGTCAGTGGAGAACCAGTCGGGGTGGTGGTATGGGATAGAGATGCGCAGAGGCATCGTGTCGAGGAACGACACACAACAGATGTTGAGCGCCCTGGTGTTTCGCGGGTGAAGAGAGGATCGAGAGTTCTGGTTGTGCATGAGAAAAGAAGGCAGATCGGGTCCCAGCCCCAACGGGCGAACCATAAAACACCAGCCATAGAGATATGTGGCGGATTCCCATTGGTTGCAAAAAGGTAAATAATCGAGAAATGCTTTGTTCTTCAACAAATCATAGAAAATAGCTTCAATGCCCAATAATTCCAAGAAAAATACCAGTATGTTCAATAAAATGTGTAGAACAACTTGGAACCATCATATAAGGCTTTTGATGAACTAAGAATAGTGATATCATATAATATGTGTAATGTTTAGTTCTTGAGTAATAAATATCAAATGACGATATAAAATTATGGGAAAATGTAAGTAAGTGAATAATCATGTTTAGACTACATATGATGTCAGTTATGGTCATGTTGATGTAGGAAAGCATGTAATTTGATTAATGATGCTAATTATGACTAATAACCCTAATTAATGTGCAATAAGTACATACATGCTCAATAAATGATGAAATTCATAGAAAACCTTCATATCATTAACTGGAAGATAATATGTAGATCTGAGATTAGTTTTATATAGGAAATTAATGTTGTATGAAGTTGACCCTTAATACATGGTTTAAAACCCTAATTTAGGTTAATGATGTAACCTAAGGTTAATATGTGCATAAAAAGGATATGGAACTTAATGTTCAGATAATGAACCATAATATGAAAAATGACATCAGTATGATAAATATAAGATAAGAATACAAGTAATGATGAGAATATCCTAATGAGATGTAAGATGATGAGAACCTGATGATAGTACGTGGTCTTGTCTTGATCAGGGTTTGAACAAGATATAGATGACATGAGGATATGTGATGATTAGAAATATCTCTGATCAAGGTACACCATTACCTCTTGCTTGGCTTATTATACAATATGCTTGTGTTATATAGTAGTAAAGACTTGGCATATGGTATTGATTGAAATGATTGTTCTTGTATACTATGTTGTTTGATCTTTCCATACTTATTTCTATGAACACATGAAACATAATATATATGTTCCATTATATCTAAGCACTTCAACTCTTTGGTAGTAAAGTGCTGGAAATAAGTACTTCAACTCTTTGGTAGTAAAGTACTTGGAAGTGATCCAACTCTTTGGTAGTAGATCACATTGTGAAATGATCCAACTCTTTGGTAGTAGATCATAAAGGCCTCAATGCATTCAACTCTCAGGTAGTAAATGCATGGATGATATAATGGAAAATGTGCATAAAATATGTGTTCTCTTTTGTTAATGAATATCTTTGTGCAAGTATACACTTTTCTTATATTCTTCTGTTACTACCAAGTATATTAGTTTTATCTTATTGCCAAGATATGTTGAGAGGTATATAAAAGACACGTAGGCGTACTCAGTACAATATTCTTGAATATTGTGCTGATGTGTACCGCATGTAATCTTTTGTTTAGGTTGTGGTTATGCTCTTGAAGATTCTGAATAGTTGTGAGTTGTGTGGCGAGCTGATGTACAGGTGGCCCTGTTGTCTTAAGATCATGTAGTTTAGTGGTAGTACATGTATATGTTTTAGTTTGCTAGTGAATATGTAATATCAAATGTTGTAACAATTCACGTTGTAATTATATGTTGAATGGTGAACATATGTTGTATGGTTTTATTATTGTTCATGTGCAAGTGCTACTGATTGTTTCCTTCTGACTCCCTTGATTCTCTTCTTCTTAGCCTAGTGTGGGATGTTTAAATTGGGATTCTCGCTGAGGTGAGGGTTTCAATTTGGACGTCACATATTAGATTAAGTTTTAGAAAATCTGGGGACGTCACACTAGGTATCAAACCTTCACTTTTTATTTTAAGATCTCAACTTGGTCATGATTATTCATAATTATGCTACATCATGCATTATAGATTCATTTAGATCTTAGGGTGAAAAATCAGTAACATGTAAGAGATCTAGAATTATATATTGAAGATCTTATATGGAGTAATCATAAGATTTGAGTAAGGTAAACTATGTAGTCATCAACATTGTGAAAACTAGTCATTTAGGGTCATTTTCAAGCAATATTGTCATCATTATAGTACTTATGGGGTGTACTTGAGTTAGGTGTAATATGTATCGCTAAGATATTTATTTGATACCATCATGTAACATGGATGTTCATTGGAGAAATATTTGCATAAAATTGAATTTCAATTATTGATATGCATATTATATTATTTGTCACACCAATAATGACCCACCAATCATTTGACTACACAAACAATGATAAGTTACTGAATTGATGGTCAAATAATATTTTTGAATAAAATTATGGTTGACATTAGAGAAATGTTCAAAGTGTAGCATCATAAGTTTGTATATAAAGCATGCTTCATGGTTCAAAGTACATCATTAAGTCAAAATAGAGTAGAAGTTTCAACGACTTTGCTTCTTGGCTTGACATGCATCACGTCTTATTGATTTAGAGTTCAAATAAGGAACTGAGTCATTATAATGTCACTTACAGCATCAGGTTTAAGATCCATTATCATCATGTTCATAAACATATAAATAGAGGCACACATGCATCATTGAAGTCATATCGGTAAAAAAATTGAATCTTGGATCATTATCTATCAACAACTACTAATCTTAGGAAAACATAATTATTTGGATCATAAATATTAAGTTTGAGAAAGGCACATCATTAATCATGTAACAGAAGATATGAAATATGGGATCTAGGAATTGAATCAAGTTTTGACATATGTTCCTAAGATATTTCTTGTTATGAGATCAAAAGTCATATATTACATGTATATTTTGGACTATGGATGCACTAGATATGGTTCATAGAAGAAAGAGTATGTTTCTAGAATTTTGAGATATATGTGTTATCATGTGACCTAAATATCAGTCATGGATGGCTGATCTAATGGTTGCAGATTTTGTGATCAACACACATACACATCTACATGTCTTTGCTGACTCGGGTCGTTGGTGGACCAGCGAGACTCCTATTCTTGGTGTGGCCAGTGGGAAAGGGAGGGGTAGAGCTAGATTTGGTGGGCTACATGTAAGACAAGTCCCACATGCGCTGGTTTCCCTATGAAGTGCATTGAGCATCTAGATTGCATCTCTTTCATTGACCCAAACCCTGTGCCTCGTCGGTCGATCTTGGCAGCACCATAGTAGTGGATTCACTGGAGGAAAAGGAGAAGAGGGAGACCCTGTCATTGATTGTGAAGCATTTGCCTGAGATCCCTTCTACTCCATGATGCTAGAGGGAGTGAATGGAGGGAAAATCATGGTGTGAGGAGTGAGATCTAAAGGAGAATAGGTCATGGTGTTGTCATGGTTACTGGTAAGATGGAGATTGGAGGAATTGGGGAGGGAGCTATTGTGCACTAAAAAGCTTGATAATGGGTGAAAATTGAAGGGAATTAAGAAATAAAAAGAAAGGAAGTATAAGGTTGCATTATATAAGTGTGAATAGGTTTGGATGGGGTGGAGCTTTTTCTCTAGCCACCTTTTCCCATCCATGGGAGCAGATGGGGAAGATGACCTCATGGTCGTTGGATCTTAGACAGATCCATGACCATCCAATCCAAGTTCTATCATTGGCCAAGGGGAAACAATGAGGATCACTGACATAAACAATCTAAGGCTACTCAAGGAAACATTTCAATTGGTCGAGAGTACATGGCTCAGATTGATGGCATGTCATACTTTATATCAAAACCAAAGTGTCAAATCATGTCTCTTAAGCAATCTTGTCAAAACCATATCTTCTAAACAATAACTCTGATTTGCATGAAATTTTCACCTTTGGATCAAAAATTTCCTCCAATTATTATATTAAAATTTTGGATCTAGAGACATAATTTTGAGGGATTTCAATCTTGAAAATTCATTTCAATGTCTAGTTATGCACTTAACTTTAGCCAAATAAATATTATGTGACATTTAATCAATTTCGATGCATTAGTACAGAATAATCTGACTCAAAGTCATTTAATGAGGTAGAAAAATATTATGGAGAACAATGGAGTATTTTGTAAGGAAAGATACACATTAGTTGAATGATAGGGAAAATCCACATTATTACATCCAACCACCATAGAGAAATTGTATCACTAAAATTTAAATTAAAAACATCAACCAATATGGGGATTTTTGATTCCATATACTATCACTTGGTATTCCTTCAACATAAGAGTTATTTCAAAATTGAGAAATCAATCATCAAGGTCAAAGCATAATCACATTGATCACAAAATTTTGAAAGATCATACGAGTCACAAATTGGGAGAAATCAACCTATATATCATAGATGTTGAGAGATCATATCTTAGGTCAAACAAATAGAGCGCTTTGAATCCAGAATAAAGCATGAATTTCATTACCAACATTTATGGATCTAGATTTTACATTGGCTTTAGTGGGGTCCTACGTCCAAGATGGATCAAAAAATTCTAGCTTTTACATTGGAATGGTGCCAATCTCATGTTGGATCCTTGCGAGTGATGTCGGGTCTTAGTAAAGGTATCATTACAACATTCATATGGATGCCAAAAGAACTTAAAAACACCCCTCTCCTAGCACTCATGATTGATTTTGGCCGCCATAGTCACAAGGTGTATCGAGAGAAGTACACGTTAAACCAGGGTTTCCCCTTTGATGAGTGATCTCTTCCTTAGATATGTTAAGGACCAACCCCTCCCCCTATGCGGGTCATGTTTGAGAAAGGATGTAAGTCAGATCTAAACACATGGGATAAAAGGGGTGATTATTTTCTTCTGAAGCATGCATATTGCATTGGTTATTGAAAAGTTTGAGATTTTTGCTAACCTCCTATGTGTGTAGATTAAAAAACTTTATAAAACCAAGCAATATTTTTAAAGATTAACAATATTTCTTAAACCAAGAAATGTTTTTAAATATTTATAATCTTTTCAAATTGAACAATCTTGTTAAAAGTTAACAATTGTATCAAAACCGAGAAATCTTTTAAAGATTAATAATACTTTCAAACCTACATTCCATTAAAGATTAACAATATTTTCAAACCAAAGAATTTTTTAAAGATTAACAATCTTTTCAAATCAAACAATCTTTTTAATGATTGACTAACTTTTTGTGTTATATTATCTTCTTAAAGATTAACAATATTTTCAAATCAAACAATCTTTCAAAAAATAACAATTTCTTTTAAAATTGAATAATTTTTTTGAAGATGAATATATTTTCAAAGATCGACAATATTTCAATAATTTGATAATACCTCCCAAGATTAACAATTTTTTAAAAACTAAACCATCCTTTTTCAAAACTATAAAGAGTGGTCTCTAAAAGATTAAATGTTTTATTTTCAAGTACTATGCTTCACAACCTGATCAAGCTGGACGGTCCTTCAAATTGGACTAGGACTTCACTTGTCAATGTTGGTCCTTGAACTATGACCTACAATTGGACCACATGGTTCCTTTCATGATTTATCTTATGTATTAGACTATGACCTAAAACTAGATCATCCCATGCTTATCATTCATGGTCCAAAACTATGAACCAAAATTTGACTAGAACCTATACCCAATTTGGATATTCCAAGTTGAGGGTCTCTTCCTATTAATGGCTCGCTACTTCTAATGAGAAATATTCCCAGGAGAAACTTCATAAACTAGGCGGAAAAGAGGGTACCATGGATGATGCCACAGGTTTCAGTTTAAGAACCTCATTGGATGAGGACACCCTAGAGAGGAAAGTGATCTATTGAGCACAATCACTAGCCTAGAAGGGGATACCTTAATCTTGATCAAACGTTCAAACCCCCACTTCCCCCTCTTTTAAATAACCCTCTTGGGACACCTACCTAAGGAACGTCAGACCCCACCAATGCCACAACATATAATTCCACTTTCACCATCTTTTTTTCTGCCATGGCATTGGCAAGTACTATTCATTCTAAAATTGAATAACACATCCATCTTGCTCAAGCTAGGTGCATGTTTCACCAATTTAAAACAATCATAAAAATTAGAGACTGTCACATGTATCTTTCATCATGTGAGGATAGCGAAGGAACAAGGAGTATCTTTTTTCATTTGAATTTACCAAGAAAAGTAGGAAGTCCTCTTAACTTCTTGCTTGATATAATGGATGTGGAGGGGCTCATCCCTAAAAATCAAATATTATCTCATTTCATATTTGAATCCTGCTTATATGAATTTTAGTACATTACATGAAGATCAAGGAGCCCCTACATCACTCGGTCTCACAAGAAAATACACCCAAACCACTGGAAGCAGCAGTGTGGACCAATAGTCTAATACTAGCCATTTGAAAATAAGAAACACAAATAAACCACAATGATGCCTAAAGATTTTACCTCTCTGGAAGGCCCTCAACAATTACTTCTCAAGAAGGCCCTCAACAATGCATATTTGTACAACCAGCTAATATTCCCTTTATGCCTTTACCAAGCATTGGATATCCAAGAGGGTGGCACTACTCAGGGTTTATGAGACAGGGAGCCTCATACGCCAACCCATCAACACTATTCTTTCCATATTCCATGTGGAGCCCCCACCTCCCTCATCTTAAACCATTTCCACCAGGGACAAACCAGGGTCCACCATTCATTAACACTAGGGCACAGAATCCAAGTAACTTTAGAAGTGATGACATCCATCTTGATTCCAAGAAGGCTAAGCCGAGGGGAAGAATAAGAAGGAGGAAGAAGATGCAGTCTTAAAGGATGATCCTAATGAGGCGGAGAAGGTCAACATCATAATGAAATTTCAATCACATTACATAAATGGCTGAGGATCCATCCTCAACGTATATTCCTTTTATCCACTGCCACACTCTTGGTTTAATCCCTATGTGGACGGAAGGTATGGATTCCCTCCACTAGTATACACAATTTTGCCAATGACAATCAAACTTCTAGTCATTCTTCTAATGGTTGCCTTCTAAGAAGCCACCATTCTAGATCCTTTCATCATAGACCCCCTCAAACTCAAGATTCTACATAACATCGAGCAACTCGAAGGGAAGAATGAAAATGTGAAGACTTTCAAAAAATTCTTTCATTTTATGGATGCAAAGATAGCTAAACACTTCCACATGTCTAAGTCCATGAGTTCTCTAAAAAGGGGGATCCTATGACCCACGTCAAGGCATACTACTTGTACTTGGTAGAAGTGTAAGACAACAACAAGGAATTCATCCTCTACTTTGCATAGACCCTAATAGGTCCAACTTTAATGTGGTACAACAAGCAATACATTAAAACTATTACCACCTGGGCTGAGATGGCCAAAAAGTTCATTCATCCATAAGCTTGTAATATGGACCAAGTTCCCACCAAGGAAGACTTGGAAGCATTACAACATACGACAGATGAAAGCCTCTCTGAGTTTGTTGAATGATGGAGGGATTTAGCCGCCCAACTAGAATTCAATCCCACAAACTAAGAGACCCTAGACATGGTGATTTGAACAACAACACTATCCCTCATGAAACCTTTTATCTCTATAGAAGTATAATATGTTTCCAAAATTAATACAAGTAGAAGTCTATATCAAGAATTCCATCAAAATAGGACCTATGTCCACCTCTATAATGACCAATTTGAAGTCCAAAAAGGACCAAGGCTAAGGTAGCAGATTCGATGGTGGGATTCATGTTGATCCCATGTAGAAGAAATAAGATCCAACTACCTATATATTGTCAGTACATGCTTCAACATCTCAAGAAACCAGCATCATAATGACCCAACATCAGCATGCTCAGAACAAACCACCAAAATATCAACCTCAATACATGCCGCCATAGCATTTTTGGCTGCTAAAGAACTTTTTTGGGTATGTGCCACTACCATTTCAACTACCTATGAAGCAAATAGTGGAAAGCACCCCTCCTACAATGAGTAGTTGGACACCTTACGCGGAGCTAGCAACCTTAGATGCCACATAAAATTAACCTTTCAAGATGAAAAGGAAGTTCACTCCATTAGGAGATTACTTAGAACCATCTTTCTAGATGTCAAGCATTTGTTCAACTTCCCAATGATAAGGGAACTACCTAATCCCTGGCTAAAAAGTTACAATACCAACACCTATTGTGACTTTCATCACTCTAAGGGGTACGAGATTGATTCCTTCTCTAAGATTAATCATGCATTACAAGACTTAAGCAAATCTTATGAGGTCAACATAACCACATCATTAGAAATTCCCTCATCTCCCAATATTTTAGTTGTCATCTTACTGCTAAAAGATCCATTGCATGGGCTTATCCTTCCTTAGGAACAAGCCATAAATAATTGGTCTCAAAGTATAAATATTGTTGCCTCCATCAAAAAAAGGAATTTGGTGATTACATCAGGAAGTAAGAAGCCAATCAACATTAAGAGCTTGCCTAGGGTAAAAAGGGTTGACGGTGTGGGTTCCTAAACTGCCTGTCTTGACAAAAGGTTAACCAACTTCAATTCCTTATTCCATGATGGTGGTGTAATCTGAACTATCCAAGCTATCAATAATGTGAGGCATTGTAGAGGATACCATCCATATAAAGGATCCTTTCATCCCTTGACAAGGGCAAAGAGATGGTAACTACATATATAAGGGTCGCTATAATCACTCCAGAAGAAGGGACAAGCAAGGTCTCCATTCTCACAGTCAATACCACACAAATTCCTACCACTCAATAACTTTGTAAGAAAACAAATCCCAACGACTCAGACATTGTTCCTTGAAGGGTGAGTGTTACTGGTTGAAGTTATAAAAATCTCCCTCGCTCATGGGGAATCAATTATCAAGATGCTTGAGGGGGCTTACATCTTCTATGATATCAGAAAAAAGCACTCGCATCCACCATCACTTTAATCATGACCACACACCTAATCCTATTCTCTAAAGATGAGATACCCACATGTGGGGGCCACAAAAAAACCCTATCGATCAGTGCCATCTACAAGGGCCTCAAAATGCCTTCTTGTTTTGTTGACAATGATGCATGTCTCAATTTCTCCCATGTTGGACACTCATCATCTTAAGAAGGTATCCTTTAACATGCAACCAACCACAAAGAAAGCAACCTCCATGGATGAGGTAGTCAAAGATTCCCTAGGAGATATCACCCTCAAGCTATAGATCGGGCCACAAAATTTTGTAGTCTTGTTCATGATCGTGAATCTATGTCCCTCCATCAACCTCCAAAGGTGGTTCCATCGTCAATATATCAAAGACCAAAATATTGACTATGACATGACATTATCACTGTCTAGGCCTGATAACCCTCGACACCATAGCCTGCATCAAAGAAGACATTTCTCACTAGTACCACAATAAAGAAGGCGATCCCTCCATATCCCATATGGTCTTTCACTATTTTCCCAATAGTTATGAGAGATGCGCATTTAGAAGAATGAAGTTCTGGGAGACAAATGACATGGACATACACAAATCATCCAGATTCCTCAAAGACAAAGGGTTTGGCCTAGGATTCTATGGCCCACCCTATGCATGAACTCAGATCACTAAGTGGATGTCGTATTGGAAGTTCACAACATTGTGGATAACTATAAAATACTTGACTAGGAGAGGCTATCTTAACTATCTACCTCTAACTCAGGATCTGAGTAGAGAATCTATACACATTTGACTAGATGAAGAGCGTCTACTCAAGGTATTATATCAATATGAACTCAGTTTCGAGCATAAGGATTGCCATCTAAACTTCCAATTCATCATAGCCATAACTTAAGAGGATGCCAATGTTGCCAAGCTACCATCTCGGGACAATACCTTACCTCATGCAAGAGCCTGACAAAAAGACAAATATGACAACTGCCCTAGGATTGTAGCCAACATTGGGCATATTACCCTTGATATAACATGGTTTTTTCACATGTATTTATGCTTATTTATTTGTATCATGATAATGAATTATTAAGTATTCACTAGAAATCTTAGTGTGCTTTGTTATGAAAGTAAGAATTTAATTGCAAATTGTGACGTCCCCAGATTTTCTAAAACTTAATCTGATGTGTGACATCCAAATTGAAAACCTCACCTCAGCGAGAATCCCAATTTTAACACCCCACACCAGGCTAAGAAGAAGAAAATTGAGGGAGTCAGAAGGAAACAATCAGTAGCACATGCACATGAACAATAATAAAACCATACAACACATGTTCACCATTCAACATATAACTACAACATGAATTGTTACAACATTTGATATTACATATTGAACAACAAACTTATACATATACATGTACTACCACTAAACTATAGGATCTTAAGACAATAGGTCCACCAGTACATCAGCTCGCTATCCAACTCATAACTATCTTGGATCTTCAAGAGCATAACCACAACCTAACAAAAGATTACATGTGGTACACGTCAGCACAATATTCAAGAATATTGTAATGAGTACGCCTACGTGTCTTTTAAATACCTCTCATCATATCTTGGCAATAAGATAAAACTAATAATTGGCAATAAGTTAAACAAGGAAGTAACAATGATGGAGGCGACTGTGGAGGCGACTGTGGAGGCGAGTGCCGCCGGCGGTAGAAGTGGAATGACAAGGGCACCATCAAGTCAGATCCAGTCGAGTTGCTAGAAGGATTTGTTTAAGAAGGATGCTCAGGGAGATACATCGCTTGAGAAAGTGGATATCGTTCTTGATGGACAAGCACTGATCTATCCAAGTGAGGAAGCGGCGAAGAATGTGGAATGCTGGAACTAGTGTCTTGCAGGTTATGTAGTGGGTTTCAGACCTCATCTTCCTACCTTGAAGCGTTACCTGAGGCAAATGTGGGTTTTGAATGGTACCATAGAGGTTTTGAATCATGGGAAGGGGTTCTTCTTGATAAATTTCTCAGAACAAGCAGACTTGATATTGGTTTTGGATGGTCCTGCGTGTTTTGTGAAAGATAAGCCATTAGTTATGATGAAATGGAGACCTGGTCAACAATTGATGAAACTAAAGCTGACGGAAGTACCCATCTGGGTGCAGGTGCATGATCTTCCTCTGGAGCTTTGGGAGAACAAAATGTTTGAGAGGATTGGGTCTTTTCTGGGTACCCCACAAAGGATGGATCGAGCTACCTATGATTTCAAGAGACTTGAATATGCTAGGATGCAAGTTCTCATCGCCGCTGACTCCAAATTTTCAGATAGTTTGGAAGTTGCCAATGAGAAAGGGGAATCACAGAAGATTTCCTTTGTTTATGAATGGAGACCAAGGCCATGTTCGGTATGCAATATGTTTGGGCATGAATGCCTGGAGTCTGGAGGTCAGAAAGTGAGAAAAGTTTGGGTTCCTAAGGCTGTTGTTACAAATACTAGTGCCAATGGTTCTGTTCGGATTTCTGCTACTGAATTGATAGGGGGTTCTGCAGATTCTATTGTTACTAAGTCTGGTATGATTCCTATTGCTGAGAACTCAAAGAATGGAGGTGCTACTGTAGACAAGGTGGTTGCAAATTTGTCTATGGGAGGTGATGGAGTGACTAGTAGCCTGGTGGCTGTTGCAGATGAATCGGATGAAGGTAGCATATCAAAAGAGGAATCAGATGACGAATTTCATGGGACCAGTGAAGCTTTTCAGGAAGAAGAAACAAATGTTAATTCTATTGAGTCCTCAGCTGTTATTAATCTAATCACTCCCCCCAATTCAACTGAAAAGTCTGATAAAAATATTCAAGATTCGGATGGTTTCCACAGGCCAAAGAAATCAAGAAAGACAAAGAACAGAGCTGCTAGCCCAAACCTGAGTTATGAAGCCATGAATTCTAAGAACAAAAGCAATAGATTCCAGCATCTTGACAGTGATGAGGAGGATGAAACTGTAAGCTCAGGAGAAGTAGAGTCCCACCCCAACAAAGTACTGGGGAAAATGAGTTCCAATGGTTGAGACCTCTCTAAATATTCTCTCCTGGAATGTCAGAGGGCTCAATATTAAAGCTCCTAGAATCTAGGAGGAGATGAGGAGGTATAGACCCGATATTTTAATTTTAGTGGAAACTAAAGTGAGAAGAAAGAATGTACATAAACTTTTACTTTTGTTTTTTTCTGATTATGAATGGATTTCTAACCATGATTCTCACACATTGGGGAGAGTCATTCTGTTATGGAAGCGTAGCATTTGTGATATTTCTAAGGATATGGAATCTGATCAACTCATTCATGCTGATGTGAAGTGCAACGATTTTAATTTCAAGCTGACAGCTGTCTATGGTCAGACCTTGGACTCTGATAGAACCAGTCTTTGGAGTAGTTTAGAAGATATTAATTCAAGAACTAGAGAACCTTGGCTTATAATGGGAGATTTCAATGTTGTTAGAAGGTATGAAGAGAAAATTTGAAAAGACCCTCCCACTAGAAAATCCATGAAAGAGTTTAATGAATGTGTCCTAAATTGTGGATTGATTGATTTGTCTCTCAATGGTCCTGCCTTTTCATGGGACAATCATCAGGAGGGTGATGCCTTTGTTACTACAAGAATCGATAGAATTCTTTATAATGAAGAATTCATGAAGAACTTTCATAACTACTCTGGGTATCTTATTACCAATATGGCAAGCGATCATAAGATTCTAAATTTGCAGATTGGAGACAAAAAGAAAGTCAATGGACCGTTCAGATTCATTAATTCTTGGACTATGAGACCAGATTTTACTGATATAGTTAGAGAAGCATGGACTATTGATTGCTCTGGATTGCCCATGTTTCTTGCCTATTCTAAAATGAGAAAGCTCCGGGGTGTCTTAACTAATTGGAATAAAAAGTTTGTTGGGAACTTGTCTAAAAATGTGGTGAATTTGGAAGCCAAGGTCTATCATGATGCCCAGCTGCTAGATAATGATCCCTCAAATACACAACTTCAACATACTTTGAAGGAAAGTAGGAAAGAGGCTGCTAAAGCTAGATTGAGTGAGGAAAATTTTCTTAGACAAAAATCTCGTATCACTTGGTTACAGGATGGAGATTCTAATTCTAAGTTTTTCTACTCAACTATAAAAGTTAGAAGACAAGCTAATCACATTAAGGCTCTCAATGTTGATGGAGCTATTGTTTCGGATCCTGTTGTCATTAAGAATTCCATTTTTGACTACTATTACAAGCTCTTCAATAGTGGTCATATTGCTGATGTGGGAGCTCTTGATTCTTTTAATTTCTATGTTCTGGATGACATTCTTCAGATGAGTCTAGATCGCTGTGTTGCATTTCTTTAGAACAGGGAGACTTCTTAGAGAAGCAAATCGCACTTTCATCACTTTGATCCCTAAATCAAATAATTCCTTGGAGCTCAAGAACTGGAGGACTATAGCTCTTTGCAACGTTCTTTATAAGATCATTACAAAGATTTTAAGCAGCAAGTTACAATGTATTCTGCCTAGATTGATTAGTGAAAATCAGTGTGCGTTCATCAAAGGAAGGAGTATAAGAGATGCCATTCTCCTTTCCAATGAGCTTATCCACGATTTCAATAGAAAAGATGGGAAACATAGAATGTGTTTGAAGTTAGACATTACTAAGCCGTATGATTATGTTTCTTGGGATGCACTTTTCTGTATCCTTGAGAAGATGAGATTTCCACATTGTTGGAGGATTTGGCTCAAAGAGATTTTCTTGAATATGTCCTATGAGATCCTCATTAATGGTGAACCCACTGAGAGCTTCAACCCTTCTAACTGGGTGAGGCAGGGGGACCCTATTGCTCCGTACTTGTTTGTTGTTGTCATGCAGGTGTTTACCTATCTTATGGATGAAGCTGTTGCTAGTAATAAAATTAGGCCTCTTAAAGCATCTAATGATTTTTCTATTTCACATCTCATTTTTGCCGACGACCTTATGGTTTTTATGGAGGCTGATGAAGGTAGTGCTCATCATATGGCAGATTTGCTCAAAAGGTTCTACACTATTACAGGACATAAAGTGAATTATGAGAATAGTGCTGTGATTTTCAGTGTGGGAACAGACAAAGATTCTATTTGCGGTATTCTTGGGCTCAAAGTTGATAATAAAGTCCAGTCTTATTTGGGTTTGCCTCTTTTCACTGGGATGCTTACTAGAGACCATTGTTTTCCTCTTATTGACAAGATGAAGAAGAGGTTAGACGGTTGGAAAGCTTCTCATTAATCCTTAGCTGGTAGAACTGAGTTAGTGAACTCCACGTTGATGGCTATGAATCTGCATTGGGCTACTTCTTTTCCCTTGCCTTGCTCAGTGGTGAAGGAGATCGAGAAGATTTGCAGAGATTTCATCTGGGGACAAACGGAGAGTAATTATAATCTACATCTTGTTAAATGGAGAAGGTGTTGAAACCTAAAGAAGAAGGAGGTCTTAACATCAGATCTGTTAAGGAGGTTAATAGGGCGGCTATTCTTATGCATGCTTGGAATATTTCCAATAAGAAAGACTCTCTGTGGATTAAGTGGTTGCACGAAAAATATTTGACCAAGATGGGTTTATGAATAGCCAAGGAAAACTACACTCATTCCTGGTTATTCAATCGCATCATAAGAGAAAGAGACAATCTAAAGGAGCATATTGGTTTTGAGATTGGAAATGAAAAAGATATTTCTTTTAGGAATGATCCTTGGTTACCAAACTGTAAGTTTGTTTCGGATATCTTGGGACCTCAAGCTGTCATTAAATTGGGTTTCAAGGAAACCACTATGGTGAATTCCATTATTGATGAAGGGGGTTGGATTCATAGAGGATCTAGACTTCATTGTGAGTTGGATAATCTTCTTAGTAACCTGGATCGACCAAAGAATGACAAAAAGGACATAATTCTATTTAAAGGGAAGGATACGGGGAATTTGAAGAAAATGTGGGAAGTTATTAGAATGAGTTATCCTAAATCTGACTTCTTCTCTTGGGTCTGGAAGTATAAGAGTACTCGTAGATATCAAGTTAATGCATGGAAGTTAGGACATCATAGCCTTCCTACTTCTATGTATATGAAAAAACTGGGGTTCCAGCTAGCTTCAATTTATATGTTGTGTAGAGAGGAGGAGGAAACCATTCTCCACTGTTTTTTTGACTGTCGATTCACTAGACTTATTTGGTCTGAAGCTGCCAAAAACTATATTCATGGTTGCCCTGGTGACTTGAGCAACTTGACTACCTTTTCTGACAAAAAAAGCCACTTCACATGTTTGAGCATCTTACACTGGATTTGGAGAGAAAGAAATGTGAGAGTGCATGATAGTATTTGCACTGATTGGCATATTCTCTAGAAGCTTATTAAGAAAGACGTGGATGCTATTGTCTGATGGGTGTCCTGTCTAAAGAAGATGTGGGCTTTGTTTGTTGTTTGAGTGCTGACTCTTTTGTTACAACTCTGTTTGGGTCTGCTTATGGAAGGTCATAGAAAAATAGACGTTGATGATTTATTCTTGGTCTGATTCTATTCTATTTTTCGGTTATTGGGTGCTTTGCTGTTTGATCTTCTGCCTGGGTGTGGTTGAGTTGTTTTGTGTTTTCATCTTGAGTGATGATGAGACTCTTGGCTGCTGCTTGGCTTTGTTGGGGAGGTAGAGGGTGAAGGTTTTTCTCCTACTGCTTTGCTGTTTCAGCTATCCAGTGATGAGCTGTTGGGTCCTTGTTCTTTTGTGATGATCTACTTCTTTGATTCTCTACCTTCGTTTGGATGAGCTGTCATGTGCTGTCATTTTGTGTGGGGATGAGCTTCATAGCTGTGCTTCCTGACTTCGTTGGGGAGTTCTCCAGTTTGAGAAATGTTTACGATGGCTGCCTGCTGTGGTTTTGGTGAGATCCTGTGATGCTGTGCTTTGCAATTGCAGGGGAGTGGGAGTTTAAGTGCAATTGTACCTTTGTATATACTTTTTCATTTTTTCCTTTTTTTCCTTGATCCTTCTTTGGGACCAAGAAGCATTGTATATACCACCTCTACAGAAATACAAAAAAAAACAAAGTGGCGCGTGATTCACCAAAAAAAAAAATTTGGCAGTTATAAAGAAATATAAGAGAAGCATACTTGACAAGAATGTTTATTAACAAAAGAGAACACATGTCTTTTAGGCATATTTTCCATTATATCATTCATGCATTTACTACCTGAGAGTTGAATGCATTAAGGCCTTTATGATCTACTACCAAAGAGTTGGATCAGTTCACAATGGGAACTACTACCAAAGATTTGGATCACTTCTATGTACTTTACTACCAAAGAGTTGAAGTACTTCTTTTCCAGCACTTTACTACCAAAGAGTTGAAGTTCTTGGATATAATGGAATAGATATATTATGTTTCATGTGTTCATAGAAATAAGTATGGAAAATCAAGCAACATATCATGCAAGAACAACCATTTCATCCAATACCATATGCCAAGTATTTTACCACACATATAACACAAGCATATTGTATAATAAGCCAAGTAAGAGGTAATGGCGTTCCTTCATCAAGAACAAACCTAATCATCATATCCTCAATATATGCATATTATTTCCCAAATTCAAACCTTCATAACTTCTTCTAGGAGCATCCAAATGCCACCAAAATTTAACCATAGCTTCTCCACAACTCAAGCTACCTTGTACACGAAATTGGTGTCCAAAACGTATTGTTTGCTCACTAAATAAAATTCCTCAAAAAGGCATGAAAATAGGGATCCAAAACATGATATCAATATCACTTGACTTCCAAACTTTGACAAAACATTAGGAACTCTCATAGAAACTCAACATGCATGAACTCACTTATACCATTGGACATTTTAGGATTCCAAAATTCCACTCCATCACATCCTACACACCTTAAAAGAAATTCTATCCTCAAAATTAAGCCAGAAAATCCAATCTTTCACATCATATACATCTTAAAAGAACTTTCATCCTTGAAAGTACACCATACTCATACTTCTAGGGAAAACCTTATCTTGATCTCATCCACATGTAGGCACCATTATATTATTGGTATATATGCCCTGAGAGCCAATCATGGGATGATTGGTGGGATACATTAAGATTGATTTGATAAACATCAAAGGCAAGCTTCCAATTCTTTCTCGTTTAGTCATGTGAGATAATGATAGAACAGATTGAATGTCTATAGAATGACAATACTCAATGATGTATGCTTTCAAGTTGAGGACCGGAACGATGAGATCATACGGATGCTAAGAGTTTGTACATTCTCATTATGTCCTTAGTCAGATGTCATTGTGGAAGGTAGATAGACAGTAATAACACACAAGACTACATTGTGGTGTTGGTTGATGATAGGATCTCGTTAGTCATGATATGGAGATATCAAACCAAACACATAGGTACTTGTTAGAGAACAAGTGTACCAGACAGACCCACCGTGAGTTTGAAACATGGAACCTTGACATGGTAGTCATAGTTAGTTCTCACAGTGATGGTGGTGAGTGTGATTCTTTGACCTGAAATCACTGCACTCAACACATGTCATTGGGCACACTTTGACATCATCAAACGCAATCCTTAAACATGGGTGGTTATAAAGGCGATGATTGGGTGGCTTTGACACATGGGGCTTCTAAGGGGTGAGTGATAGATATGGGATTTGTCCCTCCTGAGGGAGTTTGATATCCATGGCCACTTGATGAGTAGGATTGAGATAGGCGTGCACACATGTATGAATCAGTATGTGATATTGATGTCATACATATATTCTCCAATCTAATCTGAGATCAAGAAAGTGAATGAACGTTGACAGGATGACTGTTCCATGCCTCGAGTTCATTTGGGATATCAGTGACAAAGGAATTATACATTCACTGTAACACCCACTAGTACATAACCGACCTTTAGTATTGGTTATTTAAGCCCTTTAGCGTTGATTTTAATGTGACACCTATGTGGGCGCCGCTAAAAGGAAGATCCTTAGGCGTCGGTATTGAAACTGATGCCATAACCCTTCGCGCGCCACCGAAAACGCGCCAGCAGGGGGTATAAGCGTCGGTTATTAGAATGTAAACCAACGCCATAAACCTTCGCACCACAGAAAGGGTGCCATCTAGGGCACTATAAGTGTCAGTTTATTAGTGAAAACTGACGCCATATCACCCTCTCCCACAGTCTTATTGGCCAACACGACCGTGTTGTTTGGCCAGCTACCACAACCGTGTTGTCCAGCACAGCCGTGGTGTATGGCCACCACGGCCGTGGTGTCGGGCCACCACGGCCGTGGTGTCTGGCTAATTAGGGAAATAGACGTCGGTTACTAATATGTCAACCGACACCATAACCTTTTGCGTCGATTTTTCAATTATAACCGAAGCCATATCTTCTGCCTTATGTGTCGATTTTCGTGTTTATCCGATGCTGTAATCTATTGTCGTCAGTTTTATACAACCGACGTCGATTGTATGTTTTTTTTTCTTATCAGTTTGCAGGCCTGCTGTGGCTGGTCGCAGGATGAGAACTTGTAGTTCAGTTAGGAACTACAGGTTTACGACATCCATTGATATCAGCCAATAACAGGCCACAAACCTGTAAAATTAGCATGATGGACAATATTATATATATGTGATTCATACTCATGTATAAGAACATTTAATTCATATTATTTTTTCATCACACACATGTAGAAACCAGTAGCAACCTGTAGTTCCATTTATTTCATCATTTTTCACATTCAGACACATGTACAAACATTCATGTATTGATGATTTTCTCACACATATGACAATTCATAAAAATTCATTCACATTCACACAAAATTAATTATGAGAACAAAGTTATTCTTTATTCATCATTGTCATGATTGTCATCATTGTCAACAAAATCATATTTAAAAATTCCCACTCTTTGTAGGGCTTTTTCCCAATCTTCTCTTACATCATCTAATTCATCTCTCGTATGGGGAGCATGTACATCGAAACGCTTTACACTTGTGTTGAAGTCCTCAGTTTTAAAGACCTACAAAGAGAGTGACGTATATACATAATTATAATAATATATAATAAGACTCATATATTTCATATTATCTAACGAGACTATGTATAATACCTATTGTATGTTATCGATTTCCAATACGACATGTTTGATGATTAGGTCCATAAATTGCATAACATAGTAGGCACATGCCCACCCGTTGTCTTGTGTAGCACACTATAAATTGAAACATACAAAATATTCAAAAATACAAATAAGCACAGTTCACATAAATAATATATACATTGGAGTCAGGAAATTACTTTCACATTCTCCCAAATGAGTGTCAGATTTTTTTTCCTAGGGACCTTTCCTCCAGCTTTTTTTTACTCTTGTAAAGCCCTATATATGTTAATGTAACACATTAAATTACATAATTAAATAGTAATGCAGTAACATATGTTAACAAATATAAAAACATAAAATATTTCTCACGAGAATAATGGCCTTTTAATTGCATGTCCATATAATACATCCAACTCACTCCCCACAGGATCTAGATAATAGACGGTGAATGTCTTGGGGACAATAACTAATAACTCCCAATGCTTACCACTATAGGTAAGAAAGTAGAAAATTAATAACTCAATATCCACAATAAAAATGTAATTTGTTTAAGTCCAAATTACAAGCAAAGTAAACTTACTCGACATTGAATGGAGCTATTATCACCGTCTTATTATTTTTACCAAAATATTCAAAAGCATCACAACAGTATGAAGTAACTGAATACAGGTCTGTATCTACAAGACTAATCAAAGATGGAGCCAAAAATCCCACATGGGAAAACCCAAAATCTGTACATGTCTTGTGTAAGTGGCTGCAAAACATGTATTACGTATGCATTAATATATAAGAAACCAGATTGTCGTATATAAAACAAGGTATATGGATGTATAAACCACATTGTCGTATGCATTAATCTCACCATATCCACAGCTCTACCATAGATGTGTTCAGCTATTCATAACTAAACAACTCCAAAATATCTTGTATAAATATGTTGTTTTTGAATGTTTGACTTGCATTAATACGTATCCAGAACTTCTATTATGTATCCATTAATATGTATGCTAAACTTGTATAAATAGATTGTTATAGTATGATTTACTTGCAGCATTCTCTGGAATAGTAACATTTATAGGGCAATTTGGATTATGTTCGCCGATCCATACTGCCACACTCCTGCAGTTAGGACCTATCGAGCCGTGTAGGTCCCCTGGAAGCCAACTTGGGAGTCGAGGAGTTGGAGGCCGAGATGTAGCGGGTCTCGTCTTTTTGACCTGTATATATAATTTCATATCAATTGACTCATATATATACACACTAACAAATTAAAGTAATGAAAATTTATCATACAATATCAGTATAGAGGACATCCGCTTTGGGCCACAATATCACTCCACCTACTGCCTCACCAAGTGTTTTAACATCTGGGTGTGCATGAGGCAGTGCAAGATTCATCCAGCCAGGGAGTACATGTATTAGGCTCACACTTACCATGCCATCTGGTACTGGACTCCCATGAAACATGCACCCTTTAAGGGGTGGGTAAGCCGATGCCTCTGTAATGATATATCCTTCACTTTTTAGTCGGCATGGCTTCAACCCCTACAAATTTATGTAAAGAATGTTATATGCATATATACACAAACATATCTTCTTGAACAGACTAGCTATTATATATGCCATAAAAATACTTATAGAGGATGTGCTAGGTTGTGTTTCTATAGGATTACTTCCAACCTCTACAGTACGAGCAGTAGGAGAAGAGAGGTCCGCCACAGGTACTGTCTGAGTGGCAGCCTGAGACGTCTGCCACTTGTTAATTGCTTCATGGAGTCTTTTATGAATTACTTCCTCGACTCTCCTATCAATTAAGGAATCTACCTATACATGGAGAAAAGAAATGCTAGTTTTTTTATTATTGAATTACCTTTCACAATAATATTCAAAAACCAGAACAAGTTACCTCAGCTTGTGAAAGTCCAGCTTTTGGGACAAGTTTGCGCTGGGATGGCCCAAAGAACGCTTTGATGCCCACACCAGCGCCTGCACCCCTTACACGTCTAGGATGCTCTGGGTTACCCAAAGAAACTATCAGTTCATCCCTTGTGCCCTGAGGGATGAACTTGCCTTCCTTCCTCTGCTCGTCCAGCTCCCACTAATCACCATCAACAAAAGTTCGTAAGTAAACATAACAATAATCAATATCGATAGATTGCTCTAAGAGTTGATTTTTACCATTTTTGTAGCCGCCTCAGTGGTTGCGGGCTTCAGTATCTCTCCCTTCTTATTTTGCCTCCCAGCTATCCACATAGCATGGCGAGGCAGAGGTGCAAGAGAGCAGTAGAGGACTCTGTAGTCTCTTGAGTAGCAGCAGGCTGAGTAGACTCAGCTTGTAGTCTTTGGCGAACGCCTGCATATCCTCTTGGACCCATTGTGTGGTCGTGCACATTCAGTGCACGCCTTGCTCGTTGAGCATCACTGATAGCCTAGTTAGTTAGCACATTGATTTGGTTAGTAACACTAAAGGTTAATCTTGAATAGGTGAATACATAAAAATGTATATTAATTAAATTGGGAGTGGCACTTAATACCTTGAATTCATCTATTTTTCTTTGGGTAACAAACTCCTCCCAGTCTTTGGGGTCCAAGTAGTTCCATTGTTGTGTGGCTTCCTTCTTCCTATATTTATTTTTCAAAGAGAATACAAACAAAAATTATTAGTGTAGAGTTAGTGAAATATCGATCAATGTCTAGAATTGGAATCAATCAAGAACCTATTCTCAGCATCGCGTATGTAATCTCAGGTGAGATTGGTCCTATAGTTCCTTAGGACCCTCCCACAATGTTGAATCACACATTTACGATGCAACTTTTCATCCAGATCAAATATGCTCTGCAAATTAAATAGAATTGTTATTAACTAGTATCCTAAAAATTAGTAATCTACACAAATAGAATTAAAAATAATAATAACTCACGCATAGTTCCTTCCATATGTGGTCTGTCTTCCCCTTAGGAACTTTATGCCATGATTCTAGGATAGGACTGCAATGGCTGCGAGTAAGAACCCAAGATATGAAACAAATGAGTTGCGGTTCACTCTATATGGATTTCCGGCCTGATCGAAATCCACAGCCAATTTGGGTCCATTGCCCCTTTGATGTATTAACTTATTCATCATTGTGATGCCCCTTACTTTCTCAAGTTTCTTTTGTTGCTCATCAAGTGTTGTAACAACTTCAGGGGGGTACATCACCAGCAAAAAAACACACTTAGATATAATTATAAATGAACATATAGATAGAAACCTCAGGGATATATTCATAATTAAAATTAACTAACATTGTCAGGCGGTGCAATCACGTCCTCACCCTCACGGTGATCATCAGCATAGTCATCATGGGAATGCTCAGCCATCTGAAAGTTCACATTCAAATTATAAATTTCACATTGTAAAGTAACACTAATTGTAAAGTTCACATTGTAAAGTACACATTCACATTGTAAAGTATCCAGACAAATTCTCATATGCTGGAAAGTCATTCACAGTGCAAAAAAACATAGCGTGCAAACAAAATGTCTCTCTTCGTGAAGCATCATAGGTCATCTCACCTTCACCCTAGAGCTTCTTCAAGTCATCAATCATAGGTACAAGATAAACGTCGATATCATTTCCAAGTTGTTTAGGGCCCGATATCAAAGATGACAACATAACATACTTATTTTTCATACACAACTAGGGAGGAAGATTGTATATAACAAGCATAACTGGCCAAGTGCTATGTTGTCTGCTCAATGTCCCGTATAGATTCATCCCATCTGTACAAAGCCCAAGTCTTAGATTCCTATCCTCTTCACCGAATTCAGGGTACAATAAATCAATTTTCTTCTACTGTGGGGAATCAGACGCATGTCGTAGGATCCCATCATTATTTTTCTTAACATTTGCATGCCACCTCAAATACTTCGCATCTATAGGATTGGCAAACAAGCGTTGAAACCGTGGTACTATAGGTAGATACCACATCACCTTGGCGGGAGAACCAGTTTTGGACTCCCCCGAAGTCATCAATTTATACCTTGACGCACCACATTTTGGACAATCTTTCAAATCCACATATTCCTTTTGAAATAATACATAATCATTCTTGCATGCGTGTATCTTCTTGGCCTCCATTCCCATTGGGAACAACAATTTCTTTAACCAATATGTTGAGATCGGCAGCTCATTTCCTTCGGGAAGAATTTCTTTCAACAAAGACAACAATGACGTGAAGCTTTTGTCGCTCCATCGATTGTTAGCTTTCAGTTTATACAATCTCAACACAGCACTAAGCTTCATAAACTTATAATCCGTGTATAACGGTATCTCAGCAGCATGCACAATGTTTCTAAACATGGGAGGTGGATCAGTTTTGTTGTGCTCTACCCCACAACTATCCAGCATCGCATCAACGATGTCTATTGGAACTGATTCGTTCACATCTACGTCATCAAAGGAAATTTCTTCTTCCACACAAGCACTACTATCGACATCTACTGGTTTCGATTTTGAAATCTCTTCATGCCAGTGCCATTCTGTATAGCCTTGTACAATCTCGTTGCACATGACATGACTTCTGATTTTGTCACCAGTACTGACTTTCAAGTTGTTACCGCAATGCCTACATGGACAGTAGAACCTATCTCTAGGTTGTTCCCTATGTTCCTCGACAAATCTAATAAACTGATCAAGACCAGAAATAAACTCTGGGGTGCAGCGATTGCGAATGGACATCCATGATCTATCCATTCTATGATCAAAGAGAAAATAAGTATATATTACAATAAGATTAGGGTCTAGGGTAAATAGATTAGAGTTTATGGTTAAAACTTTAGGGTTTATACATGTTATTTCATTTTTATATATAATATATGTGTACCACCTATCCCATTCTTGAACACCAAATCTCACTAGAAAGTGTATAATGTGTATTGGGTTTTCGAGAAAATTTCAACAGCATTTCCCCACTGTTCTCTAAGCACATATGTACTTAGAGAACAAATAGGGAAATGCTACCGAAATTTTCTCGAAAACCCAATACACATTATACACTTACATCCTAAGTGAGATTTTTTTTTTGAAAGTCATCCTAAGTGAGATTAGGTGTTCAAGAATAGTCCGAAATCGAGGACTATCCAAGATTTACTCGTAATGAGTAAATCTTGGATGGGTTTCTAGGCCAACATAATATAACACCAGTCCCTTGTTCACAACCCCATTCAAAGCACAATTTTCTTATAAAAACACTTGTGGACAGACATAACAACATATCAATGCTTCCTAAATTAATCAATGTATTATTTTATAACATAAATCGTGGTGAGTATAACATAGCAAAAAACTCAACATGTCACAATAGAAACATGTCATTAACCTAAAATACAGATATTTGTAACAAAACTCGTGGTAGCTATACCATAGAAAATTTAGTAGCATGCCCAATATATAACAAAAACAACATTTTTCCAGATTGTTATAACAAAAGCAACATTAAGGTTATTCATAACAACATATGTAGTGGAGTAAACTCGTGGATGAGCGATGGTTTAAAATCTTGGTCTAATCTTTGTGCAGGTCTGGATGTGATTTGACTAGGGGACAAACTTATATGTTTCTAAGGTTGTGATTATATACTAATATTTAAGACAAAATCTAGATTGATTGATTATTCTAAGGTTGTGATTAATAAAAGGGTTGAATTAAATATTGATTATTCTAAAGTTGTGATTAATAAAAGGGTTGAACTAAATTATCATATGAAAGTAACACAGGCCGGAATGAATTTCACCATCTCGACCTATCATTCAATGTCTTACTACATCACATTAAGCATTAACATATATGTTGAGGTCGGGTTAATCCACTTTTGGTGTTAATTAGGGTTAAAACATATAAAGCACCTATCTGAAGTTTTCATCAAGGGTTTAACAAAAAACGATTGATATGTTAGATCTGGAGTATCTATGATAAGATTGGAGAGGTAAAGAATAACACCCCCTTTTCAAAGAAGCAAATAGTCATGTAACCTTATAGAGAACCAGCCAAGAAACAAGCCCACAAAAAACTCAACCATCACTCATCGAGTGAGAGCAGAGCAACAGCAAATGAAAAAAACAAACAACCAGCAGCCATATGTAGGAAAACCCTAAAGGAAGAAGAGGAGGAAGAAGGGTACCTCGGCGGCGGCGGAGGAAAAGAGGAGAATGTGGCCAGCGGTGAGCAGCAGAAGACGGACGATGGTGAGCAGAACCAGGCCGGTCGGAGCAGAAACGGCGGTGAGGCAGAGGAGAAGTGAGCGGCGGCTGCGGTTGGAGAAGTGAGCGGCGGTGACTGGAGCAGTGAGCGGCGGCCAGAGCAGAAATGATCGCCAGACCTAAGTGCGGAGGTGATGAAATAGAGAAAGGGGGAAGATCCTGGCTCGCACGGGTGTATTAAGTTAACAATAGGCGTCAATTATTCAAAACAACCGACACTTAAAATAATCAGTGTCGGCTGTAATAAAAAACTGATGTCCAAAGGGGCTGAAATTTTTCGTTGGAACAGCGCGTGAAAACAAATTGGTGTCGGTTATTTTTATGAAAATCGACGATAAATATGGGCTCAATTTCTATCTCGCACATAAACATTAGTCGTCGGTTGGGTAGACAAAAACCGACGTCGTATGATAAATTTTTGAGGTAATTTTTTTTGCTGGAAAATTTGGATTTGGCGGTCAATTTTAGGCGTCAGTTGTTTATTACAGAATCGACGCTAAATAAAAAGTGATACCTGTGTCTGGCCACTCTTCATAGATAGATGTTGGTTTTTGTTATAAACCGACGTTGTATGCATTAGGCGTCGGTTTCTTGTATGCAACCGATGCATGTAAATGTGACTTTATAAGCCATTTCTGTAGTAGTGACCATTCACGGATTGTAGGATTGAAAGTTGTTCTCCAACTTTCTATTTCACTTGGGTAGCACTGATGTGTGACTAGGCACCGCTCTTTGCTTGTGAAGTCATAAGTGTTATGGACTTTCACTGCCAACGTGAAATGGACCTGCAGGGTCACACACATAGGATTTAACCTGGAAGAGGAGTTTATCCACAAATGATGTTTAGATTGATTACTAAAGGAGTTTAGTAGTTCAATTAAACACTCAATTAATTGATAGCTCAATATCATAGTATTCAAGGTGTTGAACTAGATGATTAGAGTATCAGATTGATTGAAATTGTAATTGACTGATTTGCACAGGTCTGCTGCTCCAACTGATCGGCTCATCTGATGAACCGATCAGCTCAGGTTGTTGAACCGATCGGCTCATGTGTCACCAAATGATCGGCTCAATCATTGAATTGATCAGTTCGTGTGACCAACCGAGATCATTTGGAAAATATGAAGACTATTTTGCAAATATATATTTGTTTCACTTGTACAAATTCGATTTGGACAAGGACTAATATTGGATTAGTTGGCAACAAACATGGAAAGTCAATTTGAGTTGGATCAGGACCGTGAACCGATCGGCTCAGGGCACCAAACGATTAGTTGAGAACCCCAAACGATCAGCTCAGGTCCCAGCTGATCGGCTCAGGAGCCAAAACGATCGGTTCAGTTGTGAAACATTCGGTTCAGCTGTCGCAACATGTCAAATTTGTGGAAAATCTCGAACCCTTCTACTCCTGCTTTAATCCCGCATTGCCCAGGATAGAGAACCCTGTCTCATTACCCTCCTATATATAGGGGTATTGGAGGCTTCTCTAAACACAACTCAGAACACCAGTTGCTCTTCAAAGTTGTCGTTCTCTTTGTTTTTGGTAACCGAGAGAGCCCGATCAAGTGCTACCCTATAAGGGAGGCACAACAAGGGAAAGACAACTACAGAAAGCGACTGGTGGCAGGAAAGTGTGTCAGTGACTAGTACGCTGACAGGAGGTTGCCACTCCTTTCGATTCCTTGTGGGACAAGGAGATCAGACTTACAGGCAGTCCCTGTGGACGACTGTAGATGTGGGAGACCTCTGTCGCTCGGAGGACAACTGTCAATCCCGATAGTCCCGTTGAGACCAGGAGTCGACAGTCCCGGTGCGACCAGGAGCTGCACAGACACCGTCCAAGACCGAAGGTGAAGACCATGCAAGGTGCGATGTATTTTCTCCGAGCAAGCCTCGGGACAAGGTATGATTCTACAAACGATCCCTTTCTACTGTATAGACGTTGACGCGATTCCTTGCTTATAGGTTTGGGGAGAAGAATTTTTTTGTTTCTGCTGCCTTCTCTGCCTCCCCTAAAACCCAAAAGTGGTATCAGAGCCACGTCAACTGCTCTATACTTTAGGATTATCGATATGATCGATTTTGGTTTGTCGCTATTATTTATTGCATGCGATGCGAATAAAATTGGCTTTATGCATGTCCAATCCTAAATCCACAAATCCCAATATACATATATGATATGTAATATGAATGCACTCAAAAATGCATCACTCTTAAATGAGTTTTTTGGTGGATGTATAGCGTGGTTATGGCCAATAAACTCTATCTGTGTATGGTTGTATGTGGTTGCTTGCATCTCGGTCTACGCATCGATTCCCTATCTCCTTTTCCTGATGTAACTCAAATTAATTTGAGATTTCTTTCCTACCTTTGCTCCCCTGGAATGTAACTCGGGATTTCTCAATTCAAATGTAAAATAGGATAGATCTTTATTTCCTATTATGTCGAAGAACGGCGGATATCCTTACGACAGCTGAGATGATCGGTTCAAGGAGTGAACCGATCGGTTGACGTTCCAGACGATCAGTTCAAGGAGTGAGCCAATCGATTGATGATCGATTCGAGGAGCGAGACGAGCGAGTGGTGGCCATGAGGAGATGCACAGTGACCAGGTGAACAGATCGGTTGGAGGAGCCAACCGATCGGCTGGTGGCACCCAGACGACCAGCCAGAGCGAGTAGGTCATTCATGTGATGAGTTGATCAACTCGGAAGGCAAAGCACAAAGTTCATCTTGTACATGTTACATGTGATGTAGACCTAGATGACCGTGATTCCTCTTGGCTTGAGGAATCACATTAGGATGGCCATAATCATTGCTTTTATCATTTCACATGTTTTCTGTGGGATATAGCATGTATATGTTATGTACTATATATTATGGTGATTGGATATGTATATGTACCTATACAACCAAATCCCTCATTAAATATTAAAGTTTTAGATGCCTTCCAAATGCAACACACGTGAAAATCTTGATCGGCCAAGTGTGGGCACGCCCAAGCATGGTGCACCGTCTATCTCGTGGAAGCGTGAAGGATGAATGTGTGGGTCTACCCTAGCAGGGTTAACATTCATTGTTTTGGCTTTGGGTCAGACTTAACAAGGTGACCTAGATAGGATCTAGCACCTTAAGGCATGGAGGTGATCATGGCAAAGAGTTGTACATGACATCTTTCAAGAGTTGCATATGATGCAATTGGAAAAAGTTGACAACCTGGAAAATCTAAGTTGTGGGTGACAGACCTAGTTGGTCCATGACTTTGAGGATTTTAGGATCTTGCCCACTAAAAGATTGTACGCTGCAATCTTCCGAATTGATGGTGAGGGCTATCAATTTGAACTAAAATAATGGGAGAAATAATCAATTAAAGGCCTAATTATATTGTCAACTTTACAAATCAATTAAATAAGTCAAAATGAATTTTGGACTAAAATTGCATATTTTCTTTTGTAGTACAAATGGCAACAAACAACAATCACTTCTCTTTGCGATCGGTCCTTGAAAAGGACAAGCTCAATGGGACTAACTTCCACGACTGGTTTAGAACATTGAGAATTGTTCTCACTCAAGAGCGAAAGCTCTATGTCCTGGATACTCCAATTCCAAAGGAACCTGCTCCTACTGCACCAAAAGCAGAAAGGGATGCTTACAAGAAGCATTCTGATGATGCAATTGATGCAAAGTGCTTGATGTTGTGCTCCATGAACCATGAGTTGCAGAGACAACATGATAACATGGGTGTTTAATGAGATGATTCAGCATCTCAGGAACATGTATAAAGATCAAGCACGACAAGAGAGATATGATGTCTCAAGGGCACTGCTCAAGTGCGTCATGATAGAAGGAGATATAGTTGGTCCTCACACACTCAAGATGATTGGATATGTGGAGAACCTGAAAAGACTGGGATTTCCACTGAGCCAAGAGTTGGCTACTGACGTGATACTGCAATCGTTGCCAGAATCCTATAGTCAGTTTGTGATGAACTACAACATGAACAACTTTGATAGGCCACTGTCAGAATTGTTGGGCATGTTGAGGACAGTCGAGGCACAGATGAAGAAGGACAAGACTAAGTCTGTGATGGTGATCAACAGCAAGAAAGGCAAGTCCAAACGCAAGGGCAATGGCAAAGCTAAGAAAGGTTCTGATGCTAGCCAGCAGCCCAAGTCGTCTTCAGCTCTCAAGGCCAAGGGAGGCGTGACCAAGAAAGGCAATTGCCACCATTGTCAAAAGCCAGGACATTGGAAAAGGAATTGTCCTCTCTATCTAGAAGAACAAAAGAAGAAGGAGGTGACTGATATCTCCACTTAAAGGTGTCATGGAAATAAACTTGTAACACTTTTTAAGGTATATGATACCAAGATGTAAAATGTAAAGCACTCAATAAATGGGGCAAGTGTTGTCGCCATAGATAGGAGTACTTTAGTTTAATTTCAGCCTTGAAGGAATGTAATAGAGTTATGAACTACTATTTTACATTTGCCAATGGATAGAAACATATTATTTTTGCATATTGTATGATAATGATGGAAATTAATAAAAAGATGTTTCAATTTCAAAGATATGATCTTTGTGGCAATGCCTTGTTTATCTTGTGGTACCTGGTATGCATAAGACAAAATGATACCTAAAAGTTATTGATAACTCAAACAAGAAATTTAGCATAAATCATGAGAAATTCATTTCTAGTTTCCATATGATGGATAAATCTAGACTCTTTCGATTAGAGAACTAGTAAGAGACATGAATCTCTTGGACATGATTAATCAGTCTTCACTAGTGGTAATGGGAGAATGATTATCCTATTAGGTATAATACATGTGATATATTACATACCTATTGGAGTAAATGCTAATACTTCAAATGGTGTTTAGAGAAATACCAATATGAACATCTTGAAGTTTTCAAGAATATCGTAGATGAAGTATGAATTTGGTAGAGTGTTAATTCTTGATGAGATCAATGAATGAAATACTTAAACCAAATGTTTGAGATCTTTATGAGTGATTATGATAGTGTATCATAGTGAACTCATGGTTAAGGCATGGTGATGTCTAAACCAATAAGGAATCATATTCTAAGGAGTTAGAGAATGATTATCAAATAACTGAATTCTTCTTAATTAAAGAATACCCCACACTAATAAAGGACATTAAGAATCACAAAGGGTTGTGAGTTCTTATACCCTTAACAGAAACACCTCAATTATCTAAGTGATGAGTTTTTCATGTGATGAGTCAACTATCTAGATGAATATGAGGAACCAGAATTTGAGTTATGGTTTATGACCATTACATCCTAAATGGCTTCCATGTGAACCATAAGGTATGACCTTGATGGTAGCACCCATTGAAATGAAATCCATAAGTGCAAATAAGTCTTAAGTGTTAAGATACATGGATAACATTTTGAGAAGGATGATGCTTGTTAATTGAAACTTAATGACTTAGAGATTTGGCATACAGAAGCTAAAGCTGCATTCGTATGAGGAATAAAACAAGGATGTGCACGTGACACAACCTATAAGGTTTATGAATCCATTAATGCAAATGAAGTCTATAAGTTACAATGAACTAATCAATATGATTGATTGAGTACAAGAAACTCAGAACTGGATCTTTACTTTGATGATATAGTCAAAGGGTTTGACTGATATGTCAAAGATAGAGAAGGGATCTATGATTTAGTGGGAGCGTATTCACATTCCACATGTTGATGTGAAATGGAAATGTTCTAGAATGGAAATCCAAAGTGGAAATTATCTTTAAGGTAGATAGAGATGTTTCCTATGTGATAGGAATAGAGATCTATAGAGATAGTTCTCGAAAATCTTTTGACCTAAAAAGAGAAAGCATACATTAGCAATCTTTACTAAAGGGTTTAGTATGCACAGATTCAGTGGGAGAAAACCTGTCCATGTTACATGGAGTTAGTATCCCAAGGCCAAGTGTCTAATTATTATGAAGAATGGGAACACTAAGAATAGATATGGATCTATCTTGTATGTAATCATCCCATTGTCTTGCATGTATAGACATGGCAAGAACAAAATGCATTTATCATCTTGTATGTAGGACATGACAATATGATATGCTCATCCTGATAACTCGTATGTAGGACATGACGAGTGGATGTCTGTCTATTTCCAGTAAGGGTTACTGGAATACCATGAGAACTTGACAAGTACTTTAGAAGTACTAGTTCTATGGAGATTAGGAAGGGTTCAATGTAAAGAGTTACATTGATGCGAACTTCCAAAAGGATAGAAAATTAATCGCAAAATATATATGGGATATATATAAGTGAAAGTTTATTGATAATTGGAAATGTTCCAATAAAACCATTTAAAAGGAAATGTCGAGTATCCGTGTGTAGGAGAACAACAATGGATACTATATGGATCTAGGAGTTCATTGAGATGAACCTATAGATATTCTGGTCATTGATGACAAGTAAGGAATGCTTGATCATACAATGTGGCTAAAGGTTAGCAAAGGAATACTGGATCTCATACGTATAATGTACAGTTAAGAGATGAGAGACATGTAGTTAATACTGACTTTGGCAAGGTGTTGCCATAACTCACTATGTTAGCACTAGAGCACAGTAACATATGGGACATGTTTGAAGATCACTATGAATATGATTCAAAGGGTGATTGGCTCACAGTGCAAGTGTGGGTCTGTTGGTATGTATGCCTTGAGAGACAATCATGGGATGATTTGTGGGATAAATTAAGATTGATTTTATAATCATCAAGGGCAAGCTTCCAATTCTTTCTGGTTCAGTCATGTGAGTTAATGATAGAACAGATTGAATGTCAAGAGAATGACAATACTCAATGACGTATGCTTTTAGGTTGAAGACCTGAACAATGAGATCATATGGATGATAAGAGTTTGTACATTCTCATTATGTCCTTAGTCGGATGTCATTGTGGAAGGTAGATAGACAACAATGACACACAAGACTAGATTGTGGTGTTGGTTGATGACAAAATCTTATTAGTCATGATATGGAGATATCAAACCAAACACATAGGTACTTGTTAGAGAATAAGTGTACCGGATAGACCCACCATGAGTTTGACACATGGAACCATGACATGGTAGTCACAGTCAGTTCTCACAGTGATGGTGGTGAGTGTGATTCTTTTACCTGAAATCACTACACTCAACACATGTCTTTGGGCACACTTTGACATCATCAAATGCATTCCTAAAACATGGGTTATTATAAGGTGATGATTGGGTGGCTTTGACACATGGGGCTTTTGAGGGGTGAGTGATAGATATGGGATTTGTCCCTCCTATGGGAGTTTGATATCCATGGCCACTTGATGAGTAGGATTCAGATAGGATGCATGTGTGAATCAGTATGTGATATTGATGTCATACATATCTCCTCCAATCTACTCCGAGATCAAGAAAGTGAATGAATGTTGATAGGATGACTGTTCCATGCCTCGAGTACATTCAGGATATCAGTGACAAAGGAATTATACATTCACTATAACACCATTCATGGATTGTAGGATTGAAAGTTGTTCTCCAACTTTCTAATTCCCTTGGGTAGCACTAATGTGTGACTAGGCACCGCTCTTTGCTTGTGAAGTCATAAGTGTTATGGACTTTCACTGCCAACGTGAAATGGACCTGTAGGGTCACACACATAAGATTTAACCTGGAAGAGGAGTTTATCCACAAATGATGTTTATATTGATTACTAAAGAAGTTTAGTAGTTCAATTAAACACTCAATTAATTGATAGCTCAATATCACAGTGTTCAAGGTGTTGAACCAGATGATTAGATTATTAGATTGATTGAAACTGCAATTGACTAATTTGCACAGGTGTGCTGCTCCAACTGATCGGCTCATGTGATGAATCGATCAGCTCAGATTGTTGAACTGATCAGCTCATGTAGTGAGACGATCGACTCATGTGTCACCAAACGATCGGCTCAATCGTTGAATCGATCGGTTCGTGTGATCAACCGAGATCGTTTGGAAAATATGAAGACTATTTTGCAAATATATATTTGTTTCACTTGTACAAATTCAATTTGGACAAGGACTAATAATAGATTAGTTGGAAACAAACATGGAAAGTCAATTTGAGTTGGATCAGGACCGTGAACTGATCGGTTCAGGGCACCAACCGATCAGTTAAGAGCCCCAAACGATCGGCTCAGGTCCCAATCGATCGGCTCAGGATCTGAAACGATCGGTTCAGTTGTGAAACGATCAGTTCAGCTTCCGTAACATGTCAGATTTGTGGAAAATCTCAAACCCTTCTACTCCTGCTTTAATCCTACATTGCCTGAGATAGAGAACCATGTCCCATGACCCTCCTATATATAAGGGTATTGGGGGCTTCTCTAAACACAATTCAGAACACCAGTTTCTCTACAAAGTTGTCGTTCTCTCTGGTTTTGGTAACCGAGAGATCCCGAGCAAGTGCTACCAATAAGGGAGGCACAGTAAGGGAAAGACAACTGCAGAAAGTGACTGGTGGCAGGAGAGTGTGTCAGTGACTAGTACACTGATAGGAGGGTGCGACTCCTTTTGATTCCTTATGGGACAAGGAGATCGGAGTTCTAGGCAGTCTGTGTGGATGGCTGCCGAGGCGGGAGACCTCTGTCACTCGGAGGACAACTGTCAATCCCGACAGTCTCGATGAGACTAGGAGTCAACAGTCCTGGTGTGACCAGGAGCTGCACAGACACCCTCCAAGACGGGAGGTGAAGACCACGCAAGGCGCAAGGTATTGTCACCGAGCAAGCCTTGCGACAAGGTATGATTCCACAAACCATCCCTTCCTACTGTATAGACGTTGACACAATTCCTTGCTTATGGGTTTGGGGAGAAGAAATTTTTTTGTTTTCGCTGCCTTCTCTGCCTCCCATAAAACCCAACATATATGTGTAACATATCCTCGAAGGTTACCTAGAACCATGTATCCAAAGCACTATTAGGATGTTTCAAAAGCATCAAGGGTGAAACGTCACTCCATAGAAGGCTCGAACAAGAGTTTAGAAGCTTAGGTTATGCCATTACATATCTCATATGTTAGATTTTCTTCCTTATCTTTAGCCATGTGTTAGGGTTCCCACATCATATTACCATGTTCTAAAAGAGTTAATTAAAGTTAACCCACTTTATCCATCTGTATCATATCAAGGTGTCAAAACTCAACTATTTGATGTGATGGAGTGGACTTTTGGAATCCTAAAATGTCCAATGGTATAAGTGAGTTCATGCATGTTGAGTTGCTATGAGAGTTCTTAATGTTTTGTAAAAGTTTGGAAGTCAAGTGATATTGATATCATGTTTTGGATCCATATGTTCATGCCTTTCTGAGGAATTTTATTCAGTGAGCAAAGAATAAGTTTTTGACACCAAATTGGTGTACAAGGTAGCTTGAGTTGTGGAGAAGCTATGGTTAAATTTTGGTGGCATTTAGATGTTCCTAGAAGAAGTTATGAAGGTTAGAATTTGGGAAATACTATGCATATATTGAGGATATGATGATTAGGTTTGTTCTTGATCAAGGTACGCCATTACCTCTTACTTGGCTTATTATACAATATGCTTGTGTTATATGTGTGGTATAATACTTGGCATATGGTATTGGATGAAATGATTGTTCTTGCATGATATGTTGCTTGATTTTCCATACTTATTTCTATGAACACATGAAACACAATATATCTATTCCATTATATCTGAGCACTTAAACTCTTTGGTAGTAAAGTGCTGGAAAAGAAGTACTTCAACTCTTTTGTAGTAAAGTACTTGGAAGTGATCCAACTCTTTGGTAGTAGATCACATTGTGAAATGATCCAACTCTTTGGTAGTAGATCATAAAGGCCTTAATGCATTCAACTCTCAGGTAGTAAATGCATGGATGATATAATGAAAAATATGTCTAAAAGACATGTGTTCTCTTTTGTTAATAAACATTCTTGTTCAAGTACACTTCTCTTATATTTCTTTATAACTGCCAAGTATTAGTTGTATCTTATTGTCAGATATGATGAGAGGTATTTAAAAGACACGTAGCCATACTCAATATAATATTCTTGAATATTGTTGTAACATCCCTGACCTGGGTTATGAATTAACCCTAGATGTTTTGCCTAATAAGGTTGAGTAGATTCTTAATCTTATCTTGGGAAAAGTAAATAGGGCTTATGAGAAACTTATGTTTCAATTTTGGTCCTATTTGAACAATGTTGAAGCAATGTTTGCTTATTTTGGACCAAAGTGCAAATTACCCAAGTTGAGGGGTTAAATTGAAAATGTTGCATGATAAGATATTCCTCTGATGTTGAGACAACATAAGAATGAATATGATGTAGTGGTAAGGCTTCTACAATCTTGGGCACCAAGATTAAGCTTGTAAAGCAATCCTTGTGCATTAAAACCCAGTTTTGGTGTAATGTGCAATTTACCCAAAATCTAGGGTTCAAAATGCAAATTACCACTTCAATTAGATCCTTGATGTTTCTTGGAATCATGTAGAGCAAAGAAAATGAGAGGGGCATCTCATTTGAATTAAGTTGGAGGAGAGAGAATCTTGATATTAAAATAATCAAGATTTAATCCTAAGTGAAACCCTAATTCAATTTAGGGCAAAAATGAATGTATTAATTAACGGGCCTTCAACCAAAATGTTATTGGTTGATTTTGAATAAGGATGGACGTTCTTTTGCCAAGATAAGGAACGAAAATATCCTAAGTAGGTGAAATTCCACTCACCATTATTATAAGAAAAAGAAAACCCACTCACATATGGATATTAATATAAAACTCTTTAAGGTGCTTAATTTCTTTTCCATTAATTCTTGGATAATGAAGAGATTTAGCAAGGATTTGAAGGTGGTTTCGTGGTCAATTAATGGAGGGGGATTTGATGGAGATTATTAGGGAATTTAAAGAAAATATATCCATTTTCTCTTTCATTAAAAGCCCATATGCATACCCTTTATGTATACCTTGTTCCAATAACACTAAGGATCGTTTCCCTTAGCCTTTTCCTTATTCCTTTTGCTTTGGACAACCAAGGGGAATCTCAGGAGCAGGATAAGGATGAACACAACCTGTAGGTAAGGTTTTATCATCTTCTACCTCGGGTTCATGGTGAAAGCCCAAAATCAATGCTTGATTCTTGGTTTTCTTCACCCGATTTCCAATTCTAGCCATCCATTTCATCCAATAGCTCAAGAACGGACCATGGATAGTTTCTGGAACTCCATCCACCATTAGAGATGTCGAGCTTGGAGCTTGGAGATCAGATTTGAGGCAGGTTTTATAACTCAAACCCTAAATCATTGCTATTGCATCAATCATTTATGCTTTGTTGATTGATTTTTTTCAATTTGATACATACTTGTTTCTTTGCTGCAATTTCCATCAAGAACAGTTGCTGTTCTTGGGGGCACGAAGGAAGGTGATGATTACAGAATCATAAGATAGCACCTCACCAAATATCTTGGGAGCAAACGGTTTCCAAAGGTGGGAACCAAATAGTTTCATCAAAACCGTTTGGTGACGAAATAGTTTGCAAACCGTTTGAAGGCAAACGGTTTCAATACCATTTGGTTGAGTTGACCAAGCATTGACCGTTTGGGAATATTTTTCCTAATTATGTAGGATAATGACCCTCAAAATTTGAGGGGTTAACTCCAAAGGAATCGTGAGTTGAAGGCCAATCAATTAGACAAATCGAATTGGATTAAATGCTGATTTTCAACCTGATTAACTTGACCTGTTTGGGAAAACGGCTTCAAGAACATTTTATATGGTTCACCAAGCATTTACCGTTTGGGATTCCTGTTCATAATTATGTTGGTTAATGACCCTCCAAATATGAGGGGTTAACTCGTAAGGAATCATAGGTTGAAGGCTAATCAATTAGGTAATCCTAATTGCATTAAGTGCTGATTATCAATCTGATTTAATTGAACTTTTTGAGCAAATGGTTTCAATACCATTTGAGTGCATTGACCAAGTGTTGAACGTTTGATATTTTTGATCCTAATTATGTTGTCTAATGACTCACCAAGTTTGACGGGTTAACTCCCAAGGAATCGTGGGTTGAAGGTTAATCAATTAGGGTAACCTAATTGGATTAAGTGCTGATTTTCAATCTGATTAACTTGACCTTTTTGGGCAAACGGTTTCAACACCGTTTGAGTGAGTTGAACAAGCATTGAACATTTTATATTCCTGTTCCTAATGATGTTGGATAATGACCCTACAAATTTTAGGGGTTAACTCCAAAGGAATCATGAGTTGAAGGCTAATCAATTAGGCAAACCCTAATTGAAAACAGTGCTGAAATTCCAATGAGTTAAGTTGAGAATTTGGGTTGATTATCCCAAACGGTTTCAAGACCATTTGGGGATCACCCAAACGGTCTCAAGACCGTTTGGGGGTCACCCCAAGACAGTTTGGAGGTCTGGGGTCAAGTATAGTTGACCAATTGAAGGTCCAAAAGTACCAAATCATATTGCAACTAAGTGCTGATTTGTTGATCAACACGATAGACCAATCCTTGAAGATTTTTCACTAGAATCCAAAGGTTGTATGGGCCAAACGGTCTCAAGACCATTTGGATCTCATCCAAACGGTCTCAAGACCATTTGGTGGTCACCTAAGACCGTTTGGAGGTCTAGGGTTGAGTATGGTTAGGTGTTTGAAGGTCTAAAGGTACCAAGCTGATATACAATTCAATGTTGATTTGGTGATCAATCCAATAATCCAAACCTTAATTGGATGGCTTGAATTTGAGTGATATGATGGGAAAACAGTCTCAAGACCGTTTGGAGGTCATCCAAACGACCTCAAGACCGTTTGGGGTCAGGTCATACCCAATTTGGATGATGGTTCAATGGTTTCAATGCAACTAGTTCTGCATTGATTAGTGTTGTTGGATCATCGATTCCAAGCCCTAATTCAATTGAATCAAACCCTAATTGATGATCAATTGAGGGTCAATTGAGGGTCAAATCAGTTGAAGGTTGACCTATTAAACTCAATTGAAGTATGAGGGTAGGTCCAATTGATGATTGGTTCCATGAATCCAATGATTGAAGGAATCAACATTGGAAACCCTAATTCAATTGGATACATTATGTAATGGAGGTACAATGTGATTAAATCTTTGAGAATTAAGATGATGAATGTTCTATTGATCCAATGATGATTAGTAATGGTAATCAATGAAGGTACAATGGTTGAAACCCTAATAGTACCTAAGTGATTAAGTGCCAATTAAGGGATGAATCCCTAATTGCTTATAGGATCAATGACTTGATACACTATGTTAATCATAGTTGTATGTACTCAACTGAAGAGTTGATAAGACCTAATCAAGTTAAGAAGTTGATAGCATGAATTCATACATGAATATGATTCATGTGGTGATTAAGGGTTATGATCCTTAAGCAAAGAGATCATGAAACCCTAAATATGAACATAAACCCTAATTGACAGGGTTATTGAACTCAAACCCTAGTTGAGGGTGCATCCATGTGAAACCCTAGTTGAGGGTGTATCCATCTGAGACCCTAGTTGAGGAGGCATCCATATGAAACCCTAATTGAAGGTGTATCCATGTGAAGCCCTAATTGAGGGTGATTCTATGAGAAACCCTAATTGGGAATGATTAATAAACCCTAATTATGGGAAATGTGATATGAAACCCTAATGAAGGCTGATGCTATATGCAATCTCTATTCTAAAGAAGGAAGATGGTATGTGAAACCCTAATCCCTAATGAAAGAATAGAATTCATACTTGAATATGATTCAAATGGTGAACTCCTGTAGCACGACTGTGATAGGTAGCACGACCATGGTATTTTTCCTTTGCACGACCGTGCAAGGTAGCACGGCAGTGGTAGCTTCCCTTGGCACGGTCGTTTTTGATTGCACGGCCATGGTACTATATGCTTGACTTAGAGTTTGTTTTGAAGAGAACCTATGATGGTCTTTTTGTTAATTCCTGACTTATGGATGAATCCATAGTATTGGCATTAGTTGTATATTCCAAGTGAGTGACTAATGATCACAACTTTACATGATGAATGTGATGAACTGGTGCATAAAGTGTTAGGATGGGTAATAGCCTAATACTAGCTAAGTATATGGACTCAAGAAAGTTAATGGTGTTGAGGAAAGTGATACATCAAGATATGATAGATATCATATCCAACACCCCAAATACTGGTATATCTTGTTGTGTTATAAATCCAATATAATTGGATGAATGATACATGAGATGTGTGATGGAAATCCTAAATCCTAGTAAAGGATTAAGGATAATACCCTTGAAATTATTAAAACATTGTTTTTGCATGGTTTTGATAGATAATTGTTGTGCTGCTATCATATGTGCTAACCATGCAGGTATCATGAGATGATGAGCATAGTCAGGTATGAGCTATGATGTATTATTAATCTGAACTTGATTATTGGGCCTTGTGTGCCATAATATATCTTGTTGTATGGTAAGAGGTAGAAAGAGAGTTAATGGGCATCAAGTATCACACTTATCTTGGTCAGATGATCTAAAGGTGTTAGTTACTTGAGAATGTGGTAACAATGCTCAGGTGATGAGCTAAGGGTTTAATTACCCATAATCACATGGTTAGTGTATTGAAATTGTGAAAGGATGAGAATTTCCAGTGGTGAATTAAGGGATTAAGATCCCAAAACTTTATGAAAAGAGTATGGCTACGGGCCATGACTCCACAATGATAATGCCAGGCTTTAGATATATGATCTAAGCCTGACAAGAGTTAATGCAGTGGTAATGATTCTGTAGTTTGAATAAATGTTATACTTGTTCTTCATATTCCTTAAAGGATAAATGATATGTTGATTCTATTTTAATTGCAATGCTTCTGATATAGAATGATGTTCTAATCTATTAGACATTAAAGTACCTGCTGTCAAATAAATATGATTTCTCCGTTCATATTTATCTTCTTAAGTTGCAATAACAATGTTTCTGGCGGAGAGTTATATCTCTCACTGGGGCAATTTTATAATTGTCTCACCCCCGTGGGAACCACATTTTTAGGTGGACGTGGACGAGGAGACAGGAATCCTTCAGGAGGTGAAGGACAACAAGAGCAGCAGTAGGGACAGTAGTGAAGTCTCAGGTGGAGACATTGACTGTCATGTCATGTTCAGATGTATATAGAGTCCTATGTGTCGTGTCTGTACTCTCAGGTCCTCGGAGTAGTAGTTAGTGATATCGAGATTTTGGTTTAGTGCCTTGAGGGTTTTATACTACTTGTGTAAAGTTAAGACAGAGTAGTTAATGTTTGTATTCCTCGAGAAGCAAAAGTACATGAGATGTATATATATGAACCAGGATGTAAGGTTTTACTTTGGTTCTGAATGAAAGGGTTTTCCCGTGAATGGATCTCTTTGCAAAAAGTTTTAATTTTTAGTGATTTTCGCTAATCCACTTCTTGATGAATGCTTCCGCATTAGTTAATTATGTTTTTATGAGCTCTGATACCACTAAAAGATATGAAAGTAGTTATTTTTGAATTCTTTTGACTAGTCCTATAAGGACACAAGGGAGATGAGAATTTATATCTTACTCAGTGTTCCTTAAAGTGTTTTATAATCCCCTTATCTGTATGTTGAAAGTTGAGATATAGAAGTGATGCCTGAAGAAAATTCAAGAATGGAAAATCGTGTGTGTATAATGATATGAAAAGTCAGGAATGTGATAGCAAATAAAGTGCATACTACCTAATCTCAATACTTATATACCCTAGCCAGGTATATGATTATTGAAGATGAGGCAAGTATGAAACTCTTAGATTGATATCTTTCTGATTACTCTGATCAAGTAATCATTTTGAAACAATCTAAAGAGTATAATGAAATTAAATAGGAAGAGCTAAGTGAAATATTCTCAACATACTTAGTGAACATACTCAGTGAACTTCCTCAGTGAATATTTTCAAAAACATACTTAGTGAACATACTCAGTGAACTTCCTCAGTGAATATTTTCAAAAACATACTTAGTGCACATACTCAGTGAACTTCCTCAGTGAATATTTTCAAAAACATACTTAGTGAACATACTTAGTGAACTTCCTCAGTGAATATTTTCAAAAACATACTTAGTGAACATACTCAGTGAACTTCCTCAGTGAATATTTTCAAAAACATACTTAGTGAACATACTCAGTGAACTTCCTCAGTGAATATTTTCAAAAACATACTCAGTGAACATACTCAGTGAATATTTTCAAAAACATACTCAGTGAACATACTCAGTGAACTTCCTCAGTGAATATTTTCAAAAACATACTCAGTGAACATACTCAGTGAACTTCCTCAGTGAATATTTTCAAAAACATACTCAGTGAACATACTCAGTGAACTTCCTTAGTGAATATTTTCAAAAACACACTCAGTGAACATACTCAGTGAACTTCCTCAGTGAATATTTTCAAAAACATACTCAGTGAACATACTCAGTGAACTTCCTCAGTGAATATTTTCAAAAACATACTCAGTGAACATACTCAGTGAACTTCCTCAGTGAATATTTTCAAAAACATACTTAGTGAACATACTCAGTGAACTTCCTTAGTGAATATTTTCAAAAACATACTTAGTGAGCATACTCAGTGAACTTCCTCAGTGAATACTTTCAAACAAAATACTTAGTGAATATACTCAGTGAACCTACTCAGTGAATTTGCTTGGTGAATATTTTCCCAAAACAAATAAAGGATTGCTGAATGAATTATCTCTGTTAGATATATATATTTCTCTTTTGGTGAATATTTTTGGATAATGATAGAAATATGTTCGTTTATGCTTTTTCCTTTCAATAATATGAACATCATATGTTAGGGGTTTATGCTCTGCATAAACATTGATGAGGTTGAAATAATGAAAGGAGCTTTGTGTGGAATCACAGAGTCCATGATGTCTCCATGATATTAAGATGATATGTGGAGACTTGAGGGCATGATTAATGAATAATCTGTTCCTCCTTTTCCTGGGATTTCGGGGACGAAATCCTTGTTATGGGTTTATAATTTGTAACATCCCTGACCTGGGTTATGAATTAACCCTAGATTTTTTGCCTAATAAGGTTGAGTAGATTCTTAATCTTATCTTGGGAAAAGTAATTAGGGCTTATGAGAAACTTATGTTTGAATTTTGGTCATGTTTGAAGAATGTTGAAGCAATGTTTCCTTATTTTGGACCAAAGTGCAAATTACCCAAGTTGAGGGGTTAAATTGCAAATGTTGCATGATAAGATATTCCTCTTATGTTGAGACATCATAAGAATGAATATTATGTAGTGGTAAGGCTTCTACAAGCTTGTAAAGCAATCCTTGTGCATTAAAACCCAGTTTTGGTGTAATGTGCAATTTACCCAAAATCTAGGGTTCAAAATGCAAATTACCACTTCAATTAGATCCTTGATGTTTCTTGGCATCATGTAGAGCAAATAAAATGAGAGGGGCATCTCATTCGAATTAAGTTGGAGGAGAGAGAATCTTGATATTAAAATAATCAAGATTTAATCCTAAGTGAAACCCTAATTCAATTTAGGGCAAAAATGAATGTATTAATTAAAGGGCCTTCAACCAAAGTGTTATTGGTTGATTTGGAACAAGGATGGATGTTATTTTGCCAAGATAAGGAACGAAAATATCCTAAGTAGGTGAAATTCCACTCACCATTATTATAAGAAAAAGAAAACCCACTCAGATATGGATATTAATATAAAACTCTTTAAGGTGCTTAATTTCTTTTCCATTAATTCTTGGATAATGAAGAGCTTTATCAAGGCTTTGAATGTGGTTTTGTGGTCAATTAATGGAGGGGGATTTTATGGAGATTATTATGGAATTTAAAGAAAATAATTCCATTTTCTCTTTCATTAAAAGCCCATATACATACCCTTTATGTATACCTTATTCCAATAACACTAAGGATCGTTTCCCTTAGCCTTTTCCTTATTAATTTTTCTATGGACGACCAAGGGGAAGCTCAGCAGAAGGAGAAGGACGAACACAACCTGTAGGTAAGGTTTGATCATCTTCTACCTCGGGTTCATGGTGAAAACCCTCAATCAATGCTTGATTCTTGGTTTTCTTCACCCGATTTCCAATTCTAGCCATCCATTTCATCCAATAGCTCAAGAACGGATCATGGATAGTTGCTGGAACTCAATCCACAATTAGAGACGTGGAGCTTGGAGCTTGGAGATCAGATTTGAGGTGGGTTTTATAACTCAAACCCTAAATCATTGCTATTGCATCAATCATTTATGCTTTGTTGATTGATTTTTTTTCAATTTGATACATACTTGTTTCCTTGCTGTAATTTCCATAAAGAACGGTTGCTGTTCTTGGGGGAACGAAGGAAGGTGATGATGACATCATCATAAGCTAGCACCTCACCAAATATCTTGGGAGCAAACGGTTTCCAAAGGTGGGAACCAAATGGTTTCATCAAAACCGTTTGGTGACCAAACGGTTTGCAAACCGTTTGAAGGCAAACGGTTTCAAGACCATTTGGTTGAGTTTACCAAGCATTTACCGTTTGGGAATATTGTTCCTAATTATGTAGGCTAATGACCCTCCAAATTTGAGGGGTTAACTCCAAATGAATCGTGAGTTGAAGGCCAATCAATTAGACAAATCGAATTGAATTAAATGCTGATTTTCAACCTGATTAACTTGACCTGTTTGGGCAAACGGTTTCAAGACCATTTGAGATGGTTGGCCAAGCATTTACCGTTTGGGATTACTGTTCATAATTATGTTGGTTCATGACCCTCCAAATATGAGGGGTTAAATCGTAAGGAATCATAGGTTGAAGGCTAATCAATTAGGTAATCCTAATTGAATTAAGTTCTGATTATCAATCTGATTTAATTGAACTTTTTGGGAAAACGGTTTCAATACCATTTGAGTACGTTGACCAAGCATTGACCGTTTGAGATTTTTGATCCTAATTATGTTGTCTAATGACTCACCAAGTTTGATGGGTTAACTCCCAAGGAATCGTGAGTTGAAGGTTAATCAATTAGGGAAACCTAATTGGATTAAGTGCTGATTTTCAATCTGATTAACTTGACCTTTTTGGCCAAACGGTTTCAAGACCATTTGAGTGAGTTTACCAAGCGTTGAACGTTTGATATTCCTGTTCCTAATGATGTTGTTTAATGACCCTCCAAATTTTAGGGGTTAAATCCAAAGGAATCATGACTGGAAGGCTAATCAATTAGGCAAACCCTAATTGAAAACAGTGCTGAAATTCCAATGAGTTAAGTTGAGAATTTGGGTTGATTAGCCCAAACGGTTTCAAGACCGTTTGGGGATCACCCAAACGGTCTCAAGACCATTTGGGGGTCACCCCAAGACCATTTGGAGGTCTGGGGTCAAGTATAGTTGACCAATTGAAGGTCCAAAAGTACCAAATCATATTGCAACTAAGTGCTGATTTGTTGATCAACACGATAGACCAATCCTTGAAGATTTTTCACTAGAATCCAAAGGTTGGATGGGACAAACGGTCTCAAGACCGTTTGGAGCTCATCCAAACGGTCTCATGACCATTTTGTGGTCACCAAAGACCGTTTGGAGGTCTAGGGTTGAGTATGGTTAGGTGTTTGAAGGTCTAAAGGTACCAAGCTGATATACAATTCAATGTTGATTTGGTGATCAATCCAATGATCCAAACCTTAATTGGATGGCTTGGATTTGAGTGATATCATTGGAAAACAGTCTCAAGACCATTTGGAGGTCATCCAAACGACCTCAAGACCGTTTGGGGTCAGGTCATACCCAATTTGGATGATGGTTCAATGGTTTCAATGCAACTAGTTCTGCATTGATTAGTGTTGTTGGATCATCGATTCCAAGCCCTAATTGAATTGAATCAAACCCTAATTGATGATCAATTGAGGGTCAATTGAGGGTCAAATCAGTTGAAGGTTGACCTATTAAACTCAATTGAAGTATGAGGGTAGGTCCAATTGATGATTGGTTCCATGAATCCAATGATTGAAGGAATCAACATTGGAAACCCTAATTCAATTGGATACATTATGTAATGGAGGTCCAATGTGATTAAATCTTTGAGAATTAAGATGATGAATGTTCTATTGATCCAATGATGATTAGTAATGGTAATCAATGAAGGTACAAAGGTTTAAACCCTAATAGTACCTAAGTGATTAAGTGCCAATTAAGGGATGAATCCCTAATTGCTTATAGGATCAATGACTTGATACACTATGTTAATCATAGTTGTATGTACTCAAATAAAGAGTTGATATGACCTAATCAAGTTAAGAAGTTGATAGAATGAATTCATACATGAATATGATTCATGTTGTGATTAAGGGTTATGATCCTTAAGCAAAGAGATCATGAAACCCTAAATACGAACATAAACCCTAATTGATAGGGTTATTGAACTCAAACCCTAGTTGAGGGTGCATCCATGTGAAACCCTAGTTGAGGGTGTATCCATGTGAGACCCTAGTTGAGGAGGCATCCATATGAAAACCTAATTGAAGGTGTATCCATGTGAATCCCTAATTGAGGGTGATTCTATGAGAAACCCTAATTGGGAATGATTAGTAAACCCTAATAATGGGCAATGTGATATGAAACCCTAATGAAGGGTGATGCTATATGCAATCTCTATTCTAAAGAAGGGAGATGGTATGTGAAACCCTAATCCCTAATGAAAGAATAGAATTCATACTTGAATATGATTCAAGAGGTGAACTCCTGTAGCACGACTGTGTTAGGTAGCACGGCCGTGGTATTTTTCCTTTGCACGACCGTGCAAGGTAGCACGGCCGTGGTAGCTTCCCTTGGCACAGCCGTTTTTGATTGCACGACCGTGGCACTATATGCTTGACTTAGAGTTTGTTTTGAAGAGAACCTATGATGGTCTTTTTGTTAATTCCTGACTTATGGATGAATCCATAGTATTGGCATTAGTTGTATATTCCAAGTGAGTGACTAATGATCACAACTTTACATGATGAATGTGATGAATTGGTGCATAAAGTATTAGGATGGGTAATACCCTAATACTAGCCAAGTATATGGACTCAAGAAAGTTAATGGTGTTGAGGAAAGTGATACATCAAGATATGATAAATATCATATCCAACACCCCAAATACTGGTATATCTTGTTGTGTTATAAATCTAATATAATTGGATGAATGATACATGAGATGTGTGATGGAAATCCTAAATCCTAGTAAAGGATTAAGGATAATACCCTTGAAATTATTAAAACATTGTTTTTGCATGGTGTTGATAGATAATTGTTGTGCTGCTATCATATGTGCTAACCATGCAGGTATCATGAGAGGATGAGCATAGCCAGGTATGAGCTATGATGTATTATTAATCTGAACTTGATTATTGGGCCTTGTGTGCCATAATATATCTTGTTGTCTGGTAAGAGGTAGCAAGAGAGTTAATGGGCATCAAGTATCACACTTATCTTGATCAGATGATCTAAAGGTGTTAGTTACTTGAGAATGTGGTAACAATGCTCAGGTGATGAGCTAAGGGTTTAATTACCCAGAATCACATGGTTAGTGTATTGAAATTGTGAAAGGATGAGAATTTCCAGTGGTGAATTGAGGGATTAAGATCCCAACACTTTATGAAAAGAGTATGGCTACGGGCCATGACTCCACAATGATAATACCAGGCTTTAGATATATGATCTAAGCTTGTCAAGAGTTAATGCAGTGGTAATGATTCTGTAGTTTGAATAAATGTTATACTTGTTCTTCATATTCCTTAAAGGATAAATGATATGTTGATTCTATTTTAACTGCAATGCTTCTGATATAGAATGATGTTCTAATCTGTTAGACATTAAAGTATCTGTTGTCAAATAAATATGATTTCTCTGTTCATATTTATCTTCTTAAGTTGCAATAACAATGTTTCTGGCGGAGAGTTATATCTCTCACTGGGGAAATTTTATAATTGTCTCACCCCCATGGGAACCACATTTTTAGGTGGACGTGGACGAGGAGACAGGAATCCTTCAGGAGGTGAAGGACAACAACAGCAGCAGCAGGGACAGCAGTGAAGTCTCAGGTGGAGACATTGACTGTCATGTCATGTTCAGATGTATATAGAGTCCTATGTGTCGTCTCTGTACTCTCAGGTCCTCAGAGTAGTAGTTAGTGATATCGAGATTTTGGTTTAGTGCCTCGAGGGTTTTATACTACTTGTGTACAGTTAAGACAGAGTAGTTAATGTTTGCATTCCTCGAGAAGCAAAAGTACATGAGATGTATATATATGAACCAGGATGTAAGGTTTTACTTTGGTTCTGAATGAAAGGGTTTTCCTGTGAATGGATCTCTTTGCAAAAAGTTTAATTTTTTAGTGATTTTCGCTAATCCGCTGCTTGACGAACGCTTCCGCATTAGTTAATTATGTTTTTTTATGAGTTGTATGCCACAATTGTGATGACGTGTACCACATGTAATCTTTTGTTAGGTTGTGGTTATGCTCTTGAAGATCCATGATAGCTGTTAGTTGGATAGTGAGATGATGTACAGGTGGACCTGTTGTCTTAAGATCCTGTAGTTTAGTGGTAGTACATGTATATGTATAAGTTTGTTGTTCAATATGTAATATCAAATGTTGTAACAATTCATGTTGTATTTATATGTTGAATGGTGAACATGTGTTGTATGGTTTTATTATTGTTCATGTGCATGTGCTACTGATTGTTTCCTTCTGACTCCCTCAATTTTCTTCTTCTTATCCTGGTGTGGGGTGTTTAAATTGGGATTCTCGCTGAGGTGAGGGTTTCAATTTGGACGTCACACATCAGATTATGTTTTAGAAAATCTGGGGACATCACAGGTGGTATCAGAGCATGAACTCACTTATACCATTGAACATTTTAGGATTCCAAAAGTCCACTCCATCACATCCTACACACCTTAAAAGAAATTCCGTCCTCGGAATTAAGCTAGAAAATCCAATTTTTCACTCAAATCATCCTTGGCAATGAGTTTCATGGATTTTACTAATCCAATAATGGACATGGGAAAAGAAAAAGGGATAATCCACAGATAAATGAATTACCAAAGTAATGGATTATTAGGATTCCACATATGGAATTATGTGGTGCTTTCCAGTCCAGTGGAGGCAACTAATGCTTTGGATTTGGTTCCATATTGTATTAAATAAAAAAGTTATCAAAATAAGAAATATGGCCATGTTGGGAAGAGAAAAGAATTAATTTGATGCCTTAAATAAATGAAATAAAAAGGAGACTTGGATACAAGAAATATGGCCAAGTTGGTCTTAAATCTCACCCAAACATGGATAAAGGTGCTAAAAACATTCCTTCAAAATTTGGTATTAAAGGATTAGAGGTGAGAGAGTTTTGAACTAAATGGTTTTTCCTAAAGTGAAAGAGATATGGAGATATATATATTAAATGTCATGTTTTATCAAAGGGTAAACATCACCTGGAATTTAATAATTCACATGAACTTCTAGCTGTGAATCTCAGATACATGGATTTCTCAGACTATCTTCTTCCTCCTTCCCAAAGAGGAAATATAGACTACAGTATAATCATTTCCCCTCTTTGATTATCTCCCTCTTTGAATCTTGTCTACACCTAGAACCTTGTTCCTTATAACCGAGAGACAAATATGAGTGGATCCACCTAAAAGTTTCCATGTTTCTGTGGGATTTTAAGAATTTCCCCACACCATATTGGACACCACTGGAACCAATATATACCCTCCCACAAACTTCTACCTATAAAAGGAACCCCTGAGATCTATGTGTCGCATATAACATAACGTTGTTTTTGATTACATAAAAGATGTGTTGTAGCCTCCCCCAATCACTACCTCCTTCTCCGGTGATAATGAATTGTTCTTGATGGTTCAGGGCAATGTGACCTGATCGCTTCATCTTGGTTGATGAGGGTGAGTCCTTGGAAGAGGTACAAGGCTTAGAAGAGAGAAAAAAGACACTCCCTACTTCACCCACAAACTTGTATCGGCTCTTCCTACATGTCGACATTTGCCTCAAGGGGCCGCCAACTCTGACCACCAAAGATAGTGGCAGGCAACCAAATAGATCTAGCCAAGGTGGATGAGGCTCATGGAGCCATCACCCTTGACTCTTGAGGATCAGAAAGGAAGTCAACTCTATCTTTCACTTGGCCATGGCACTAGTCGCATGAGAGAAAGAAACGGAGGAGGAAGATAACAAATATGGAAATGACACATCTGTCCCTCAATATTAATATAACAAGATAAGGATATAGCATACCTTTTGTGTGATAGACTTTACTTTTGGCTTAATTTCAAGAAAGAATTTTTTTAAGGTGTGTAGAACGTGATAGAGTGATCTTTTGGATTCCTTGAATTTCTAAAAACTTAAGTGAATGCTTATGGGTTAGAGCTATTTTGAGAATTCTAACCATTTGAATAAAGTTTGAAAATAGACCAATGTTGATAGAATGATTAAGAACTCTAAGTTCATGCCTTCTTGAGGTATTTTAGTGACAGTTCAAATAATATAGTTTTGGTACGAAGATTGTAGAAAAGTCGATGATATGATTAGGAACCAATGGTTCAGAGTTTAAGATATTAGGATATTCGTGGAGGGAAGTATGAATGTTTATAGTTGTTTAATTGACTAGTGTCGATGTACATACAACTAAACTTTAATTTTGTTTCAGATTAGGTTGGTGTGACTTTGAATGTCACATTGGGTGTTGATGCATAAAAGCAACATGGACGCTCACTAGATGCATAATGATTTTGGGTGAACCAAAAGAGTGACCAATGTAGAAGCATCTCAGCCACGTGAGAACTTAACAGTCCAGGTTGCATGCCCTACGGTTATCAACTATCATAATTTTGAGGTCAACTACAATGCCAATCCTCAACCAAACCCACGTTAAGGTCGTGGCCCTAGAGAGAAACTAAATGGGTAGTTTCCTTTGCCTGATCGTGGGCCACATGTAGAGCCCCTCCTCACACATTTTGTTGGCATTGAGAATAGTGAGGAACTAGGCTAGCAGCACTAGACTAGAAGGAGGTCTTGAACATGAAGCTCTAGAGTCTTAGCAGTGACCTAGGAAGCCTTGAGGTGACTGACCCCTTGTCGGGGAAGGGTTGTGTCTTGACGAGCCACTAACAACACAACCAGTCCATTAGGGAATAACACTCCTTTTGCTCCATCGTTGTTGCATCTTGCAACAGAAATATCCTCAACTCATGAGGAGGATCTACAACGAAGTAACATGAAAAGCTGGCGGTGTGGAGAAGAGCCTTAGGAGGCATCGATTGTAATCCAAGAGGTCGATGGCGAGAAGGAGGAGATCATGGATGATCTCTCACTAGAGACCAGCCAGTGATGGTGATGCAAAGAAAGAGCAACTGATGCCCATGGTCAGTGATGGATCCTGATACGGATCCAAGGATTTTCTTCCATGACTCTCCGTCGACGAAGTGACGACGCTTGGTATTTAGCTGGGCTTGTCCTGCAACACGGCACCCAGAACTCTGACCACACTCACACCGCGTCCAGCACAGAAAGACACAGAGGGTGTCAGACTAGAGAACAAGGTAGGTGTGAAAGATAGAAGGATCATAGAGGACCAAAGATGACTCATTGGGAAGAAGCCTTGGCGGTGGCTTCAGCAAGAAGAAGCCCACACACACGGGCATTGAGCGTAGGGCGTCCCAAAGTTCACACGAGGGAACCCTAAACCGACAAAATGAAACAGAACCATGTCTAGATCAAAGAACCATCCAACTCAACCAAAGAAGAGAAACACCTTTTAGAGGCCATGTGGCATCACACGATTGGTCACAAAAGGCAAAAACCCTGTATATGTTTAGTTCTTAGATAAATCATAGAAATTAGCTCGATTATCAGAAAAATACAAATAATATACTAAAATTCTCAAAAAATGCATAGAATCATATAGAACCATCATACCAGTCTTTTTATGATTAAATCATATTGATATCATGCAAGATGCATTATACATGTTTTATGTGTAATAAATACCAAATGATGGACTCAAATTATGAAAATGCATCAGTATCCCTAAAATATGATATATATTCCATATGTTGTCAAATATGGTGATGTTTCAATCTGAAATCATGTAATTTTCTCAATATGGCTAATTAGGGATAATAACCCAAAATAAAATTTACAAAATAAATATATGGCCAATAAATGTTGGAATATTTAATGTAAGCTCATACTAGTATATGGAACCTCAAGTTTAATTCTGAGATCACAATGATTTACATAATTTGTATTAAATAATGATGATTGCTCTCAATGTGATATAAATCCTAATACACTTAATGAATATGACATGGGTTAATACATACAAATAATGATATGGAAACTAATGGTCATACAATTGACTATAATCTAGAATACAACATCAGTAACATCAATCTCAGATAACAAGATGATAACACAAGTAATGATGAACATATTTTAATGACCTAAGTCAAACCCTAACATGAACTCGTTTAGGGTTAAGATAAGATATAAGATGATGAGAATCTGATAGTAGAACATGGTCTTGTCTTTATTAGGGTTTGACTAAGAGGATATATATGAACCAGGAATATGTATGATGATTAGATTATCTTGATTAAGGCACGCCAATACCTCTTACTTGGATTATTATACAATATGCTTGTGTTATATGTGTAGTAAAATACTTGGCATATGATATTTGATGAAATGATTGTTCTTGTATGATATGTTGCATGATTTTCCATACTTATGGATATGAACACATGAAACATAATATATATGTTCCATTATATAAAAGCACTAAACTCTTTGGTAGTGCAATTCTTGGAAGTGACTTAACTCTTTGGTAGTCAGTCACATTGTACATATGATCTAACTCTTTGGAAGGAGATCATAAAGGACTTGATCTTGAGCTCATTGAGAGTTTAGAGAATGCATCAAAACCTTTAGTGGTCAATGCATGGATATATAATGGAAAATGAGCTCAAAATATGTGTTCTCTTTTGTTAATAAACATCTTTGTGCAAGTATATGCTTTTTCTTATATTTCTGTATACCTACCAAGTATTAGTTTTATCTTATTTCCAAGGTTAGTAATGAGAGGTATATAAAAGACATGTAGGTGTACTCAATACAATATTTTTTAATATTGTGCTGACGTGCACCACATGTAATCTTTTGTTTAGGTTGTGGACATATGATCTTGAAGAACTAGGATATTTGAGAGTTGTATGGTGAGCTGATGTACAGGTGGACCTGTTGTCTTAAGATCTTGTAGTTTAATGGTAGTACATGTATATGTATAAGTTTGTTGTTCAATATGTAATATCACATGTTGTAAAACTCATTATGTAATTAGATTTTGAATGGTGAACATGTTTTGTATGGTTTTATTATTGTTCATGTACTTGTGTTACTGATTGATTCCTTCTGACTTCCTCTGATTTTCTTCTTCTTAGCCTAGTGTCTGGTGTGTAAATTGGGATTCTCGTTGAGGTGACAATTTCAATTTGGACGTCACACATCAGATTAAGTTTCAAAAAATTTGGGGACGTCACATTCTGCCTTTATTCCTTACACGGGCCAGGTGGACACTACTTGTTGTGGTGGCACAAGCCTATTGGCTCATCCTGGCCTCACATCTGACTAGGATAATGAGTGGGATGCTTATGTGGCTCTCCTGATTGGCCTAGTCAGGCTTATCTTGTAAAATATTGCAACTAAATATTGGCAACTCTGATTAAGACATGTTATGTATGGAAGTTGATTAGAAAAATACAACTATTCCAATAAAATTAGTTCCAAGTCTTAGATCTTCTTGAACTTAAAAATTTCCTAAAGTTACTAACTTGAATGTATTTAACACATGAAAACCCTAATTTGTTGGTATGAATGAATATAACTTGCTTAAATGAATTTAATAGATAAAGTTGAGTCCTTTTGGATAAAAAGGACATATTTGACTTAATTTGATACTAGTAATACACACGATAACAAAATTAGGGTTTCTAAGTTAAAAAGGCCTTAAAATGTAAAGATTAGGAGCTGGGAAGACAAAACTCTAATAAAACCCTAACTTGGACCCCAAGTTGGTCATAATGTGAATTTATATTCAAAACAATAATACTTTGGTGTTATGCATTATTTTTAGGGTGATTTCTTGCTTATTCTCAACTACATCTGTTTACTTGGAATTTATGTTAATTTTGAAAAAGGTATGTGGATACACCTATGACTACGTGCCTTAACCGACTATCGTGATTTCTTAGAGTTTTCTTGATTGGATTGCATTTAAATGCTTGCATGCTTATCTAATTCCTGTAATCTATAAATCCATGAATATAACATTATATAATTATAGCTTGCTCAAGTATCTCTGGTGGATTTAAGTTATACACGTGTGATGCATGAAATGTCACTAGGGTGATGGGTGATCAAGTCAGGATAGGATGATAACCAATAAGAGCAAGTCGGGATAGGATGGTTATCATATGGCCAAGTCAGTATATGATAGCCACTATGAGGCCTAGACGGGAAAGGAAGGCCATAACAAACTGAGCCCAAGAATGGGAGGTTATGAGAAGTACACTGTATGGAAAAAACCCTAGTGAGAGGGTACCTCATTTAGAATGAGAAAATTCTCTTTCGACACTCTCAATATATTCTACCTCTTCCTTGCCCGCCTTAGAATTCCTTCTCAGGCCATTTCCATCCCTCTTTTAGAATAGAAGGCAATTCTAGAAATCTAAAATATGATTAGGATATTACACACGAGTAATCAAAGAAATGACCACACAGACAATGCGTACTCTAGCGAGGGAGTGAATCACAAAGATAAAGTTGAGGAGTTAAAAAGAAAATGAATGCTTAATTTTTTAATCATATTTGTTATTATGGATAACTATATTTTTACACCTACATGCGATATTTTTCTTCCCCCACATACCAATATATCTTGATCTAGTAACCATGTTTTTATTCATGATTCTTTAGGTAATGGAGACATCAAGATATCATGAACCAGATGAAACTACCCGAAAGCGTTAAAGCTAACTTGTAAGGAGGATTAGATAGATACATCTTCTCAGATCTTTTGGTAAAAATTCATGTAACCCTCAAAGGGGAAGCATTATTCTTGTAGACAATGTTATTTTGAAATAATGCAAATTGTTTGTTATTTTATATTAATTGTTTAAAATTTGGATCCTTAGGAAAATTTTAGGTAATGTCTCAAAACTTTATGTCCTTCCATATTTGGTATTTACATATGGCATTAGAGCCCCAGATTTTTTAAATAATATGTAAGAAATTATAATTGCAAGTAATCTCTAGAAATATAAGTAGACTTATTAAGGCATGACATTATGGTAATGGTGTCTAAAAGGGGTCATGGCTTTGGGGGATGGTAATATTTTCCTCTACACCATTAAGTTGGTTTATGAGGACTCCCTTAGGCATAGTGATACCTGCCTGGACAAAACCTAGGGTTTGTCGAAAGTAATGATTCCTTTAAGCCTTCTCCATTGCAATTTTATCCACTTCTCATCCTCTTACTTAATAAACCCTAGAAGATACTGCCCTCCTCACTACATGTTAGGGTTTTCGAGAGTATGTAGGATTAAGGCATCCTATGCAATTAATGAACATGTAATGTGGGAATAATGAGAAAGTAAAGAAAATGGTTACGTGGGTTTTTCTTTAAAAGGGTAAAGCTTAGATGGAGAAAGGGCAAGTTTAGAAAACCCTAAGTGAATCAAGGGACAGAGAAAACCATAAGGTGTTATGGTTCCTAACCCTAACCTTAAACCTTACCCTAATAAACCCTAAGCAATGGATATAGAGAAAACCTGATAAGTTGGGATACCCTAGCATACTCCTGCATGAAAGCACATGGATTAAGTGATGCATGATACTCGAGCCATGATTGTGCTTATAAATGAACATGGGTAATAGGTGATTACATAATAGGGAAAATATTAATACCATTAGTGAAACTTTTCATATGAGTGTCCCACCCTAGGGTGGGTCAACCAAAGAGTGGATAAAAGATCTATGAGAGAGATAAAATCCTAAGGTCAGGTTGTGACTAGAAAGTCTAGACTCCATCCTATAGGCACCCTAATAGGAAGCATGTCCACGTGCAAGTACGAATAGGAGGTAGTCACACACACCAGTTGGAAGCAAGAGGCATTAGGCTAGAAGAGGAGTTTTTTTTTAGATCAGATGCCCACAACCTTGTTGGAGTACATGATAGATGGAATATAAGAAATGAATTTAGTTCCATGTGATGAAATAATATGGTTTATGTTGATCTCATTCGGAATTGATATTGACTTTAATTTTGAAGTTTGGACATATAACTTGATAATATAATGTGTGTGATACCTCAATTAAGATAGGATAGGTGTAGATAATATGTGAATCTCCATGAGCCTCAACCTCTTCTATAAAGGAGGGCCTCTAATGTTAGGACCAATTATAGGGTTACCTCCATGGATGAGTGAGACTCAGAGGGAGTCAGGAACTGATGAATGCATATTCATCATGGAATTCGACTATCACCTTGGGACAAATTCAACTCTATATATATACTATTTCACACAAATATGAATGATAATGTGCAAAACTACTTAGTTGACTCGATTATTAAGGTTTTAACTAAATATTATTGATTTAATGCCGGTTTTGACAAAGCTGAACAAGTAGTTGGAGTCCACCTTCATCTCTGGCTCTGATCAAGAAATCTAACCAAACTTTTCCACCCATTCGGTGTTGGTATGTATGCCCTGAGAGCCAATCATGGGATGATTGGTAGGATACATAAAGATTGATTTGACAAACATCAAAGGCAAGCTTCCAATTCTTTCTGGTTCAGTCATATGAGATAGTGATAGACCAGATTGAATGTCTAGAGAATGACAATACTCAATGACATATGCCTTCAGGTTGAGGACCTGAACGATGAGATCATACGGATGCTAAGAGTTTGTACATTCTTGTTATGTCCCTAGTCAGATGTCATTGTGGAAGGTAGATAGACAGCAATGACACACAAGACTAGATTGTGGTGTTGGTTGATGACAGAATCTCATTAGTCATGATATAGAGATATCAAACCAAAAACATAGGTACTTGTTAGACAACAAGTGTACCGGACAGACCCACCGTGAGTTTGACACATGGAACCATGACATGGTAGTCACAGTCAGTACTCACAGTGATGGTGGTGAATGTGATTCTTTGACCTGAAATCACTACACTCAACACATGTCGTTGGGTACACTTTGACATCATCAAACGCAGTCCTGAAACATGGGTTGTTATAAAGGTGATGATTGGGTGGCTTTGACACATGGGGCTTTTGAGGGGTGAGTGATAGATATGGGATTTGTCCCTCCTGAGGGAGTTTGATATCCAAGGCCACTTGATGAGTAGGATTGAGATAGGCGTGTGCACGCATATGTGAATCTGTATGTGATATTGATGTCATACATATCTCCTTCAATCTACTCTGAGATCAAGAAAGTGAATGAACGTTGACAGGATGACTGGTCCATGCCTCGAGTTCATTCGGGATATCAGTGACAAAGGAATTATACATTCACTGTAACACCATTCACAGATTGTAGGATTGAAAGTTGTTATCCAACTTTCTACTTTCACTTGGGTAGCAATGATGTGTGACTAGGCACCGCTCATTGCTTGTGAAGTCATAAGTGTTATGGACTTTCACTGCCAACGTGAAATGGACGTGCAGGGTCACACACATAGGATTTAACCTGGAAGAGGAGTTTTATCCACAAACTATGTTTAGATTGATTACTAAAGGAGTTTAGTAGTTCAACTAAACACTCAATCAGTCGATAGCTCAATATCATATGGTTCAAGGTGTTGGACGCATTGATTGGAGTATCGGATTGATTGAAATCGCAATTTACTGATTCTACACAACCTGCACTCCCAACCGATCAGTTCAAGTGTTGAACCGGTCGGCTGAGGTTGCTGAACCGGTCGACTCAAGTGTTGAACCGATCGGCTCATGTCCAGGTTGAAATGAGCGGTTCAAGTGTTGAACCGATCGGTTCAACTGGCGCAACCGAGCAACTTGGGAAAGTCAGGTCGATGAGAATTTTCCTTTCATTTCAATTACCCAATTTGATTGGGAATTGGATTTGTATTCGATACCAAATAGAAACGAAAAGAAGGAAAGTCAATCGGGAGCTGATCAGGACCACGAACCGACCGGTTCAGATAGTGAACCGACCGGCTCATGGGTCCCAACCGATCGGTTGGTGCTCCAACCGACCGGTTCAGGTCCCCAACCCACCGTTTCACTTGTGAAATGATCCATTCAGGATGCGAGTTGGTTGCTTTTTGTGGAAAATCTTTAGTCCCGCATTGCCCAGGATAGAGAACCCTATCCCATGACCCTCCTATATATATAGGGGTATTGGGGGCTTCTCAAAGAACAACACAGTGCAACCAGTTGCTCTGCAAAGTTGTCGTTCTCTCTAGTTTTGGTAACCGAGAGAGAGCCCGAGAAAGTGCTTCCCGCAAAGGGAGGTGCAGCAAGGGAAGGACAACTGCAGTTGCAACTGGAGGCAGGAGAGTGTGTGGGCGACTAGTATGCCTACAGAAGGGTTTGACTCCTTCCACTTCCTTGTGGGAGAAGGAGTGTGGAGTTCCAGGTGGTCCGTGTGGACTATTACAGAGGCGGGAGGTCACTGCCGCTCAGGAGAACACTGTCAATCCCGACAGTCCCGGTGAGAGGAGGAGTCGTGAGTCCCGGTGTGACCAGGAGCTGCACAGACACCGTCCAAGACCAGAGGCGAAGACCGTACTAGCTATGAGGTATTGTAGCCGAGCAAGCCTCAGGACAAGGTATGATTCCACAAACCTCTGTTTCCTATTATATAGACGTTGACACGTTTCCTCGGTTCGGGTTAAGGGGAGGAGAATTTTTTTTTGTTTCCGCTGCCTGCTCTGCCTCCCCTAAAACCCAACAGTGGTATTAGAGCCACATCAACTACTCTATACTTTAGGATTAATCGATATGATCAATTTTGGTTTGTCGCCTTTATTTATGGCATGCGATGTGAATAATATCGGCTTATGCATGTCCAATCCTAAATCCACAAATCCCAAATATTATATATATGATATGTAATATTAATTCACTCGATACGCGTCACCCTTAAATGAGTTTTGTGGTGGATGTTGCGTGGTTATGGCCAATAAACCCTATCTGTGTGTGGTTGTTTGTGGTTGCTTGCATCTCGGTCTGTGCACTGATTCCCTCTCCTATTCCTGATGTAACTCGAAATAATTCGAGACTTCTTTCCTACCTTTGATCCCCCTGAATGTAACTCAGGGTTTCCCTTTTAATGATGTAAAATAGGATAGATTTTATTTCCTGTTATGTCAAAGAACGGCAGACACCTGACGACAGCTGAGTCGATCGGTTCAAGGAGTGAACCGATCAGTTGGCATTCCAGACGGTCGGTTCAAGGAGTGAACCGATCGGGTAGATGCCCGGTTCAAGGAGCGAGACGAGCGGGTGGCGGCCAGAAGGAGATGCATGACGACCAGGTGAATCGATCGGTTGGAGGAGCCAACCGATCGACTGGTGGCACCCAGCCGACCAGTCTGATGGCGAGCCGATCGTTTCATGTGATGAAGTGATCAAACCTAGAAGGCAAAGCACATAGTTATCTTTTACAGGTTGCATATGATGTAGACCTAGATGACCGTGATTCCTCTTGGATCAAGGAATCACATTAGGATGGCCATAATCATCACTTTTATCATTTTGCATGTTTTTGTGGGATATAACATGTATATGATACGTACTATGTATTGTGGTGATTGGATATGTATATGTATATAAACCAAATCCCTCATTAAATATTAAGTTTTAGATGCCTTCCAAATGCAACACACGTGAAAAGCTTGATCGACCAAGTGTGGGCACGCCCAAGCGTGGTGCACCGTCTATCTCGTGGAAGCGTGAAGGATGAATATGTGGGTCTGCCCAAGCAGGGTGCATATTCATTGTGTTTGCTTTGGGTCGGACTTAACAAGGTGGCCTAGATAGGATCTAGCGCCTTGTGGCATGGAGATGATCATTGCAAGGAATTGTATATGACATCTTGTCAAGAGTTGCATATGATGCAATTGGCAAGAGTTGCCTACCTGAGAGATCTAAGTTGTGGGTGACAGCCCAAGCTGGTCCATGATTTAGAGGATTTCAGGATCTTGCCCACTAGAAGGTTGTACATTGCAATCTTCTGAATCGATGGTGAGGGCTATCAATTTGAATTAAAATAGTGGGAGCGATAATTAATTAAAGGCCTAATTTTTATCGTCAACTTTTCAAATCAATCAAATAAGTCAAAAGGAGTTTTGGACTAAAATTGCATATATTTCCTTTTGTTAAAATAAATGGTTAATCAACAATAATCACTTTATTTACGATCCGTCTTTGAGACCAACAAATTAAATGGGAATAATTCCACGACTGGTTAGGATGATGAGAAGTGTTCTCAATCAAAGAGCGAAAGCTCTAAATCCTAGTTATACCAGAACCAGATGAAATCAATCCCACCACATCAATGATTGAAAGTATGCTTATGGAAGTATACCGAGGATGACATTGATGAGGAGTGCTTGATGTTGTGTTCTCTGAACTATGAGTTGTAGAGACAACATGAGACATATGATGTCTCAAGGACACTGTCCTAGTATGTCATGACAGAAGGAGATCTAGTAAGATATTCACACACTCAATATGATTGGGTATATGAAAAACCTGACTAAGAAGGATTCCCTCTGAGCCAAGAGTTGGCTATTGGTATGATACTGCAAATGTTGTGAGAATCATACAATTCATGATAAACTACAACATGAACAACTTTGACAAGTGTTGACAAAGTTGTTGAGGATAGTAGAGGCAAAGATGAAGAAAGACAAACCATAATCTTTGATGTGATCAAAAGAAAGGGTAAGTCTTAAGGGTAAGGGCAAGGGCAAAGCTAATAAATGTTCTGATGCTAGCCAGCAATCCAAGCCGTCTTCAGCCTCAAGGCACATGGGGAAAGGGTATATGAGGGATAACCCTCGATATCTAGAAGAACAAAAGAAGATGAAGGAGGGGATGGAGATCTCCACCTAAAGTATCATGAAATGAACCACTTCTGAGGTATATGATACCAAGATATGGATATGTCATATATGATATGCAAGATCCACAAAGAAGTGATGGCCTTTGTGAAAGGACCAAGAAAGAAGTACTCATCATTGGAGCAAATGTTGCTGCCGTAGATAGGAGTATCTTTCAGTTCATTTTTAGCAAAGGGCACAAAATAGAAGTTGTGAACTGCTATTTCAATTTGCCAATAGAAACACTTTATTGTTGCATCTTGTTGAGATAAAGATGGCTATCAATATAGTTAATGTTTCAATTTCAAAGATATGATCTTTGTGGAAATGCCTTGTTTATCTTGTGGTACTTGGTATGCATAAGATAAAATGATACCTAAAGTTATAGATAACTCAAACAATCAAATTAGCATCAATCATGAGAAATTCATTTCTAGTTTCCATATGATGGATAAATCTAGACTCTTTTGGTTAGAGAACCAGTAAGAGACATGAATGTCTTGGACATGATTAATCAATCTTCACTAATGGTAGTGGGAGAATGATTATCCTATTAGGTATAATACATGTGATGTATTTACATACCTATTAGAATACATGCTAATACTTAAAACAGTATTTAGAGAAATACCAATATGAATATCTTGAAATGTTCAAGAATATCATAAATGAAGTATGAATTTGGTAAAGTGTTAATTCTTGATGAGATCAATGAATGAAATACTTAGACCAAATGTTTGAGATCCTTATGAGTTATTATGATAGTGTATCATAGTGAACTCATGATTAAGGCATCGTGATGTCTAAATCAAGAAGGAATCATACTCTAAGGAGTTAGAGAATGATTATCAAATAACTAAATTCTTCTTAATAAAAGGAATACCCCACACTAATAAAGGACATTAAGAATCACAAGGAGTTATGAGTTCTTATATCCTTGACAGATACACCTCAATTATCTATGTGATAAGTTGGTCATGTGATGAATCAAATATCTAGATGAATATGAGGAACTGGATTTTGAGTTATGGTATATGATCATTACATCCTAAATGACTTCCATGTGAACAATAAGGTATGACCTTGATGGTAGCACCCATTGGATGGAAATCCATAAATACAAATAAGTCTTAAGTGTTAAGACACATGGATAACATTTTGAAAAGGATGATGCTTATTGATTGCAACTTAATGACTAAGACATTTGGCATATGGATACTAAAACCGCATTCCTATGAGGAATAAAATAAGGATGTGTACGTAACACAACCTATAAGGTTTATGAATCCACTAATGCAAATGAAGTCTATAAGTTACAATGGACTAATCAATATGATTGATTGAGTACAAGCAACTCAGAATTGAATCTTTACTTTGATAATATAGTCAAAGGGTTTGACTGATATGTCAAAGATAAAGAAGGGATCTGTGATTTAGTGGGAGCGTATTGACATTCCACATGTTGATGTGAAATGGAAATGTTCTAGAATGAAAATCCAAGTGGAAATTATCTTTAGGGAAGATAGAGACGTTTCCTATGTGATAGGAATAGAGATCTATAGAGATAGTTCTCGAAAATCTCTTGACCTGGAAAAGAGAGAGCATACATTGGCAATCTGTACTGAAGGGTTCAGTGTGCACAGATTCAGTGGGAGAAAACATGTCCATGTTACATGGAGCTAGTATCCCAAGGCCAAGTGTCCAATTCTTATGAAGAATGTGAACACTATGAATAGATATGGATCTATCATGTATGTGATCATCCCATCATCTTGCATTTATGGACATGGCAAGAATAAAATGCATTCATCATCTTGTATGTGGGACATGACAATATGATGTGCTCATCCTGATAACTCGTATGTGGGACATGATGAGTGGATGTCTGTCTACTTCCGGTAAGGGTTACTGGAAACTATAAGAACTTGATAGTACTTGTGAAGTACTAGTTCTATGGAGATAAGGAAGAGTTCGATGTAAAGAGTTACATTGATGCGAACTTCCGAAAAGGACAGAAAATTAATCGCAAAATATAATGGATATATAAAAGTGAAAGTTTGTTGATAATTGGAAATGTTCCAATAAAACTGTTTAAAAAGGAAATGCCGAGTATCCGTGTGTTAGAGAATAGCAGTGGATACTATATGGATGTGGAAGTTCATGAGATGAACTTACAGATATTCCGGTCATTGATGACAAGTATGGAATCCTTGATCATGCAATGTGGCTAAAGGTTAGCAAAGGAATACTAGATCGCATATTACGACAACTCCATCTCATACGTGTGACGTACAACGAAGAGATGTGAGTCATGCAATTTATACTGACTTTGGCAAGGTGTTGCCATTACTCACTTTGTTGGAACAAGAGCACATTAACATGTGGGAAATGTTTGAAGATCACTATGAATATGATTCAAGGGTGATTGGCTCGCAGTGCAAGTTGGAGTCTGTTGGTATGTATGCCCTGAGAGCCAATCATGGGATGATTGGTGGGATACATAAAGATTGATTTGATAAACATCAAAGGCAAGCTTCCAATTCTTTCTGGTTCAGTCATATGAGATAGTGATATACCAGATTGAATGTCTAGAGAATGACAATACTCAATGACGTATGCCTTCAGGTTGAGGACCTGAACGATGAGATCATACGGATGCTAAGAGTTTGTACATTCTTGTTATGTCCCTAGTCAGATGTCATTGTGGAAGGTAGATAGATAGCAATGACACACAAGACTAGATTGTGGTGTTGGTTGATGATAGAATCTCATTAGTCATGATATAGAGATATCAAACCAAACACATAGGTACTTGTTAGAGAACAAGTGTACCGGACAGACCCACCGTGAGTTTGACACATGGAACCATGACATGGTAGTCACAGTCAGTACTCATAGTGATGGTGGTGAATGTGATTCTTTGACCTGAAATCACTACACTCAACACATGTCATTGGGTACACTTTGACATCATCAAATGCAGTCCTAAAACATGGGTTGTTATAAAGGTGATGATTGGGTGGCTTTGACACATGGGGCTTTTGAGGGGTGAGTGATAGATATGGGATTTGTCCCTCCTGAGGGAGTTTGATATCCAAGGCCACTTGATGAGTAGGATTGAGATAGGCGTGTGCACGCATGTGTGAATCAGTATGTGATATTGATGTCATACATATCTCCTTCAATCTACTCTAAGATCAAGAAAGTGAATGAACGTTGACAGGATGACTGGTCCATGCCTCGAGTTCATTCGGGATATCAGTGACAAAGGAATTATACATTCGCTGTAACACCATTCACAGATTGTAGGATTGAAAGTTGTTCTCCAACTTTCTACTTTCACTTGGGTAGCAATGATGTGTGACTAGGCACCTCTCATTGCTTGTGAAGTCATAAGTGTTATGGACTTTCACTGCCAACGTGAAATGGACCTGCAGGGTCACACACATAGGATTTAACCTGGAAGAGGAGTTTTGTCCACAAACTATGTTTAGATTGATTACTAAAGGAGTTTAGTAGTTCAATTAAACACTCAATCAATCGATAGCTCAATATCATATGGTTCAAGGTGTTGGACGCATTGATTGGAGTATCGGATTGATTGAAATTGCAATTGACTGATTCTGCACAACCTACACTCCCAACCGATCGGTTCAAGTGTTGAACCGATCGGCTGAGGTTGCTGAATCGATCGGCTCAAGTGTTGAACCGATAGGCTCATGTCCAGGTTGAAATGAGCGGTTCAAGTGTTGAACCGATCGGTTCAACTGGCGCAACCGAGCAACTTGGGAAAGTCAGGTCGGTGAGAATTTTCCTTTCGTTTCAATTACCCAATTTTATTGGCAATTGGATTGGTATTCGATACCAATTAGAAACAAAAAGAAGGAAAGTCAATCGGGAACTGATCAGGACCACGAACTGACTGGTTCAGATAGTGAACCGACCGACTCATGGGTCCCAACCGATCGGTTGGTGCTCCAACCGACCGGTTCAGGTTGCGAGTTGGTTGCTTTTTGTGGAAAATTCTCGAACCCTTCTACTCCTACTTTAGTCCCGCATTGCCCGGGATAGAGAACCCTATCCCATGACCCTCCTATATATAGGGGTATTGGGGGCTTCTCAAAGAACAACTCAGTGCAACCAGTTGCTCTGCAAAGTTGTCGTTCTCTCTGGTTTTGGTAACCGAGAGAGAGCCGGAGCAAGTGCTTCCCGCAAAGGGAGGTGCAGCAAGGGAAGGACAACTGCAGTTGCAACTGGATGTAGGAGAGTGTGTGGGCGACTAGTACGCCTGCAGAAGGGTTTGACTCCTTCCACTTCCTTGTGGGACAAGGAGTGTGGAGTTCTAGGTGGTCCGTATGGACTACTACAGAGGTGGGAGGTCACTGCCGCTCAGGAGAACACTGTCAATCCCGACAGTCCCGGTGAGAGGAGGAGTCGTGAGTCCCGGTGTGACCAGGAGCTGCACAGACACCGTCCAAGACCGGAGGCGAAGACCGCACTAGCTATGAGGTATTGTCGCCGAGCAAGCCTCGGGACAAGGTATGATTCCACAAACCTCTATTTCCTATTATATAGACGTTGACGCGTTTCCTCAGTTCGGGTTAAGGGGAGGAGAATTTTTTTTTATTTCCACTGCCTGCTCTGCCTCCCCTAAAACCCAACATTCGGTCCCAAGACCATTTGAGCCCATTCGATCTCAAGACTGTTTGACCAGCAGATACCAATTGCAGGCATAACCCAGGCACAAGGGATTGAGCTTTACATGAACTCAAGACCTCTAAGCCGAGTCTTGACCACGGCCGTGGTGGCTCAAAATGACTGTGGTCTACTGTCATCACCATGACTGTGCGTTGAGGCCATGACTGTGGTAGATCATCCCCAATGCTTGAGCTCTCACTCGCCACGACCGTGGTCACCGAGCCACGACCATGGCACCCCACCTGCATCGACTCTCTCTCTCCTGCCACGACCGTGTGAGGCAGCACGTCCATGTGGCAGTAGCCTCACCACAACTGTGGTGTCAGGACACGATCGTGGCACAACGCCGTCAGAGCCAAATTTCCCACCGACCACGCCTGTGCAAGACGGCACGGCCGTGGGGCAACAACATCGCAACGACCGTGGTGCTGCAACACGGCCGTGGTGCGTCGTCGTCTACCTCTGCACCTCCGCCAAAGCAGCACCTCTATTCTTTGATTCTGACGGTGCCTCACTCCTATAGCTCCACCCCGCCAAGCAGCAGCTCCGACTCTGTCGCACCTGCTGCCTTCAACCTCGCCACCCTCGCCTTCTGTCTTCCTTCTCAAGCTCATCCGTCGATGGAGCTGCAGCTACACGATCTAGACCGTTTGAGATCTCAGCGGTAGACTGTTTGGATCAGTCAACGCAAAGACCATTTACAGCAGATCTGAAGACCGTATGAGACTAAGTATTCAAGACCGTTTGGTCTCATGCAGTTTCCGAACCGTTTGCTACTCAAGATCGTTCGGTCTTATACAGTTTATAGACTATTTTCCCAAAGTACAAGACTGTTTGATACTCCTGTCTGAAGACTGTTTGCACAAGATCGTTTGGAGAAGAGCAAACAGTCTGTGAGACCATTTGGTCTCGTGCGGTTTCCAAACCGTTTGCTGCTCAAGACTGTTTGGTCTTATACAGTTTACAGACTGTTTGCCCAAGTATGCAAGACCGTTTGGTCAGATTTCACAAGACCGTTTGGGCAAAAATACCTGCCAAACCACTTAGACTGGAAATGGACCCAAAACATGAAGACCTGCCCCGTGCCTATAAATAGGACTAGTAGGGTCCCCTTTTGGGACAACAGTTCTAGGACACCGACAGGCTGGCTGTACAGAGGTCCATTCTGAATCCAACCAAGGAGGCTGAGGAGAGAAGAAAGACAGAGCGAGGGATACTGTCTGGTCTGTCTTGGCAACTCCAGTTTGCGTCTAGATCTACTCTGACCTGACGTAGAGGGTCGTATCTTCTCCACTGAGTTGCGACTACCTTCTGCATCGAGTTCATGGCAGATTTCTCTCTCTTTCTCATTCTTCTAGTTCCTCACATCATGAGCGAGTAGTACCTTTTTGTTGGGGTGTGGGGACTATCCTTGCTGCCCATACAAGCATGTTATTTTGTTAAACTTTTCAAGGCAATGTATATAACTCTCCATTTCATTGTTAATTGTTATGTTTGTAGTTTGATTAATTGCTTGCTTTCATCTTTGTTCTTCCTCTGTTGTGAGAACTTCTATACGTAGGATTGAATGTCGTTTAACAAGTTGACTCCCAAACTAGAAACAAAATGGGATTCTTTGAGGTCGTAAGTGTATGATCCGCGAGGGGACGAGCCATCTAGCTTCCAGTGACGCTTCTGTGTACTTAATGCCTGTATAGGGGGTTCACAGCCTTAGTTGGAATTTGTATATTCATGTTAATCATCGATGTTTTCTCATATATTAATCACCTACTTGCTTATTGATTAATGTGGTTGACTCCCAAACTAGAAATAGAATGGGATTTTTTCGAGGTTGTAAGTGTATGATTCGCGAGGAGATGAGCCATCTAGCCTTCGGTTACACTTCTGTGTGCCTAACGCCTATATAGGGGGCCCACAACCTTTGTTGGATTTCTGTATCTTTAGAGCCGTAAGTAAGTGATCCCGATGGTGACGAGACATCTGATGCCTAGGGTGATGCTTACACGAATCTAACGCCCGTACGGGGGGTGTTGCAGCAGCTCTATTCGGATTGTTATATCTTTCCTGGATTGTTTGCGATCAAATATGTTTGCATGTGTAGCGGTGTCAAAACCCGATACCATCCCAGTGATTCCATATCATTGATCTAAACCCAACTTTAATTAAGCTTTTACCTTCTTACAATTAGTTTAATTAACCTCAAAACAACCAATCATTCTAAATATTAGTTTTACTTGAGTTAGATTTGACTGACAAAGATTCTTACAAATGTTATCCTTTGGGTTCGATCCTTAACTATAATGCGATAAGATTCGTCCTCTTGCGGGTGGTATTATTGCACTTTAGTTTTGGTAAAAGCTCGGGGATTTCAACCCCGAGTGAGTTTGTTAGTGCGATAAAATCCCACGTCAAATTCTGGCACCGTTGTCGGGGACAATGTAATCTGTTAGTTAAATCTAGTTCTTTTAAGGCTAATGTAGGATTTTGCTTTTTCTTTTGAAACAATCGATCATCTACTTGGATTTGACTCTACTTCGTGGTTCTCACTTTCGAAATCCTTCTATTTTTAGGAACAATCATAGGCGTAGTGCATGCACCGTTCAGACAACCCCGGACTAATAACAAGCTTTGATCCCGAGATAGACAGAACTTTCCATCGTCAGATCAGAGAAAATCAAGCAAGGATGGCTCAAGAAGAAGAAGTAGTCAGAAGGGTTGCTCAAGCCATCAATGCGTAGAGAGAGAGGCTCATGCAAGAAGCCAGAGCTGCAGTTCAAGAGGAAATTCTTGCAGCGCAAGCTGCAGCACAAGCAGCCAAACTACAAAAGGATCTTAGAGAGTTCTCTATCCTGAAAGTTGCGAATGTTCATCATCCAGTACAACCTCCTCCCATCCACGCTCCTAATTTTGAGATAAGAGTGCATTGGATCACCCTACTTCAGAAAAGCCCATTCTACGAAAAATAAGGTGAAGATAGTCAAGAACATCTTCTAAGATTTATTGATCTTTGTGCTATGGCAAAACAAAATGGACTAATGATGCCATTAGACTCTGCCTCTACAAGTATTCCCTTACTGATAGAGCCATAAGTTGGTACAATTTTTTGCAAAGTGAAGTACCCATCACCACCTGGGAACAATTCCAAAATGTGTTTCGAGAGAAATTCTATCCTCCATCTCTCACATATGAAATTAGAGGCCAAATAACAAATTGCACTCAAGTTCTTGGAGAAACCCTGGCTGAAGCTTGGGATAGATACAAAGAGCTTCTACACAAATGTCCACACCATGGAATTCCCAAGAATCAACTCATCGAGATTTTCTATAGGGGTGTGGATGATGATATTAAGAGATTCCTAGATTCCTCATCTGGAGGAAACTTCATGCGACAAAGTTATGACAGCGTATGGAGAGTCATCACCCTATGAGCATAAAATCAAGCCAATTGGTGTAGATCTATAGGTAAAGGAGTTTTGAAAGTAGCTATGGAAGAAGCTACTCTCGAGTACAAGTCTATCGTTGAAACCTTGAAACTCCTAGTTTCCAAGAAAGACCATATTGAATCATCTCTTGCTGCTATTGGAAGAGGACGTTCGCCCACTCGACAACAAGAACAGATCAAATCGGCTTCATTATTCTATGAAGCATGTAAAAGTACTGATCATTCCACTTTATCATGCAATGTTCTCTATGATGTTATTCTAAGAACGTATGCGGACAAGGAGATAATGGTCAAATGGAAAATTTTAATTCTATCAACACCATTCCTGGTCTAAGTTACTACAATCCGAATTAGAATAGGAATCATCCTAATTTTCAACACAGAAACCCCTCGGGAGCAGTAAACTCTTATCAATTTGGTTCAAACAATCAACCAAGAGGCCCACCAGGATTCCAGTATAGTCAACAATAGTATTTTGGGAATCAAGGAAATTTCAAGGGGAATTTTTAGAATAGGAACAACAATAATTACCAAAATAACTCTCAGTACCAGAATCTTAATCAACATCAAGGACAGCAAGCAAGTCTAGTTTCTCCCGATGACAAGCTATCAGCCATTGAGAAGATGTTGCAAACTCAACAAACCGTGATAGCCAACCAACAAGCTCAGCAGAAGGCTATTGAATCTCAATTAGCTCAACCCATAGCTATCATAAAACCACCTGCTGGAATCTTTGCTGACCAACCTGAGAACAATCCTAAGCATCCTGAATAGTTAAAGGCAGTCACCACTAGGTCAGGGAAAGACTATTCAGATCTCTCTGTAAAGACACCTGTGGTTATTACATATGAGGATGAACCTGTGATTGCCCAAGAATCAACAACACTAGAGTCTCAAGCAAAAGATGATATGACAGATAAGGGAAGTCCTCAGAAACCTACTGATGAAGAAACTAAAACACTGGAACCTGATATTCCTGTATATAAGCCTCGTATATCTTTTCCAGCTCGTCTAAGGCAAACCAAGATGGATACTCGTTTCAATAAGTTCAAAGAATCTATGAAGAAGCTTCATGTTGATATCCCCTTTCTCGATGCTCTAGCTGAGATACCAGCCTAGACTAAGTACTTAAAGTCACTTCTCACAAGGAAGTATATAACTGAAGAGTATGAGATATTAAAACTTGTGACAACTACATCTGATATCATTTTGAGTAAGATGCCCAAGAAACAAAAAGACCCCGGATCTTTTGGATCTCATGTCACATTGGTGACTCAACATGCAAGAAAGGATTGGCGGATCTCGGTGCAAGCATCTCTATTATGCCACTTAGCCTGTGCAAAAGACTAGGGTTTGCAAAATTGCTTCCAACAAGCATGACAATACAACTTGCAGATAATTTGGTAACTCTTCCCATGGGAATCATTGAGGATGTCCCAGTCAAGGTGGGCAAGGACTCTTATGTCCCGTGTGATTTTGTCATCATGGACATTAAAGAAGATGCCAGATACCCTCTTATATTTGGTCATCCATTCCTCACCATTGCAAGATCCCTAATTGATGTTGAAGTTAGTACTTACTACTCAGACTAGGAAAAGAAACCCTTGAATTTAAAGTTTTTGAAAGTATGAGGAGACCAAGTATGCAAGAAGAAGTCTATTTGATTGACTGCATTGAGCAAATGTCACTTCTGACTCAAGAGCACCATGAATCAGACGATCCTTTAGAAGTTGCTCTGACGAACCCATCAATTGATGAACTTATTGACGAACAAATAAAGTATTGCATCAATTCCCTTGACTCTACTAAAGAAGATGTTACAACCCCAATTTTTGGGTTCATTGGTGAGAAATGTAATTTCTCATATTAAAGATAATTGAACAAATAAAGATATGATTTGGTTCAAATAAATGGATTTTTTTACAATAGCCTTGATGTTTGTATTGTGGGCTTTATTGGCTATTGGGCCCGAATAACAAGAAAATTCAATTATTAAATGAATAATTGAATATTTGACAAAAGAAAGAGGTAGAAACCTCTAGAAGGCAAAGAGATGTAATCCAAGGATGGATTTCGTGCCTCTTGGGTTCCTTGGGTACCAAGGAGTCCAAAGTTGTGAAAAGAAATCAATAAGAAAAGAAAAGATCAATTAAGTATTTCTTTATTAATAAAGAAATTGAAAATAATGGTAAAACGTGGAAAACAAGTGGAAAAAGGTGGAATTGAGTTATCCTTAGTGGGATTTCGTATCCCAAGGATTCCTAATGTAAAAAGGGAAAACAAACGAGAAAAATTAAAGAGAAATAAAGAGAAGTCCTCAAAAGGAAATATTTTAATAAGAAATCAACATTATAATGTCAAATAATGCATATTGGTGCATTTAGAAGGATAATGAGTATTACTTAACAAGGAATTTCGAATTAATAGTGTTTCTTGGGATCCAAGGAGTCCCAATGAAGGAAAAGAAAGAGAAAATAACAATAATGACAAATAGGAAGATGATATGATACATTATTAATGATTTTGGTGGCTTTGTGAAAAAGGAAGTGATTTCCATTAAAAGAAAATAGAAATTCCTGACAAAGAATTAAAAAGCAAGAATAAAGAGAATAAGGGAAAAGGTTTTTGAATTTATAAATATTCAAATAACATAATTATCTAAGGAGATAATGAAGAGAGAGAGAGAGAGATGGTTGCTTCACACCCAAGGAAAATATGTTTCCTTTCAAGAATAGGACTTGAGTCCTCAAGGAGGCACGCCTTAGGGCTTTGTACTCCACCCATATAAGGGGTAAGGCATTGGGCCGAGTTCAGAAGATCACACACACCAACTTTCTTCTTCTTCCATGTTTCTCATTCATAAACCCTAGCGGAGGAAAGCGATGCGATCCTGGCACAACAAGGGGACCAAGCGTGGTTGCGAAGCAAGTTGGATCTGCCCCGATGATAGAGCAAGCTTTAGCCGGCATCGCCATGCCCTAAACAGCGCACCCTAGCAGCAGCACGACTGCACAGGGCAGCTGCAATGGCGGGCAAACCCTACCAACCTTGGCCATCTTGGCCGAATCTTTAGGGTGCTATGGGTGCGCCCAGCCTTGGTGGAGGTAGGGCGAAGGTTGGCGTGGAGTTTTAGACCTTGGAGAGGGCGGAGCAACCCTGAAAAGAGCCATCCTCGACGGTCGTCGCTGCTGGTTGAAGGTTGGAGATGAACCAGGCGTGTCTGATGCTTTTGCCCCTCCGCGGGCTGAGGAAGCGCTTCACTTAAGCAAGGGTAAAAGCATAATTGCGTTATGTTTGCAATAAGCCAACGTGGTGGAAACTAATGACGTGGCATCCTCCGATTGGCCAAGTAAGTGAAACCTTACTAAATTCATAATTAAATATTGGTAACTCTGATTAGGACAAGTAATATATGAAACTTGATCCTCAGAACGAGAGGAACACAATGAAATTATTGTTGAGGCCTAATTTCTCTTTCTATTCAAAAAAGTATATCAAGATGCAATCTTTAGTAGTTTAATCGATCAAAAACCCTAGCCTTTGATGATTAAGGAATTCAAAAGGGGTTATGTGGGTGTTTAAAATAGATATTAACGTGTTGTTTATAAAAGGGCATATTAGATCTAAAAGGATGATCTTCATGCATAATTTGATTAATTTAGGGTTCCATATGATTTAATGAACCTTGAACCCTAATTGTGGAAAGTATGACCCTTAATGATTTTTAATTGGTCAAATTCATATACAAAACTGAGACATAATGGTTCTAATCTATTTAGAGTACAAAAGTCCTTAATTCTGGATAAATAGCCTAAAATTAGTTATGAGGGTTTTCTCATGAATATAATGTAGAAGTGATGGTAAAACGAGTTCATATGTTAATGAAACCATAATGAACATTGAATTGAAGATAAATGCGTATAATGATCTTGTCATAGACTAAAAGGATAAAATTAGTAGCTTTAATGTAAAAGAATCTTAATAAGAGTAATTGATGGTTAATGGTATTCTTAATCTGAGAATAGGGTTATATGTTGTTAAGATAACCTTAATATTGAAGAATTGGTAAGATAATAAGGGTTTATGAGTAATAGTATAAAATTAGGGTTTGAAATAGCAAAAGATGAAGGGAAACCCTAATTGCAATGGAAACCCTAAAAGTGAATTAGAAACCCTAGGAAGCGAGCTAGGTTTAATAGATCTTGATGACATGAATAATAAAAGGGAATTACATGATTATTTCAGGATCTTGTTGAAAATTCTTGCTTGCTTGGATTCTTAATTGCATGGATATTTCTGTTCAAATCATCAGATCAGGTATGTAGTTACGCTTATGAATAATCGCTCTAGTTTCACGGTGATTCCCAAACGTCTTATCGGTTGCTTGAAAAATAACTGTTAGATGTTTATTTATTTCATGCAACTATAAAGTGACTATGATTATCACCATGAATATATATATATATATATATATATATATATATATATGTATATATATATATAACTGGCTAGATCCGAATCCACCTCTGTGGCTTGTTGAGGCTAAAAAGGGGTAACCTCGAGTAAGGTCTAGGTTATCGTGGGTTAGAAACTGGGCTACCACGTGTAGTGCCATGAGACCCTTTAGCATGCCATGAGTTAAGGAGTGGGCTACTTATGGGTAGTGTCATGTGACTCAACCCTAGAAACTGGTTCACCTATGGGTGGGACCATGAGGGGTTTAATGAGGATCTACTATAAGGAAAGTAGCATCCAGGTCCACTGCAGGGACAGCGTAGAGGATAGGGAATGAATGGATCGCGCAGTTATGTTTAAAATGTTAAATTGTTTGTTAAGTGATAATTGGCTGCAAAGAATAAATGCATGATTATTGTTTCCCCCACATACCAGCTTCGGCTGACCAATGTTTTGTTTGTTGGCATTTTAGGTACAAAGCCAAAAGGACAAACAGTAAATCGACATATCGTGAATTCACGAACTGAAATACAAGGAGGATTTTAGAGTATAAATTCATATGTGGATAGAAGTTTAGAGATCCAAACTTTCAAAAGGTATGCAAAAGTTCATTTTCTTACAGCTTTTCAGTTTAGTCTGTTAAAATTTAATAATTGCTCTTGGTTAACTGTCGAACCTTTGATCTGGAAGTTATGGATGCGGCTTCGACCTCTCAGTCTCCCTTAATTGGGGCTTATCAGGAGGTGGGGTCGTAACATTTGGTATCAGATCCTAGGTTCCTCAGTTAACCATTAATAATTATTAAATTTTACAAACTCCATAGAACCCAAGGGAGTTATTAGAGGATTATCTGAAAGACGGAGGTGTCTAGAAAAGGATCACGCTCAGGGACTGGCAATATTTTCCTCCGCACCGCTAGTCAGAATACGAGGAATCCCGGATCCGTGTGACTATCTAGACAAAGTCTTAGGGTATGAATCGAAATAAGAAACCTTTACGACTTTCTCATCTTATTCATCCCTTCTCATCACAAATTCTATTAAGGACCTTAAGGATTAGGGTTTTCTCTCTTCTCCTCACCCTCTTGAGGTATGGGTAAGGTTAATAAGGTCTAAGGAATCCTCCATCAAATTAATGAAAAGCATGTAATTAAGATGTCATGGACATAAGCTTAATAGATTAAGCGCAAACTAAAGAATAGATACATGCTTAGGTCGAATGACATAAGTTGTCATGCCCTCGGGAGAAACCTGAGGATAGACCTCCTTGTCGGGAGGATGAGTAGAGAGAGTTAGTCCTGGAGATAGATATCTCCATTGCAAGTAGAGACCTGGCACATCCTCTGAGGATGATGATAACCCTAACCCTAAGTGTTGGTTAGAGAGAGATGAAGTGGTGACTAGATATCACAATAGACCAGTTGTTTGAAAGGACATGCCTTTGGGATACCATATGATCCATGGGTGACCTAGCACCTTTGGCAACCCAACCCAGGGAAGGGTCGTGCATGTTAGAGTAAAGGATAGTCCCCTTCATTGATGAGGTTAGAGAAGAACCTATGGAAATCCCATGAGCTTATATGGGTATAATAGGCACCCAGAATGTGTCAGTAGTGCGAACAATAGGTTGAAACCCTAGCTGGGAGAGTTTGATGGATAGCTTATATGGCATCCAACTTATAAAACACAAGATTAACTAATGCGGAAGCGAATCATTAGCATCGGATTACTAAAAATCACTAAAAATTAAAACTTTTTGCAAAGAGATCCAAACTTAGGAAACTCTTACAACAAAACCATAGCATTATACATACGACCTTGTTTGTAGTTACACTCAATGTAACATCCCTTCTCGAGGATTACATACAATAGTTGCTTTACCCTACTATACATAAGCAACAGAAAACCTCGAGGCATTCAAGCCAAAATCTCAAGTCGAAGATAAAAGCACTATCTACTGACTCTGAGGACCTAAGAGTACAGAGACGACACATAGGACTACTAACTATACAAAACTTGGCACCTAGTGCCTCCACCTGAGTCATCACTGTTGTTTCTGATATTGATGCTGCTTTCCTTTTCCTGCAAAGAGTCTCTGCTTCTCTGTCCGCGTCCAACTAAAAATGTTGGATCCCACGGGGGTGAGACAATTGTAAATTGTCCCAGCGGGAGATATAACTCTCCGCCAAAACATTGTTATTGTAGATTATTATATTAGAATTGAACATGAGTACTTACATATGAACAACAGCATTATTCATTGTATGAACAGAGAAAGGTAATCTCCTTTCTTAAGGAGAACATTGTATCTACTCATGGTAGATTCATAATCCATACATCTAATTGCAAGGAATGTAAAGAGACATGAATAACATTTATCAACTTAACATTGCATATCAGAAGTATAACATCAGCCAATGAATTTCCGTATTCAATCCTATAGCAAACATGCTAGACGGCTGATTACATTTTACAATCACACTTATGCCCTGAGGAGATGAGGTATACCGCTCATGCTCCAACTGACCACTGCGAAGTCGAAATCGGTACCATACAAGGTCAAAGGTAGAGCCGGCTACCAAGACCTCCCATATCTCGGTCAGTGCAAGATTACATGCAGGACATCTTGTGTCTCTGCTACATATATAGCATTCTAGGGTATACTGGAAACTTCTCTATCAGAGTTACAGTGGCGTGCTGCACTCTCTTCGCGATCGTGAGATTTCATGTTTATCTCCATCGATCCGGCATTTTCATTATTGGGAGATGTGTATAGTATCTTCCCAATCATCGGGGGATTAGTGATACATCCTTCCCGGAATATATAATGAAGGATTGTGGGATCTCGTGTTTATCTACCACCAATCCTGCATTAGGGCGTAAGGTATTCACACCCATCACCCCCACATACTCAAAAGTATGCCCTTCGGGTTTTGCCGCGGATCACCCGTTTTACCATCACCAGTTTGCTAACGATGATGGATCTATGGTCAGGGCTCTACATGATATGATTTCACTTGATTAATTAAGTACATTGTCATGTTCTTTTAGCATCAATAAAGTTCATAAACATATTTTATTCAGACAAATGCTATAAAGAAACATGTACTATTCTCATCATTCACTTCTCATTCCTTATGAGGCATTGGGATCTCAGTCCCTCATTTCAATACTGGGATTTCTCATCCCTCAACCATATCATTATCATGCTTATCAAATCTGGGTATTCATACCCTCAATTCATCATTGTCACTGTTACCATTTGCTAGGTAACTATTATCTCCGGGTCCTTAGACCAAGGTATGTATGATACTTGTTACACAAGTATCTCACATGGCTTTCAAAGCCTATTAAATGTTTTGTCACCTTTCACTAGACAACAACAACGTATTCATGAGACTCAAAAGGTTCATATACCTTTTGTTACTTTTACTAAGCAACAACAACATTAGGCACATAAGGCCATTCAACATATTTGTTATATGAATGTCATAGCTCAGGTCTGGCTATGCTCATCATCTCATTATGTCTACATGATTAATAGACATGATAAAAACCATACAAGTCATTGACCACATCATGTGATACCTTAGTAACACCACGATTCCTTTATCAGGGTTATGGTTTATTACTCATTAGGGATTTTCACTCCCTTTACCCAAAATTAGGGTTAGGGTTTCCCAACTGACATCAATTGGGGTTTTATGCTCATGTAGTTAGATCAACCCTAATGTATTGCTCCACACCTCTAGGTGCATTCAAAGATATCATAAGTGTATGCTTATGATCACCATTCTCATCATATATCATTAATGATCATCAATACAAGGTACAAGTTCACTTCTCATTCTTATTATGGTATGATTTCCTCATACCCATTAAGGTGGCTCATCCCTTTCTCAATGTCTATTAGTTTAAACTCATCAAAGTATATCAATTCATTACAATTTCTTTGTAATAACTACATAACACACACACTTCATGTGTTTCTCATCCAAGTATGTTGGATTGAGATACATCAAGGTATTTCAGCCCTAAAATGTTGAATGTGATATCTACCATATCTTGATGTATCACTTTCTTGTCATTTCTTTCTTATTTAGGTTAATCAACTAACCTTGTATTAAGTTATCTCCCCTCTTAATACTTTATCCCCTAACATGTTACTTCCATCAAATGGTGCATAAGTTACACATAAGAATTGTCCAACTATCTTTAATGATATGGACTTATTCAATGGTTAGACATTGTTGAATATAGGATAACCCATTATTCATCACTTTAGATATTTCAAATCTTAGGATGTTATCCATAACATTATAAGGGTAGCATACATCATTCCTAAGAGTTTCATATCCTCATCTTTATAGGGTATATAGGGTTAATACATATGAGTCAAGTTAAATACATGTATTGAGTTAGATGCATAATGATCTAAGCATCATCTAACCTCCATTACCCTTACTCATCAAATTATATCAACTTCAATTCAAGTATAGAACACCACGGCCATACAGCCTTGCACAGTTATGCAAAGTGAGGCCACCATGGCCGTGCTACCTTGCACAGTCGTGCTGTGTGAAGTCACCACGGCCGTGCTACCTTGCACGATCGTGCTACAGAGGTTCACCTCAAGAATCATGTTCATATATGAATTTTATTCTTTAATCCCTTCATCTTGATTAGGTCCCATCAACCCTTCGATCAAGAACATACTACAATGATTACATAATATACCAAGTCATTGATCCTATAAGAAATTACGGATTCATCCCTTAATTGGCACTTAATCACTTAGGTACTGTTAGGGTTTCAACCTTTGTACCTTCATTGATTATCATTACTAATAATCATTGGATCAATAGAACATTCATCATGATTCATCAACTTAATTCTCAAAGATTCAATCACATTGGACCTCCATTACCTAAGGTATCCAATTAAATTAGGGTTTCCAATGTTGATTCCTTCAATCATTGAATTCATGAAACCAATCATCAATTGGACCATACTCATACTTCAATTGAGTTGAATAGGTCAACCGTCAACTGATTTGGCCATCAATTAACCCTCAATTGGTCATCAATTAGGGTTTGATTCAATTGAATTAGGGTTTGGAATCAATGACCCTTCAATATTCATCAATGTGTAACTAGTTACTTTATAACTATTGAACCACCATTCCAATGGGGTATGACCTGACCCCAAACGGTCTTGAGGTCATTTGGATGACCTCCAAACGGTCTTGAGACCGTTTTCCCATCAGATCACTCAAATCCAAGCCATCTAATTAAGGTTTGGATCATTGGATTGATCACCAGAACAGCATTGCATTGAATATCAGCTTGGTACCTTTAGACCTTCAAACACCAAAACATACTCAACCCTAGACCTCCAAATGGTCTTGGGTGACCACCAAACGGTATTGAGACCATTTGTATGAGCTCCAAATGGTCTTGAGACCGTTTGGCTCATCCAATCTTTGGACTTTAGTGAAAAATCATCATAGATTGGTCTATCGAGTTGATCAACAAATCAGCACTTCATTGCAATATGATTAGTACCTTTGGACCTTCAATTGGTCAACTATACTTGACCCCAGACCTCCAAACGGTCTTGGGGTGATCCTCGAACGGTCTTGAGACCGTTTGGGTGATCCCCAAACGGTCTTGAAACCGTTTGGGCTAATCAACCCAAAATCTCAACTTAACTCATTGGAATTTCAGCACTGTTTTCAATTAGGATTTGCCTAATTGATTAGCCTTCAACTCATGATTCCTTTGGAGTTAACCTCTCAAATTTGGAGGGTCATTAACCAAAATCATTAGGAACATTAATACAAAATGGTAAATGCTTGGTCAACTCAATCAAATGGTCTTGAAACCGTTTTCCCAAAATGGTCAAGTTAATCAGATTGAAAATCAGCACTTAATCCAATTAGGTCTACCTAATTGATTAACCTTCAACTCACGATTCATTGGGAGTTAATCCCTAAAATTTGGTGAGTCATTAACCAACATCATTTAGAACAGGAATACCAATCGGTAAATGCTTGGTCAATTCACTCAAATGGTCTTGAAACCGTTTTCCCAAAATGGTCAAGTTAATCAGATTGAAAATCAGCACTTAATCCAATTAGGTCTACCTAATTGATTAACCTTCAACTCACGATTACTTGAGAGTTAATCCCTCAAATTTGGTGAGTCATTAACCAACATCATTATGAACAGGAATCCCAAACTGTCAACGCTTGTTCAACTCACTCAAATGGTCTTGAAGCCGTTTTCCTAAAAGGGTCAAGTTAAATAGGTTGAAAATCAGCACTTAATCTAATTAGGTTTACCTAATTGATTAACCTTCAACTCACGATTCCTTGGGAGTTAACCCATCAAACTTGGTGAGTCATTAGACAACATAATTAGGATCAATAATCGCAAATGGTCAATGCTTGGTCAATGCACTCAAACGGTCTTGAAACCGTTTTCCCAGACAGGTCAAGTTGATCAGGTTGAAAATCAGCATTTAATTCAATTCGATTTGTCTAATTGATTGGCCTTCAACGCACGATTCCTTTGGAGTTCACCTATCAAATTTGGAGGGTCATTAGCCTACATAATTAGGAACAATATTACCAAACGGTCAATGCTTGGTCAACCATATCAAATGGTCTTGAAACCGTTTGCTCCCAAACGGTTTCAAACCGTTTGCCCTTAAACGGTTTGCTGAAACCGCATAGCCAATCAAATTAAAACGATTTGGAGTAGCTATCAAAACCGTTTGGCTTGGTACTTTTCTTCTGATAAGCATCTAGGATGATGTCATCATCCCCTTCCTTCGAACAACCAAAAACAACAACCGTTCTTGATGGAAATTGCAGCAAAGAAACAAGAGTGCATCAAATTGAAGAAATCAATCAACAAAGCATAGAGGATTGATGCAATAGCAATGTTTAAGGGTTTAAGTTATAAAACCCGCCTCCAATTGAGCTCCAAAGCTCCAAGCTCACGCCATTAATGGTGGATGAAGCTCTAGCAACTCCCCCTAGGCTCGTCCTCAAGCTTTTGATTGCAAAAGTTGACTAGGGTTGAAGAGGAGATCGAAATAAGAAGGAATCCATAATTTATTTTCAATTTCCACCATGAAATCAAGGAGAACGAAGGTCATGAGCTTACCAACATGTTAGGTCTCGTCCTCCTGTTGCTCCTAAGTCCCCTTGAGCTCATTCAAAGCAAATTAAGAAGAAAGGGCCGAAAAATCCTTTCAATTCATTTGGAAAAGGCACTTTTATAAAGAAATTGATGAGAGAGAAAATGCCTTATAAAAATCCTATTAATCCAAAAATATGGCCGCCTCTTCCCCATAAAATTCCTTAAGGACGAGGCACCTTCCTTTTCCTTTAATTATCCTTCATTATCCTCAATTTAAAGAAAAGCAAATTAAGCACCTTAATGCTTATTATATAAATATTCCATATGTGAGTGGAAATTACTTTTCTTTATAATAAGGTGAGTGGAATTTCACCTACTTGAGATATTTTCGTTCCTTATCTTGGCAAAGTAACGTCCATCCTTATTCAAAATCAACCCAAAACATTTTGTTTGAAAGCCCTTCAATTATTTTTATTCATTTTTGCCCTAAATCGAATTAGGGTTTCAATTAGGCATTATTCTTGATTATTTTAATGTCAAGATTCTTTCTCCTCCAAGATAATTCAAATGAGGTGCCATTCTCATTTTCTTTGCTCTACATAATGCCAAATATTATTAGGGACCTTATTTAAGTGGTAATTTTCATATTGAACCCTAGGTTTTGGGTAAATTGCACTTTACACCAAAATTGGGTTTTAATGCACAACATTGTCAATCAAGCTCTATCTTGGTGTCCAGGCTTGTAGAAACCTTACCACTACATCAAATTCATTCTTATGATGTCTCAACATCAGAGGAACATCTTATCATGCAACATTTGCAAAATAACCCCTCAACTTGGGTAATTTGCACTTTAGTCCAAAATAAGCAAACATTGCTTCAATAGTGTCCAAACAGGACCAAAATTGAAACATAGGTTCCTCATGAGCCCTAATTACTTTTCACAAGATAAGATTAAGGATTTAATTATCTTACTTAAGCAAAACTCCTAGGGTTAAGGCACAATCCAGGTTTGGGATGTTACAAATTATAAACCCCTAACAAGGATTTCGTCCCCGAAATCCAGATAAAAGAAGACAAATGTATTTTTTTTCATCATACCATCTAGTATTCACATATTATCTCATTATTATGGAGACACCATAAAACTTTTGGTCAACACAAGGTGTTTCCATACAAGATTCTCATAGAATCAACATACAAGACACATGCTCCACTGTCCTTCATTATTGACTGTGGACTCAATTTTGTATCAAGTAACACTTTTCTTGTTCAGAGAAACATCATGCATTCTTTATTAATATCATGTTTATGCAGAGCATAAACCCCTAACATATGATGTTCATATTATTTCATATAATCAGATTAATTTCATAGTTGACCACTCCATGTAATCAACATAAATCATCTGATATTTCTTTTAGATACCAGGATCCCTTACCTTGGTATCTATTTCATGTGTTAACAACACATAACATCTTTATCTTCCTTTCCTCTTGAGACATCACTTGTTACATATATATTCACCTTGGAGCCAAAGCCCAAGATAAACTGGTACTTTTCTAAGCATCCATCACTTTAACATTTTTATCTTATGCACATCAAGTGTCCTAAGACCCACTTTATTGCCATGTCCTTGAAAGGAAAGAAAACAAGGATTCATATTCCTCTTATCAATTCATGTATTTTCAACTATTCATGAATCATTTACTCTTTAGCTCTTCCTAGGTTCCTTGACTTTAGCATAGGAATTATAAGGATGATTACATGACATTATCCATTTAGCATGTTTATGATCATCTCATGATCTCATCATATTTACCATTTCTTCATTAGGGAGAAGACATTTATTATACTTACATCATTATTGAACAGGGTTCATTTCCCTTATTCTTATCCTTATCTTATGAGGAGTACACTTTTAGTTCCTCATACAACATGCTCATCTGAGATTATCTCAGACTTCTCTTTCTTATACTAAGTATATAACACATTTATTCATTCCCTACTTCTAATTTCATGATACTCATTAGATTGTATCAAAATGATTGCTTGATCAGGGCAATCAAAAAGATATCAATCTAAGAGTTTCCATACTCACTTTATCATCAATAATTGTATACCTGGCCAGGGTTTACAAGTACTGAGATCAAGTAGTATGCACTTACATGCTACCATATTCCTTACTTTTATCATAAGCATAATCACAAGATTTAACATCCTTGGATTTTATCCAGACATCTCTTCTATACCTCTTCCTCTTTCATAGAGGTAAGAACAATATAGAGCATTGAACAGAATTCAAATTCTAGTTCTCATCATTTCTTTCCTATATAGCAACCAATAGGGAAAACAAAATCAATAATCCTCCTTTTTATAACAAAAAGGGTTTACTGTACTCAACATGTACACATTTATAACATACATTTTCTTCATATCATGGTCTTATTAGTCTTATTACTGAAGTAAGAACTAAGCCATGAAATCTTTCATGTGAAAGGTTAAGACCTTTGCACTTACTTAGTGGCTACTGCCCTGGTATACTAGGCATTTATTGCACTATTTGTACCAAAAACTTTGGCTTTTTAAAACCATTAGGCAAATGTCTCTAAAATTATAGAGACCATTCCCTACTTCTGAGCTTATTGCCCTTCCTTGAGCACTTGCCATCACAGATTTATTATCTGTCTAAACTTATGGCAGTGTCTACTTTCTTGCCATAAGTTAATCTTTTCCATATTTTCCCTTGTTTCAACATGACTAAGTCATTTAGGAATTCTTTTTAAAACTCAAGCTTTCTGTATTAAGGACTGATAACCTAGGTTGTAAGACTAGTATCCAGTCTCCTATATGCATTATTGTTGCCCTAATATGCCCAAAAAGAGCATGATCATAGGATTTTCTATCCTGATCAGGTCTTAATGGGGATTCTCAGGCACTCATTCTATTCTTGTATGATCCCTTGTACTTCTTCTTGGTGCAACAACATTGCCCTTAGCAATGTGTTCCTTATGTTCTCCAGTCATTTTAAACTTTACCCTTTCTCTACACAAGCAGAAATCATTATAGGGTATACTGGAGGACACTAACACAGACTCTACTACCTTAGTCCTATGTCTCTGTAGACTCAGCGAACCTAGAGCTCTGATACCAACAATTATGGCATCCAACTTATAAAACACAAGATTAACTAATGCGGAAGCGAATCATTAGCAGTAGATTACTGAAAATCACTAAAAATTAAAACTTTTTGCAAAGCGATCCAAACTTAAGAAACTCTTACAACAAAACCATAGCATTATACATACGACCTTGTTTGTAGTTACACTCGATGTAACATCCCTTCTCGAGGATTACATACAACAGTTGCTTTACCCTACTATACATAAGCAACAGAAAACCTCGAGGCATTCAAGCCAAAATCTCAAGTCGAAGATAAAAGCACTATCTACTGACTCCGAGGACCTGAGAGTACAGAGACGACACATAGGACTACTAACTATACAAAACTTGGAAGCTAGTGCCTCCACCTGAGTCATCACTGTTGTTTCTAATATTGATGCTGCTTTCCTTTTCCTGTAAAGAGTCTCTGCTTCTCTGTCCACGTCCACATAAAAATGTTGGATCCCACGGGGGTGAGACAATTGTAAATTGTCCCAACGGGAGATATAACTCTCCGCCAAAACATTGTTATTGTAGATTATTATATTAGAATTGAACAGGAGTACTTACATATGAACATCAGCATTATTCATTGTATGAACAGAGAAAGGTAATCTCCTTTCTTAAGGAGAACATTGTATCTACTCATGGTAGATTCATAATCCATACATCTAATTGCAAGGAATGTAAAGAGACATGAATAACATTTATCAACTTAACATTGCATATCAGAAGTATAACATCATCCAATGAATTTCCGTATTCAATCCTATAGCAAACATGCTAGACGGCTGATTACATTTTACAATCAGACTTATGCCCTGAGGAGATGAGGTATACCGCTCATGCTTCAACTGACCACTGCGAAGTCAAAATCGGTACCATACAAGGTCAAAGGTAGAGCCGGCTACCAAGACCTCCCATATCTCGGTCAGTGTGAGATTACATGCAGGACATCTTGTGTCTCTGCTATATATATAGCTTTCCAGGGTATACTGGCAACTTCTCTATCAGAGTTACAGTGGCGTGCTGCACTCTCTTCGCGATCGTGAGATTTCATGTTTATCTCCATCGATCTGACATTTTCATTATTGGGAGATGTGTACAATATCTTCCCAATCATCGGGGGATTAGTGATACATCCTTCCCGGAATATATAATGAAGGATTGTGGGATCTCGTGTTTATCTACCACCAATCCTGCATTAGGGCTTAAGGTATTCGCAGCCATCACCCCCACATACTCAAAAGTATGCCCTCCGGGTTTTACCGTGGAGCACCCATTTTACCATCACCAGTTTGCTGATGATGATGGATCTATGGTCAGGGCTCTACATGATATGATTTCACTTGATTAATTAAGTACATTGTCATGTTCTTTTAGCATCAATCAAGTTCATAAACATATTTTATTCAGACAAATGCTATAAAGAAACATGGACTATTCTCATCATTCACTTCTCATTCCTTATGAGGCATTGGGATCTCAGTCCCTCATTTCAATACTAGGATTTCTCATCCCTCAACCATATCATTATCATGCTTATCAAATCTGGGTATTCATACCCTCAATTAATCATTGTCACTGTTACCATTTGCTAGGTAACTATTATCTCTAGGTCCTTAGACCGAGGTATGTATGATACTTGTTACACAAGTATCTCACATGGCTTTCAAATCCTATTAAATGTTTTGTCACCTTTCACTAGACAACAACAACTTATTCATGAGACTCATAAGGTTCATATACCTTTTGTTACTTTTACTAAGCAACAACAACATTAGGCACATAAGGCCATTCAACATATTTGTTATATGAATGTCATAGCTCAGGTCTGGCTATGATCATCATCTCATGATCTCTACATGATTAATAGACATGATAACAACCATACAAGTCATTGACCACATCATGTGATACCTTAGTAACACCACAATTCCTTTATCATGGTTATGGTTTATTACTCATTAGGGATTTTCACTCCCTTTACCCAAAATTAGGGTTAGGGTTTCCCAACTGACATCAATTAGGGTTTTATGCTCATGTAGTTAGATCAACCCTAATGTATTGCTCCACACCTCTAGGTGCATTCAAAGATATCATAAGTGTATGCTTATGATCACCATTCTCATCATATATCATTACTGATCATCAATACAAGGTACAAGTTCACTTCTCATTCTTATTATGGTATGATTTCCTCATACCCATTAGGGTGGCTCATCCCTTTCTCAATGTCTATTAGTTTAAACTCGTCAAAGTATATCAATTCATTACAATTTCATTGTAATAACTACATAGCACACACACTTCATGTGTTTCTCATCCAAGTATGTTGGATTGAGATACATCAAGGTATTTCAGCCCTAAAATGCTGAATGTGATATCTACCATATCTTGATGTATCACTTTCTTGTCATTTCTTTCTTATTTAGGTTAATCAACTAACCTTGTATTAAGGTATCTCCCCTCTTAATACTTTATCCCCTAACATGTTACTTCCATCAAATGGTGCATAAGTTACACATTAGAATTGTCCAACTATCTTTAATGATATGGACTTATTCAATGGTTAGACATTGTTGAATATAGGACAACCCATTATTCATCACTTTTTATATTTCAAATCTTAGGATGTTATCCATAACATTATAAGGGTAGCATACATCATTCCTAAGAGTTTCATATCCTCATCTTTATAGGGTATATAGGGTTGATACATATGAGTCGAGTTAAATACATGTATTGAGTTAGATGCATAATGATCTAAGCATCATCTTACCTCCTTTACCCTTACTCATCAAATTATATCAACTTCAATTCAAGTATAGAACACCACGGCCGTGCAGCCTTGCACTGTCGTGCAAAGTGAGGCCACCACGGCCGTGCTACCTTGCACGGTCGTGCTGTGTGAAGTCGCCACGGCCGTGCTGCCTTGCACGATCGTGCTACAGAGGTTCACCTCAAGAATCATGTTCATATATGAATTTTATTCTTTCATCCCTTCATCTTTATTAGGTCACATCAACCCTTCAATCAAGAGCATACTACAATGATTACATAATATACCAAGTCATTGATCCTATAAGCAATTAGGGATTCATCCCTTAATTGGCACTTAATCACTTAGGTACTGTTAGGGTTTCAACCTTTGTACCTTCATTGATTATCATTACTAATCATCATTGGATCAATAGAACATTCATCATGATTCATCAACTTAATTCTCAAAGATTCAATCACATTGGACCTCCATTACCTAAGGTATCCAATTAAATTAGGGTTTCCAATGTTGATTCCTTCAATCATTGAATTAATGAAACCAATCATCAATTGGACCTATACTCATACTTCAATTGAGTTGAATAGGTAAACCTTCAACTGATTTTACCCTCAATTAACCCTCAATTGGTCATCAATTAGGGTTTGATTCAATTGAATTAGAGTTTGGAATGAATGAACCTTCAATATTCATCAATGTGTAACTAGTTACTTTATAACTATTGAACCACCATTCAAATGGGGTATGACCTGACCCAAAATGGTCTTGAGGTCGTTTGGATGACTTCCAAACGGTCTTGAGACTGTTTGCCCAACATATCACTCAAATCCAAGCCATCCAATTAAGGTTTGGATCATTGGATTGATCACCAGATCAACATTGCATTGTATATCAGCTTGGTACCTTTAGACCTTCAAACACCAAACCATACTCAACCCTATACCTCCAAACGGTCTTGGGTGACCACAAAACAGTCTTGATACCGTTTGGATGAGTTCCAAACGGTCTTGAGACCGTTTGGCTCATCCAATCTTTGGACTTTAGTGAAAAATCATCATAGATTGGTCTATCGAGTTGATCAACAAATCATCACTTCATTGCAATATGATTAGTACCTTTGGACCTTCAATTGGTCAACTATACTTGACCACAGACCTCCAAATGGTCTTGGGGTGATCTCCAAACGGTCTTGAGATCGTTTGGGTGATCCCTAAATGGTCTTGAAACCGTTTGGGCTAATCAACCCAAAATCTCAACTTAACTCATTGGAATTTCAGCACTGTTTTCAATTAGGGTTTGCCTAATTGATTAGCCTTCAACTCATGATTCCTTTGGAGTTAGCCTCTCAAATTTGGAGGGTCATTAACCAACATCATTAGGAACATTAATCCCAAACGGTAAATGCTTGGTCAACTCACTCAAATGGTCTTGAAACCGTATTCAAAAAATGGTTAAGTTAATCAGATTGAAAATCAGCACTTAATCCAATTAGGTCTACCTAATGGATTAACCTTCAACTCACGATTCCTTGGGAGTTAATCCCTAAACTTTGGTGAGTCATTAACCAACATCATTTATAACAGGAATCCCAAACGTTCAATGCTTGGTAAACTCACTCAAATGGTCTTGAAATCGTTTGCCCAAAATGGTCAAGTTAATCAGATTGAAAATCAGCACTTAATCCAATTAGGTCTACCTAATGGATTAACCTTCAACTCACGATTCCTTGGTAGTTAATCCCTCAAATTTGGTGATTCATTAAACAACATCATTATTAACAGGAATCCCAAATGGTAAACGCTTGGTCAACTCACTCAAACGGTCTTGAAGCCGTTTTCCCAAAAGGGTCAAGTTAATGAGGTTGAAAATCAACACTTAATCTAATTAGGTTTACCTAATTGATTAACCTTCAACTCACGATTCCTTGGGATTTAACCCATAAAACTTGGTGATTCATTAGCCAACATAATTAGGATCAATAATCTCAAATGTTCAACGCTTGTTCAACGCACTCAAATGGTCTTGAAACCGTTTTCCCAGACAGGTCAAGTTGATCAGGTTGAAAATCAGCATTTTATTCAATTCGATTTGTCTAATTGATTGGCCTTCAACGCACGATTCCTTTGGAGTTCACCCCTCAAATTTGGAAGGTCATTAGCCTACATAATTAGGAACAATATTCCCAAACGGTAAATGCTTGGTCAACCATCTCAAATGGTCTTCAAACCGTTTTCTCCCAAATGGTTTCAAACCGTTTGCCCTTAAACGGTTTGCTGAAACCGCATAGCCAATCAAATTAAAACTATTTGGAGTAGCTATCAAAACCGTTTGGCTTGGTACTTTTCTTCAGATAAGCATCTAGGATGATTTCATCATCCCCTTCCTTCGAACAACCAAGAACAGCAACCGTTCTTGATGGAAATTGCAGCAAAGAAACAAGAGTGCATCAAATTGAAGAAATCAATCAACAAAGCATAGAGGATTGATGCAATAGCAATGTTTAAGGGTTTAAGTTATAAAACCCGCCTCCAATTGAGCTCCAAAGCTCCAAGCTCACGCCATTAATGGTGGATGAAGCTCTAGCAACTCCCCCTATGCTCGTCCTCAAGCTTTTGATTGCAAAAGTTGACTAGGGTTGAAGAGGAGATCGAAATAAGAAGGAATCCATAATTTATTTTCAATTTCCACCATGAAATCAAGGAGAACGAAGGTCATGAGCTTACCAACATGTTAGGGCTCGTCCTCCTGTTGCTCCTAAGTCCCCTTGAGCTCATACAAAGCAAATTAAGAAGAAATGGCCGAAAAAGCCTTTCAATTCATTTGGAAAAGGCACTTTTATAAAGAAATTGATGAGAGAGAAAATGCCTTATAAAAATCCTATTAATCCAAAAATATGGCCGCCTCTTCCCCATAAAATTCCTTAAGGACGAGGCACCTTCCTTTGCCTTTAATTATCCTTCATTATCCTCAATTTAAAGAAAAGCAAATTAAGCACCTTAATGCTTATTATATAAATATTCCATATGTGAGTGGAAATTACTTTTCTTTATAATAAGGTGAGTGGAATTTCACCTACTTGAGATATTTTCGTTCCTTATCTTGGCAAAGTAACGTCCATCCTTATTCAAAATCAACCCAAAACATTTTGTTTGAAAGCCCTTCAATTATTTTTATTCATTTTTGCCCTAAATCGAATTAGGGTTTCAATTAGGCATTATTCTTGATTATTTTAATGTCAAGATTCTTTCTCCTCCAAGATAATTCAAATGAGGTGCCATTCTCATTTTATTTACTCTACATAATGCCAAAGATTATTAGGGACCTTATTTAAGTGGTAATTTTCATATTGAACCCTAGTTTTTGGGTAAATTGCACTTTACACCAAAATTGGGTTTTAATGCACAACATTGTCTATCAAGCTCTATCTTGGTGTCCAGGCTTGTAGAAACCTTACCACTACATCAAATTCATTCTTATGATGTCTCAACATCAGAGGAACATCTTATCATGCAACTTTTGCAATTTAACCCCTCAACTTGGGTAATTTGCACTTTAGTCCAAAACAAGCAAACATTGCTTCAACAGTGTCCAAACAGGACCAAAATTGAAACATAGGTTCCTCATGAGCCCTAATTACTTTTCACAAGATAAGATTAAGGATTTAATTATCTTTCTTAAGCAAAAATCCTAGGGTTAAGGCACAATCCAGGTTAGGGATGTTACAGCTTATGTGATAAGCATAAGGGGCTATGGATAACCTTGAACGAACATAAGTTGAACATAGGCTTCATCCAGGTAGGGGGCATGCTTTGAGGTTGATCCTTCATGATGAAAGGACCTCTAATGGTGGGGTTGGTTGTAGAAAACCAAGCGAGAAGGTTGGAATCCTAGACTCTGAGATATGAGGAAAAGTAAGGAGTTGAGGATGATGCGACCTAAGTGGATGATAGTGGTTGCCACATGCTTGATCCTTAGAGGTTGACGGTGTCTTGATTGCCATGAGAGGAACCAAACACTAGAGAGAGGATGAAGCTTCTGGCACCTATGTGCCTGTGGTATAAGTATTTACCTTCTGAGAAAGGAAGAAGAAGTTTTGTATACCCTGGAGAGGTTATGAGGCCCTATACCATGTTGATTGTCCTTGAGGAGGACTCAACTTTAAAGTTTGATCGAGGGAAAAGGACAACATGAAGTGTATGTCATACCCGATACATGTTTGGTTTGTGGTTAAGAGTTTGAGCATGCAGTTGGTCATCAAAAAGTGAACCTAGGGTTCCTAGGCCTAAGAGGGGAAGTGGTGCACCAAATGCTGATGATGAGAGTTGAGTTTCTATAGAAGCGAGCATGGTACTTCTTATAATGAGAGGAAAGGGAAACCCCTTAATAATAAGGTATGTTTTACGAACCCTTCACAGCTAAGTTGATGACATGATAAGATATGATCTTGATCCAGTGTTGAGGAAAGAGAACAAGAATGACCTGGCATGGTTTAGCTGGTGGTGTGCTCATGCCTTAGTAGCTGCTGGGTTAAGCATGCTCAAATGGATGTAAACCCTAAGGATGGTTGTGACCTTGTTGTCAAGAAATGTAGTTTCCTCTAATCTTGGGAGAGGGACCCTTTGGTAGGGTGTATACCAGTTTTGTTGGTTCTAGTTAACCTAAAGAGGTCTCATAGGATCTTGAGAAGATAAGTGAAAAGTACATGGTATGAGAATGAGCCTATAGACCCATCGATAATCATCTCTATGTGCATGTGTTACCATGAAGGTAATCGGTATGGGGCCTGACCAAGGTAGGCAAGTTGCCATGACCTCTATGAAAGGATGAATGTCAGCCCATGTATCCAAAGAGAGATGATGAAGTCTTGGGTAAGGTCCTAAGTTGGACATGTACTATAAATGGAATCCTAAAGTCTATCCTAGGGTCGGGTGGGGATAAGACCGATGAAAGTGGAAGTTGCCTAATTCCCTAGTTGCACATGACCATAGGGTCGGGAGGTAACATCTATCATCGTCTGAGGGCCATGGGTTAGGAGATTGATCACCTTCATGAACTCATGGGACCCAAAGGGTAGATGAGTAGGGCACTCTCTGGATGCATAAGGGAAGAGGGATGACCCCAAAAGTGTCGGCACCCTATAGACCTAGAGGAGATAACCAGGGATTGTGTAGTGACCCAAGTAGGTTCGATACCAGTTTTCCATGGGAGTAACTTTGTTTTCAAGATGAATGTAATATAGAGACATGAATGACACGTATCAACTTGAATTAAAAGGTGTACTGGTAAAGTGGGATGTACCATCTCTACTTTTGGAACAGGAAGAACTCTGTATTTGGACTGTAGTCAAATGCTTATTTCCTCTAGTTATGGGAGTGAGAGATAGGACAGTACGCGTGCCATACACCAAGGATAAAAGATGATGTGGTGTGGAACATTGCCACAAGATATGGGGACAGAGAAGATAACATACCTTGGTAAAGTGAATGATACATGGATGGTTGGCAAACACTAAGAGGAATGATGTAGTCACCTTATAAGGATGTTTTGTTAGCATGAGCTATGAGTTAGAACAGGCTGAGTTCGAAAACCAAAGAAATAAGCTTGGAATGTTCTTGATGAAGATGGAATTAGGGCTAAGATGAGATAATAAGTGGCGTACAGGAAGGTGCATGTCATCAACATTACCTAATACATAAGAAAGTGAAGTGGTAATGGATGCTCTAGTTGAGATATATCTGCCTAGTTTGGCCAGAAGAGGTTGTTAGACTAACCCTAAGTTTGAAAAAAAAAGGGATAAGTTTGGCTAACACTAATGTAATGAGATCAGTTAATGGTTGTTTGGTTAGCCAGTCTAGTCCTTGATGCAATGACAGGATGGTGGTAGAACCTCAGATGCACTTCTTTGGAAACAAAGGCGATGAAACCCTGATAGAATGGTTTAGGGTTTTTGAGGTATTGATCTTGAAGAATAATGACATACAGGAGATCATGATTTTAAGATCACCATACACCGTACTACGAAGATAATAAGTGCCAGTGGTACTTTAGATACCTAAGATAAAGTTGGATGTGGTATATTGCCATGCAAGCCGAGGGTGATGGACGAACACCAGTAACCCAGTACATTGATATAAGAGATAAAGAGTCCCCAAAAAAGAAAGGGAGTTCATCACTATGGATGTTGAAAGTCTCCCATGGATCAAGGAAGGTCAAGATGTAATATGGGTTATGGTAGATCGCCTCACCTAGATAACATGAGAAAGAAAGAGTACGGCCAAGGGACAGATCGGGTTGATCTACATACGAGAGAGATGGTTCAACTACACCATGAGGTTGAGTATAAAAGTTCTTGAGTTTGACCTAAAGGTTCCCTCCCAAAAGGTGGAAGTAGGAACATGAAGAACTCAATGTTATTACAATTTATCACCTCTAACTAAGGGTTAGTACGATCCAGACTAAATGGGTCTGATGAGAGCATATGTGCTCATTCAGGGTGATAGTTAGAGACAGTTCTTGTCCTATGAAAGATGTGAAGATAACCACCATAGCCAGTATCGGGATTTAAAGAAGCTCTGTAAGAGAGGTTGTGTCGGTCACCACTTCAGTAAGGTGATGTTGGTGAAAGGACCACGTGATGGTTAGAAAAGGACCACAGTGTGTGTAGATGAAGTCACTTTGATCGTGCAATGCCTGAAAGGAGCCTAGAGACAACAAGAGTCACAAGCAGATGCAAAGTAGACTGACATGTAGTTCACTGTGGGAGAATATGTGACATAAACATCCGACCCCTCTAAGTTATAGCTAAGAGAGTTGAGTCCCTGATGCATGGGTCCATTTGAGATGGACTGGTGGAGAAGGTTATGGTTGACTTTAACCCTCAGGATAAAGTAATGTGTGATGAGTTTTAGGTGTCCAATTTAGAGCACTATGTGAGGTACCCCGACCATGTGCTGAGCAATGAACCTAGTAAGCCCCAAGGGAGGCTGAAATGGTATGAGTCACCTATGCAGTTTATAGATGCCAGGATGAAGGAACTCAGAGAAAAGAATATGTGATGATAAAGGTTCTTTGGAAGTGCCATTGGTACGGTAAAGCCACATACGGGCCAATGATGGACATGGAAAAGTCTTATCCTGAATTGTTTGTTTGCTTGATAGAATTTTGAGGACAAAATTCCTATAAGAGGGGAAGGATGTTACAACCCCAATTTTTGGGTTCATTGGTGAAAAATGTAATTTCTCATATTAAAGATAATTGAAAATATAAAGATATGATTTGGTTCAAATAAATGGATTTTGTTTACAATAGCCTTGATGTTTGTATTGTATGCTTTATAGGCTATTGGGCCCAAATAACAAGAAAATTCAATTAGTAAATGAATAATTGAATATTTGAGAAAATAAAGAGGTAGAAACCTCTAGAAGGCAAAGAGATGTAATTCAAGGATGGATTTCGTGCCTCTTGGGTTCCTTGGGTACCAAGGAGTCCAAAGTTGTGAAAAGAAAGCAATAAGAAAAGAAAAGATCAATTAAGTATTTCTTTATTAAGAAAGAAATTGAAAATAATGGTAAAATGTGGAAAAAAAGTGGAAAAAGGTGGAATTGAGTTATCCTTAGTGGGATTTCGTATCCCAAGGATTCCTAATGTAAAAAGGGAAAACAAACGAGGAAAATTAAAGAGAAATAAAGAGAAATCCTCAAAAGGAAATATTTTAATAAGAAATCAACATTATAATGTGAAATAATGCATATTGGTGCATTTAGAAGGATAATGAGTATTACTTAAAAATGAATTTCGAATTAATAGTTTTTCTTGGGATCCAAGGAGTCCCAATGAAGGAAAAGAAAGAGAAAATAACAATAATGACAAATAGGAAGATGATATGATACATTATTAATGATTTTGGTGGCTTTATGAAAAAGGAAGTGATTTCTATTAAAAGAAAATAGAAATTCGTGACAAAGAATTAAAAAGCAAGAATAAAGAGAATAAGGGAAAAGGTTTTTGAATTTATAAAAATTCAAATAACATAATTATCTAAGGAGATAATGAAGAGAGAGAGATGGTTGCTTCACACCCAAGGAAAATATGTTTCCTTTCAAGAATAGGACTTGAGTCCTCAAGGAGGCACGCCTTAGGGATTTGTACTCCCCCCTATATAAGGGATGCTATGGGTGTACCCAGCCTTGGCGGAGGTAGGGCGAAGGTTGGCATGGAGTTTCAGACCTTGGAGAGGGCGGAGAAACCCTAAAAAGAGACATCCTCGGTGGTCGTCGCTGCTGGTCGAAGGTAGGAGATGAACCAGGGGTGTTTGACGCTTCTACCGTCCGCGGGCAGAGGAAGCGCTTCACTTAAGAAAGGGTAAAAGTGTAATTGCGTTATGTTTGCAATCAGCCAACGTGCATGGAAACTAATGACGTGGCATCCTCCAATTGACCAAGTAAGTGAAACCTTACTAAATTCGTAATTAAATATTGGTAACTCCGATTAGGACAAGTAATATATGAAACTTGATCCTCAGAATGAAAGGAACACAAGGAAATTATTGTTGAGGCCTAATTCCGCTTTATATTCAAAAAAGTATATCAAGTTGCAATCTTTAGTAGTTTAATCGATGAAAAACCCTAGCCTTTGATGATTAAGGAATTTGAAAGGGGTTATGTGGGTGTTTAAAATAGATATTAACGTGTTGTTTATAAAAGGGCATATTAGATCTAAAAGGATGATCTTCATGCATAATTTGATTAATTTAGGGTTCCATATGATTTAATGAACCTTGAACCCTAATTGTGGTAAGTATGACCCTTAATGATTTTAATTGGTCAAATTCATATACAAAATTGAGATATAATGGTTCTAATCTATTTAGAGTACAAAAGTCCTTAATTCTAGATAAATACCCTAAAAGTAGTGATTAGGGTTTTCTCATGAATATAAGGTAGAATTGATGGTAAAATGAGTTCATATGTTTATTAAACCATAATGAACTTTGAATTGAAGATAAATGTGTATAATGATCTTGTCATAGATTAAAAGGATAAAATTAGTAGCTTTAATGTAAAAGAAGCTTAATAAGAGTAATTGATGGTTAATGGTATTCTTAATCTGAGAATAGGGTTATATGTTGTTAAGATAACCTTAATATTGAAGAATAGGTAAGATAATAAGGGTTTATGAGTAATAGTATAAAATTAGGGTTTGAAATAGCAAAAGATGAAGGGAAACCCTAATTGTAATGGAAACCCTAAAAGTGAATTAGAAACCCTAGGAAGCGAGCTAGGTTTAATATATCTTGATGACATGAATAATAAAAAGGGAATTACATGATTATTACATGATTATATATATATAAAACTGGCTAGATCTGAATCCACCTCTGTGGCTTGTTGAGGCTAAAAAGGGGTAACCTCGAGTAAGGTCTAGGTTATCGTGGGTTAGAAACTGGGCTACCACGTGTAGTGCCATGAGACCCTTTAGCATGCCATGAGTTAAGGAGTGGGCTACTTACGGGTAGTGTCATGTGAATCAACCCTAGAAACCGATTCACCTATGGGTGGGACCATGAGGGGTTTAATGGGGATCTACTATAAGGAAAGTAGCATCCAGGTCCACTGTAGGGATAGCATAAGGGATAGGGAATGAATGGATCTCGCAGTTATATTTAAAACGTTAAATTTTTTATTAAGTGATAATTGGCTGCAATCCATTGTTAAGAATAAATGCATGATTATTGTTTCCCCCACATACCAGCTTCGGCTGACCGACGTTTTGTTTATCGGCATTTTAGGTACAAAACCAATAGGACAAATAGTAAATCGACATATCATGAATTCACGAACTGAAATACAAGGAGGATTAGTTAGAGTATAAATTCATATGTGGATAGAAGTTTAGAGATCCAAAATTTCAAAAGGTATGCAAAAGTTCATTTTCTTACAGCTTTTCAGTTTAGTCTGTTTAAATTTAATAATTGCTCTTGGTTAATAGCCAAACCTTTGATCTGGAAGTTATGGGTGCGGCTTCGACCTCTCGGATTCCCTTGATTGGGGCTTATCGGGAGGTGGGGTTGTAATAGAAGATGTTGAACCCACTACTGAAGAACTCAAAGCTATGGAAGCTACAGAAGAAACATATGAAAAACCAGAGGGTCCCGAAATGAAGCCCCTGCCCGAAGGACTAAAGTATGTGTTTTTGGACGATCTCGAAGTTTGCCCAGTTATTATAAATTCCGATCTAACAGCTGAACACGAAGATAAACTCTTGAAGGAACTAAAGTAAAGAAAGAAAGCGATCAGTTATAAAATGAGTGACCTCACTGGGTTTGGTCAAGCGTTGTGTATGCACAAGATCTGTATGATGGTTGATCACAATCCCACTATTGAGCATCAACGAAAATTAAATCCAAATATGAAGGAAGTGGTCCGTCGCGAGGTCATCAAACTGCTCACAGCTGGAATAATCTATCCAATATCAGACTCGCCATGGGTTAGCCTAGTGCATTTAGTCCCAAAGAAAGGTGGAACAACTATTATACGAAATGAAAACAATGAACTCATCCCCACTCGAATAGTCACATGATGGAGGATGTGCATAGATTATAGAAAATTGAACAAGACAACTCGAAAAGATCATTTTCCTATGCCTTTCCTTGATCAAGTCTTAGAAAGGTTAGCTCACCAAGAATATTTCTGTTATCTTGATGGTTACTCTGGATTCTATCAAATACCCATACATCCAGATGACCAAGAGAAAACAACTTTTACCTACCCATTTGGAACATATGCATTTAAAAGAATGTTGTTTGGTCTTTGTAATGCACCCACAACTTTCCAACGTTGCATGGCTGCCATATTCATTGGTCTTACTGAAACAATTATGGAGGTTTTCATGGATGATTTTTCTATATACGAAGATTCATTCGATTCATGTCTAAAGCACCTCTCCCTGGTCCTCAAACATTGTGAAGAAGCACATCTTGTGCTAAATTGGGAAAAGTGCCATTTTATTGTAAGGGAAGGCATTGTCCTCGGCCATAGGGTCAGCAATAGAGGAATAGAAGTAGATAAAGCCAAGATTGAGGTGATTTCTAAACTGGCTATTCCAACGAATGCAAAAGAAGTCTGTGCTTTCCTAGGGCATGCTGGATTTTACAGAAGATTCATAAAAGACTTTTCCAAGATAATGAAGCCAATGATGAATCTATTACAAAAGGATACTGATTTCGAGTTCAATGAAGAATGTGTCAAAAGCTTCAACACACTAAAGCAGGCTCTCACAACAACACCCATTATTAGAGCTCCCGAATGGGACCACCCTTTTGAAATTATGTGTGATGCCAGTGACTATGCAGTGGGCGCTATTTTAGGGCAATATATAGAGAAGAAACATTATGTGATCTATTATGCATCGAAAACTCTCGATGAAGCCCAGAGGAATTATGCAAATACCGAGAAAGAACTTCTAGAAGTCGTGTATGCCTTTGACAAGTTCAGATCCTACCTAATTGGTTCAAGGGTCATTGTCAACATAGACCACGCTGCCATTCGTTACCTTCTAGCTAAGAAAGATGCAAAACCCAAGTTGATTAGATGGATCCTCCTATTACAAGAATTTGATTTAGAGATAAGAGATAAAAAAGGAACAAAGAATGTTGTAGCAGACCACCTCAGTCGCATCCACACTCTGGATACTGAGAAGATTTTGATCAATGATTCCCTGCCAGATGATCAACTAATGAAGGTCTCAGAAGTTGTATCGTGGTACTCATATTTTGTGAACTACCTTGCTACTAGGGTTATCCATCCCCAATGCACTGGAAATGCACTAAAGAAATTTATGCATGATGTGAAACAATATCACTGGGATGAGCCATATCTTTTTAAGCTATGTGTTGATGGTCTTTACAGATGATGTATCGCTGAGGAAGAAACCAAACTCATTTTAGGGCACTGCCACTCTGGCCCAGTTGGAGGCCACATGAGTTCTAAGAAGACTGCGATAAATGTTTTGCAATGTGGGTTCTTTTGGCCAACCATATCTAAGGATTCCTACAACTTTGTTCTATCATGTGACAAATGTCAAAGAACAGGTAACATTACGAAGAGAGATGAGATGCCACTTAAGTTGTGGCAAGAAATTGAGATATTTGATGTTTGGGGTGTGGACTACATGGGGTCATTCCCATCTTCCTATGGATTTTCTTACATCCTAGTAGCGGTTGATTACGTCTTAAAATGGGTTGAAGCTATACCAACCGTCACTAGTGATTCCAAACCCATCATCAAATTATTCAAAGATATTATTTCCCCCCGTTTTGGAGTGCCACGATCCGTGATATCTGACGTAGGGTCTCACTTCCTTGAAAGAAGCTTTGAAGCTTTGTTGAGAAAATATGGTGTAACACATAAAGTAGCCTCACCTTACCATCCACAAACGAGTGGACAGGTAGAGGTTTCTAATAGTCAACTAAAGGCTATTCTAGAAAAAATTGTAGGCCACAATCGAAAGGATTGGTCAATGAAAATTAACGACGCATTAAGGGCCTATCGAACTGCTTATAAAACTCCCCTCGGGACTACACCCTTTCGGTTAATATATGGAAAAGTTTGCCACCTGCCAGTCGAATTGGAACATAAGGCATGGTGGGCAATAAAACAACTGAATTTTGACATGAAGAAAGCAGGTCAGGCCTGGATTCTACAACTTCAAGAGCTAGATGAACTCAGGATGACAACTTACGAGAATGCATGAATCTACAAAGAACACACCAAACTTTGGCATGATGGTCATTTAAAAAGAAAAGACATACAAGTGGGTGATGAAGTTTTGCTGTTCATCTCAAGATTGAAGTTATTCCTAGGAAAACTCCGCTCCCGCTGGTCTGGACCGTACATTGTCAAATGCATCTCCCCACATGGTGTTGTCTCCTTATGGAGCGAAAAGTCAGGCAAATTTGTGGCGAACGGCCAACGTTTGAAAAGATATTTCACCATAGCAGATATGAGCACCGAATAAATAATAGATCTCTCCAATCCAAAGGAACCACCATGAAGTCGAAGATATGAAGTTAAGTCGAGCCATCGATAGAAAATAAAGGTGCTTGTCGGGAGGCAACCTGATCAATAATTTTGTTTTACTTTTCTTTTCAAATCAGAATATTTCTTCAATTTTGTTTTTACCTTCTAGATAATTTTTCATTAAATAAAATTCACATCGTGAGATGCTATTTTAAGATCTAACTTCCCTTTACCCTTGAGATTTTCAGATAAGAGGATGCACACTGACTGGAACGCAACCACATCTGGTGGTCAATCTAGCATGATTTTTCCCCTCCATCTTGAATTTAGGGTTTACTCAGGATGAGAAAATCTCTATGTTTGGGGTGGAGGGTAGGTGGTACGAACCTCACTTTCCACCTACACCCATCCCTTTCATACTCAAATTTTTACTGTCACATTCTTGATGAAAATTTTCAAAGTTTTCAAAATTCTTTAATGTTTTTCAAAGAAATTGAACAAATACTTGATGATTTTTTAACACTTCCTATTTCATTAAAAGTCACTCTCTATCCTTCTATCCATTTTAAATCATAATATCCTCCTTTTCGAAGTAAATCCTCAAAAGGAACATTTTTTTGAAACAAGCCTTTTGATTGAAATCATCTTGTGAAGCTTATGATTCCTAACATCATGATACTTTTGCAAAATTGATAAGTGTATGTTGAACTAATAGGGATCAAACACATCGTGCTTCCTAATTGACTAGTGGAACAATAACATGGAATCCCCACCAGATCCTCATCAAGTCATTATTTGAGCAGAGTATGACAAAGAGGACAACCCGGTACACATAATTATAAATCAAGTTGCATTCTGATCTGAACTCTCTTCTACACTTCTTCTACCATTTTCATACCCCTCCATCCATCAAAAAGAAACAAAAGTAGCCAAAATGGTGCCAAAACCCAAGTTCGGGGTGGCACGCCACTTCCCTCTATATTCGCTTCTTCCATACCCCTAACAAATTAATAGGGGTGTACCACCAAAATTGCAATCTCGAGTCGAATAGAGGAGAGATTTGTAAATAAAAAGATGCCAAAGAACACACAAAAAGAAATCCAATCTCGAGTCGAATAGAGGAGAGATTCGCATAAAAAAATGCAATAAATGAAATTGCAAAAATAATAAAAATCTCGAGTCGAATAGAGGAGAGATTTATTTCTTCCTTCCATATCACCTTTCACTCCACTTTCTACCTAATCGCACAATGATTACCTACCCTATCCTGAAAAACACCAGTGTCAGATTAGATGTACACTTGTTGTTCTGCGTGTATCTCTGGACTCTTACAAAACTCTTTGACATGCTTGTTGTTGGAAAAAAGTGAGGAGGAAGTGACATTGGAAATCAAACTCAGGAATGAAGATATGGTAAGATGTGTTTAGTGGTCGCAGGAGGTTGAGATACTGAGTCATATCGAGCAGAAAGAAAATATTCGTGATGTGAAGATGAAGTAATCACATGAATTGAAAGTATTCATTTGGTGATTGTTTCAGATCTTGTGTTACTCGAGGATGAGAAACATTTAAATTCGGGGTATTTTGATGAATGCATATTCATCATGGAATTCTACTATCACCTTGGGACAAATTCAACTCTATATATATACTATTTCACTCAAATATGAATCATAATGTGCAAAACTACTTAGTTGATTCGATTATCAATGTTTTAGCTAAATATTATAGATTTAATGTAGGTTTTGACAAAGTTGAACAAGTAGTTGGGGTCCTCCTTCATCTCTGGCTCTGATCAAGAAATCTAACTAAGCTTTTCCACCCATTCGGTCCCAAGACCATTTGAGCCCATTTGGTCTCAAGACCGTTTGACCAGTAGATACCAATAGGAGGCATAACCCAGCCGCCAGGGATCGAGCTTTACATGAACTCAAGACCTCAAAGTCGAGTCTTGACCACGACCGTGGTGGCTCAAAATGACTGTGGTCTATTGTCATCACCACAACCGTGTGGTGAGGCCATAACTGTGGTAGATCATCCCCAATGCCTGAGCTCTCACTTGCCACGACCGTGGTCACCGAGCCACGACTGTGGCACCCCACCTGCATCGACTCTCTCTCTCCCGCCACGACCGTGCAAGGCAGCACGGCCGTGTGGCAGTAGCCTCACCATGACCATGGTGTCACGCCACGACCGTGGCACAATGCCATCAGAGCCAAATTTCCCACCGACCACGCCCGTGCAAGGTGGCACGGCCGTGGGGCAACAACATCACTACGATCGTGGTGCTGCAACACGAGTGTGGTGCGTCGTTGTCTACCTCTGCACCTCTGCCAAAGTAGCACCTCTGTTCTTTGATTCTGGCAGCACCTCGCTCCTAGAGCTCCACCCCACCAAGTAGCATCTCTGACTCTGTTGCACCTACTGCCTTGAGCCTCGCCGCCCTCGCCTTTTGTCTTCCTTCTCAAGCTCATCCGTCGATAGAGATGCAGCTACACGATCTAGACCGTTTGAGATCTCAGCAGTAGACCATTTGGATCAGTCAACGCGAAGACCATTTACAGCAGATCTGAAGACCGTTTGAGCCTAAGTATCCAAGACTATTTGGTCTAGTGCGGTTTCTGAACCGTTTGCTGCTCAAGACCGTTTGGTTTTATACGGTTTACAGACCATTTGCCCAAAGTGCAAGATCGTTTGATACTCCTGTCTGAAGAACGTTTGCACAAGATCATTTGGAGAAGAGAAAACGGTCTGTGAGACCATTTGGTCTTGTGTGGTTTCCAACCCGTTTGGTGCTCAAGACTGTTTGGTCTTATACGATTTACAGACCGTTTTCTGAAGTATACAAGATTGTTTGGTCAGATTTCACAAGACCGTTTGGGCACAAATATCTGCCAAACCGCTTAGACTGGAAATGGACCCAAAACATGAAGACATGCCCCGTGCCTATAAATAGGACCAGTAGGGTGCCCATTTGGGACAGCGATTCTGGGACGCCAACAGGATGCCTGTATACAGGTCCGTTCCAAATCAAGTGTCATCCGCGCCAGTTTCATTCCACCTACTACCTGTGTTGCAACCAAGGAGGCTGAGGAGAGAAGGAAGACAGAGCGAGGGAGATTGTCTGGTCTGTCTTGGCAACTCATGTTCGCATCCAGATCTGCTCCGACCCGACGTAGAAGGTTGTATCTTCTCCACCGAGCTGCGACTACCTTCTGCACTGAGTTCATGATGGATTTCTCTCTCTTTCTCATTCTTCTTGTTCCTCGCATCATGAGCGAGTAGTACCTTTTCACTGGGGTGTGGGGACTAGCCCTGTTGCCCATGCAAGCATGTTATTTTGTTAAACTTTCTAAGGCAATGTATATAACTCTTCATTTCATTGTTAATCGTTATGTTCGTAGTTTGATTAATTGCTTGCTTTCATCTTTATTCTTCCTATGTTGTGAGAACTTCTATAAGTAGGATTGAATGTCGTTTAACAAGTTGACTCCCAAACTATAAATAGAATGGGATTCCTTGAGGTCGTAAGTGTATGATCCGCGAGGGAATGAGCCATCTAGCCTCCGGTGATTCTTATGTGTACCTAACGCCTGTATAGGGGGTTCACAACCTTAGTTGGATTTTGTATCTTCTTGTTAATCGTCGATGTTTGCTCGTATATTAATCACTTGCTTGCTTATCAATTAATGCGGTTGACTCCCAAACTAGAAATAGAATGGGATTTCTTCGAGGTCGTAAGTGTATGATCCGCAAGGGGACGAGCCATCTAGCCTTCAGTGACGCTTATGTGTGCCTAACTCCTGTATAGGGGGCCCACAACCTTCGTTGGATTACTGTATCTTCATAACTATAAGTAAGTGATCTGGATGGTGACAGGACATATGATACCTAGGGTGATGCTTACGCGAATCTAACGCTCGTACGGGGGGTTTTGCAGCAGCTCTATTTGGATTGTTATATCTTGCCTAGATTGTTTGCGATCGAATATGTTTGTATGTGTATCAGTGGCGAAACCCGATACCATCCCAATGATTCCATATCATTGATCTAAACCCAACTTTAATTCAGCTTTTACCTTCTTGTAATTAGTTTAATTAACCTCAAAACAACCAATCGTTATAAAGATTAGTTTTACTTGAGTTAGATTTGACTGACAAAGATTCTTAAAGATGTTGTCCTTTGGGTTCGATCCTTAACTATAATGCGATAAGATTCGTTCGCCTGTGGGTGGTATTATTGCACTTTGGTTTTGGTAAAAGCTTGGGGATTTCAACCCCGAGTGAGTTTGTTAGGGCGATAAAATCCCACGTCAGGAACCTAAACTTTATGACATGAGAAATTATGAGAAAATTTGTTGTGATATGTCCTAAACTAGACAACCCCTGAGTGAATGAGTTCAGTTGCTATATTCATTGTTCTTAAAGGCTTGTTGTACCATAGATATTTTTGGAAGGACCAACCCCTAGAGATAGAGAAAGAGGCTTCTTACGTAGATGTGTATATGATATGACTACCTATCATCTAGGTGAGAGAGATGGAGAGTCCCAAGATCCTAAATAGATAAGGAATGGTAATATGTTGGAAAACCTCATACTCAGATTAGTAGTCCCTTGTGTAGGACTCTAAGGGTTGGTTATGTGAAAGACAGAGTTGGGTAAGAATATTTTGTGAGTGGGAATCTAAGAAGAGAATGCTATATCATGTTTTGGTTTGCTAAGTGCTTGAGTGGCTAGGCCATGCAGTATGGATGACCAAGGCTATGGAGGTAAACCCAAGGTCCTGAGACTATAGAGGGAAAGTGGTGGTATCTAGTGAATATGATAAAGATGAGTGAGATCATAAAAATTGATCATGGTACCCCCTCATGTAATAGGTTAAGGGAAACCCCACTTAGACTTGATATATGTATGATGAGCCATTCATACAAGTTGGTTTAGCACCACCGTACTATCATATATATGTATGAAACTGGTCCAACCTCGAGAGGTGATGAACGGGTATGATATAATGGAAAACTTAGAAATGGTTGAATAATTTATCTATCTGCTATTGGTTAGGAACATGCAGGAAATGTGAAATGGTTAGCTAATCTCAGGATGAACCTTTAATAAAGAAAGCAACCTTATATGAGAAGGTGGATGTGATAACATTTGACATGAGGGCTACATGGTAAATAAATTTGTCTTCTTCAAAGTATGCCTTACCTCTTTTAGCCTACCATGTGGTATGGATTGGATAACATACTTGGCATATGACATTAGATGAAATAATTTTTGTATGGTCCTGGACACATGAGACATAATTCACTATTTTCATAATATCTAAACACTTACGTTCATGGTAGTAAGGTACCAATAGTGATCCAATTCTTGAGTTGTAGATCACAGGATATGATAATATAACTCTTAGCTATAAAATACATGAATATGTAATGGAAAAATATGCCTAAATGACACTTTCTCTTGTAATGCTATGAATTTTCCTTCAAGTATGCGTTTGTGATCCTTGGTATTGCCAAGTGTTAGTTTTTCTTGTCATGGGATAGGACCTTCTCTAGAAGGGTGAATTCACAAATCAGTTTAAGAAATGAGGTAACATTAAATGTCACTTAAAGCTTTAGTGATCAAGTGCATGAAGCATGAAAACACATATATTGAGTATGATTCATTGGACCAATGTATGCCATCTCTAAGGGACATGAAGAAAAGTCACTATGTAAGTGACTGATAGTGTGGGACCAAGCCGAAAAAGGGAGTTTGGCATGATTCCACTGAGGGAACATAAAGAAGACTGCATGTGCCCTAAGAGATGAAGGAAATTTGGGGGAAACATATCAGATAAACCTCAAGCAGAATGTGTGATGAAATAGAATAAAGTGATGACATCTCAAAGATTCCCTTGGGATCCCTAAGTCAATCATAAGGTCAAGTATTGATGAGACTGATTAGATTAGGAGTTGATTGTTCCCTGACTGCACAAGACCATATGGTCAGCAGGTCATAAGTATGTTTCCCCGAGGTTGATGGGTTAGGAGATTTCCACCTTCCTAAATTCATGGGACCTAAGGGGTTAATTTGAGAGGCACTCCCTAGATGCATAAGGATGAGATCACTCCAAAACGTATCGGTACACCTTGAGACCTTAAGGAAATGACTAAGGCTAATGATACATGAGGTTTAAATGTAAGAGAAGTCATAAAAGGAGTGGTGTACAAACACAAGAATGAGGCAGGCATTTGACTTCATAAAATGTTAATAATATTTGAAATTAAAAAGGATGTAGGGTTTAAAGTTATGTTGAGAAATATTCAACCTAAAATGATCAATTGTTGGAGGTAATTTGTGGATGTACTGTATCTACTCTTGGAATAGGATGAACTTTACGTTTGGACTGCAGCCAAATATTCATTTTGTCTTTTTATGAGTGTGAAATATTTGACAAGAACACATTATGATATAACAAAAAGAGAACAAATATATATATATATATATATATATATATATATATATATATATATATATATATATATATATATATATGAGAACGAATACCTAAATTTAGTGAATAATCTAGGGTTGGAAGTGTTATCTCACCCTTGTGTGGAATTAATGAATAATAGATATGGAAAACATGGTGAGAAGGTAGTCACCAAGTAAATTGGAATAAAAAATGAAAATGCAATTACAAAGTGGAAGTGGAATCACTGAGTAATTACAGAATGATAAAAGCACACAATGGATAGGGTTGTGGACATACACTGAATTGAAGTTGAATACAAAGCTTAGTAAGGTGATAATTTTATAGATCAATACAACTTGTTAAGAATGATCTAGATAAAGATATATGAGAAGGGTTTGTAACCATATTTTTCAAAATTAATGAGAAGTTATCATTCACCTTAATCTAATTTGAGTTGAATTATGGGGACAAAATCCCTCAAAGAAGTGGTGCATCTTAGATTCTCAAATTTGGTAAATTTAAATCCCATGAAATTAAGATTTAATTTTATGCAAAACACAAAAATAATAATCTAACTTAATTTCTATACAAGTATTAAGGCATCCAATGTAGTTAACAATAAAGTGGTTTTAAAATTCAAGATGGTAAAGATCCTTCTGAAGCACCATGCTGAGGATGAAGCCACCTGGCAGCTGAAGACAGACATGGAAAAGTCTCATCCTAAACTTTTGCATGTTTAGTTGAAATTTGAGGATAAAATTCCTATAAGAGGGAAATGATGCTATAGCCTGGTTTTTTCACATATATTTATGCATATTTATTTAAATGCAAAGAATGATTTATTAAGGATGCCCTAGAAACCTTAGTGTGCTTTGTATTAAAAGCAAGGATTTAACTTCTGAATCTTCCTTTGCAATTGGTTTTGTGTATTTTAATAATCCAATAATGAACATGGGAAAATAAAGAGAGATAATCCCCAAATAATGAATTACCAAAGTAATGGATATTTTGGTATCCACATATGGAATTATGTGGAGTTTTCTAGAATAGTGGTGTTGAAGGAAACTAATGGTTTGGTTTTGGTTCCATATTATGTTTAATGAAAAGAGTTATCAAAATAAGAAACATGGCCAAGTTGGGAAGGAAAAGAATTAACTTGATGCCTTAAATAAATGAAATAAAAAAGGAGACTTGGATGCAAAGAAAATTATCTCTAATTTCATGTTTTGGTCTCAAATATTGCGCACACTTGGATAAAGGTGTTAAAAACTTTCCTTAAAAAATTGCGATTAATAGGATAAAATGTGAGAGAGTTATGAATTAAATGGTTTTCTTAAAGTGGAAGGGATATGGAGATATATGCATTAAATGTCACATTTTATCAAAGGGGAAAAATGACATGGCCTTTAATAATTCGTGCAGACTTCTCCCCATGATCTTAGATCCAAGGATTCTTGGACGGTACTCTTCCTCCTGTCCAACAAGGAAATATCGGCTATAGTATAACTATTTCCCCTCTCCAAATATCTATCTATGAATCTTGTATAGACCTAGGACCATTTTCTTTGTAACCTGGAGACAAATCCAAGTACATCCATCCCAAAGTTTTGATGTTTCTATGGGAGTTTATGACTTTCCCCAAATCTTGTTGGATACCAATTTAACCAGTGGACACCCTCCCGCCAACCACTACCTATAAAAGGAACCCATGAGGTCTTTGTACCACATATAGCATAACACAACTATTGATTTCATAAAATATGTGATGTGTCCTCCCCCAATCACCACCTCCTTCTTTAGTGACCATGACATCTTCTCGACAATTCAGGAGAATGCAACCCAATCGCTTCATCCAGGAGGATGAGGGTGAGTCAGTGGAGGAGGTACGAGACTTAGAATAGATAAAGGAGAATCTCCCTAGTTCACCCACGAACATGTATTGACTCTTCCTGGAGGCTGGGAGTCACCTCAAGGGGTCGCCTATCCTGAGCACTAAAGAAGGTGGCAGACGGTTGTATAGATTCAGACAAGGTGGATGAGGCTCATGGAGCCATCACCTATGACTCCGGAGGACCAGAAGTAGTAGTCAACTCTAATGATGACTTGACCGTGGCACTCATCACCTGAGAGGAAAAAATAGAGGAGGAACATAATAGCTATGGAAATGACACCTTTGCCCCTCAAGATTAATATAGAAAGCTTAGGATGTAACAAACCTTTTGCCTTTCTTCCTTGTGCTGGCAATGTAGGCACCACACATTGTAGTGGAACAAGCTTATTGGCTTGGCCTGCCTCGTGTCTGACTAGGATAATGAGTGGGTTGTTGACATGGCCTCTCATGATTGGCATGTTAATGCTTATCTTGTAAAAGATTATAACTAATTATTGGTAACTCTAATTAAGACATGTTATATATGAAAGTTGATCAAAAAAATATAGTGATTCTAATAAAAATAGTTCCAAGGCATAGATATTCATACAATTCTAAAAGTGACTAACGTTACTAACTTTAATCTATTTAACACAAGAAAACCCTAATTTATTGGTCTTAATGTACACAACTTCTTCAAATTACTTTCATGCATAAATTTATCTTTTTGGAAAAAAGGACATCTTTGAATTACTTTGAGATGAATAATGCACATGATATTAAAGTTAAGGCTTGTAAGATAAAAAAATCTATAAATGTAAACATTACGAGTTGGGAATACAAAACCCTAATGAAACCCTAAATGTTCTTATTCATGACATTTTAGGTAATGGAGTTTAATGTTATGCACCAAAAAATGGGTTGAAGTGCCTAAAAGTGGGTTACACCTAAGAACATGGTTAATCTGTCTACTTGTTAGTGTATTGCCTAGTTTATAGGCCAATGTGCACCAAAATGGGTTAATGCTCCAAAAAGTGGGTCAAAATGCCTAAAATGGGGTTTATGTGCCTATTTGTCAGCGTACTAGCAATTTGAGCCTAGTTTACCATTATGTGCCTAACTTATAGACCAATGAGCCCAAAAATGTGGTTAATGCGCCTAAAAATGAGGTTAACATGTCGACTTTTCAGTGTAGTGCCTTTTTCAACCTTATTAATTTATGCGCCTAAGCAATAGAAAATGTTCCCAAAAATGGGCTAAAGTAAGTAAAAGTGGGTTGAAGAACCTAAGAATAGGGTTAATTTGTCTACTTGTTAGTGTAGTACCTAATTTATAGGCCAATGTGTCCCATAATGGGGTTAAAGCACCTAAAAGTGGATTAAAATGCCTAAAAATGGGTGTTTACGTGTCTATTTGTAAGTGTAGTGGCAATTTGAGCCTAACCTACTATTATGCACCTAATTTATAGGCCAATGTGCCAGAGAATGTGGTGAAAGAACCTAAAAATGGGGTTAACGGTCCCACTTGTCAGTCTAGTGCCTTTTTTAGCCTATACTATCAAGATATAATGAATTAGATGAAACAACCTAAAGGCATTAAAGATAACTTGTAAGGAGGATTAGATAGATACATGTTCTCATGTAATGGATCTTATTGTAACATGTAACCCTCAAAGGGGAAACATTATACTTTGTAGACAATTTTATTTCCAGATAATGAAAATTGTTTGCTATTTTATATTATTTGTTAAAATATAGATCCTTTGGAAATTCTAGGTAATCAACTTTAATGTCTTCCATAATTTGGGGTTTCCGCAAAGTGAGGTCATTACAACCCTCGTCATTGAAGACATCCAGGGTGACAAAATTGTTGAGAACAACCAAGAATCCATAAATAAGATCATCCCTTTAAATGAGGAAGAAATCAAGCTCATTCCATATCCCACAATCGAATAGACATATCTAGAGTACCCTCATGTTGAAGAAAGCAATGAACATTACCATGATGATCATGTTGGCAAGGTGAAATTCACCAACATAACACTTGAAGAAACGAATGCAATTTCTAATGCATCGAGCTATGATCTTCTCTATATTTTCCCTAACTAGGAAAACCAAAATGACTCTAAGATTACATGTCCTAAAGACATGGAGGAATACTATGGCATTTGGTGGGACGACTATGACATTGCCAATGATATGATTTAAGGATGGGGGATCAATATCATCTTCAACACAAATTTGTAGAAGACTTGTAATCCTTCATCAGTTTTATATGAAATGCTGATGAAGTTTGGAATTGGTGTGTAGATGATCGCAATGTCCTGAGGACTAGGCCCCCTCACACACACAAAATGAACACGTTGAACAACACGCTAATGTGGTAGAGATCCCATACTTTATGTTTAGTCATTCTCTAGCACATCCTTACTCTCCCCCACAACATCCTAAAAATTTTGCAAAATCCACAAAATTTGAAAACATTACAAAATTAAAAAAACCTAAAGATAGTTGAAGATGAGAAGAATATTCAAGGGTAAACTTATTATTTCAACAAAGTAGTGCAAATTTAAACTGATAAGATTTCCATGTTTGAAAATGTCTCCATCCTAGAGTATATGATAGAGGAGCATCATTTTCTTCATATTGAAGAGAATATGGAGACGGTAATGTTGGGAAATATGGGCACATAGTATAGTAGTGGAATTTGTTTTATCTATCTATATTCCCATAATGAAAAAATCACGCCAACTAATATGAATTAGGAAGGATGGTTTTATGAGTTATACTTGGCCCTAGAGCAAGTCCAGAGACAACAACTTGTTGTAGTGGAACTAGTCCAGAGTCAACAACTTGTTGTAGTGGAACTATCTTCTAGTCTCTCTTGGACGATGGTTGTGCCGATCCTGGTCTTCACCACAAACAACAGACAGGACAACTTCTGTAATGACTTCTACGATCTCGCCACAGACTATAGATTGACTTTGTTCACCTAACAGCAGTGAAAGGACTCCTTCCTCTAGATTAGTCCACACAGACCAACTAGAATGCTTATCATTCAAATAGAATAGATACAATGGAGTTGTCCCTCCCGTTGGCATACTAGTCACCAACTTGATCTCCCACAATAATGGTCCTCAGTTGTTCTCTCCCTTGTTATCCCTTCTTAGTTGGGTAGGACTTGCTTGGGCTCTCTTGGTTATCATAATCAGAGAGGACAATCATTGTCTAAGAAACTATTTCTTAATTGTATGTGTTGTACTTCGAGAAACCCCAGTACCCCTCTATTTATAGGCGGGGTTAGAGCCAGGGTTCCAAGTCTATTCGGGATTCGAGTGGCAGTGGAAGGGATCGTAAGATCTTACATTTTTGCAATCTAAAACCACTAAAAAGGTCATCTAGAAATCCAGATGGTCTTCTGGCACATGAGATGGTCGTTTTGTAGTTTCCTAATCGCATACGAACTTGGCAATTCGTTTCCAATTAATGCTAAACAATAATGAATTTTCTCATGAATGTAGATAGTTACTAGAACCTTCCTTCGGCCCAAATGAGCCGATCGATTCACCAGGTGTATCAATCATCTCACTCAACCGAGCTGAGTGGTCCATCTAGTGAGCTGACCGGTTGGGTCTAATTCATGCAAAACTCCAACCAATATAGTTCCAATCTACCAAACTCTCCAAATGCCCATATCAACCCTTGAAATGATCGTCCGGCTCTCCAAATGGTTGTCTCACCCCATGAGTTGATTGTTTGGCAGTGCAGCCAGCTCATTTGTTGCATTAATTGAATGCCTAAACATATTAGTAATCAATCCAGTAATCATTCAAGATTAAACTCCTCTTCTAGAAGAGTTCCTTTGTGTTTGACCGTATAGGTCTAATATCACATTGGTAGTGAATGTCCATAACTAACTTATGACATTACAAGTAGAGAGTGATGCATAGTCACACATCAGTGAAACCCAAGTGAATGGAAAGTTGGAGAATAACTTCAACCTACAATCTGAGTAAGGTGTTGTAGTGATTGTATAATTCCTTTGTCTTTCATATCTAGAGTGAACTCGAAGCATGGAATTATCATCTTATTAACGTTCAACCCATGTTCCTTGAGCTAAGAGAAAACAGTCTCAGATAATGTGACCTTAATATCATATATTGATTCACATGTTCTTGCGCATGCATTTCTCAGTCTCGCTTACCAAGTGCATAGGATATCAATCGCTAGTAGGAGGGATAAATCCCCTCTCTATCACTCACAGCCGGTCTACATGTGTCAAAGCCACCCAATCATCACCTTTATGGAAACCCATATTATGGGCACAAAGTATAATAGGGGAAACAAATATTTTATCTATCCGCATTCCCATAACATCAAGATCGCGTCAACTAATATGAAATAGGATGGATGGCTTAACGAGTTAAACCTGGTCCAGGAGAAAATCCAGTGACAACAACTCATTGCAGTGCAACTATTTTCCAATTTCTCTTGGATGGTGGTTGTGCATCTTCTGGTCTTTACCACATACAATGGAACAAACAACTTCTGTAGTGAGTCTTGTGGTCTCGCCATAGACTACAGATTGACTTTGTCATCCTAGCAGCTACCAAAGGACTCCTTCCTCTAGAATAGTCTACACAGACCAGCTATAACTCTTTTTTTTTTCAACTAGAGCAAACTAGAAGGAGTTGTCCCTGCTGTTGGCATACTACTCACCAACTTGCTCTCCCACAACAATGATCCTCAGTTGTTCTCTCCCTTTCTATCCCTCCATATTCACGTAGGACTTGCTTGGTCTCTCATGGTTACCACAACCAGAGAGGATAACAATTTTCAGAGTAACTAATTCTCAATTATCTATGTTGTACTCTTAGAAGCCCCCAGTATCCCTCTATTTATAAGCAATGTTGGGGCTAGGGATTCCAGTATGTTCAGGATCTATGTGGGAGTGGAAGAGACCAAAAGATCTTAAATTTTCACAACCTGTGACCACCGACATGGATGTATGGAAACATAGACGATAGTCTATCACACGAGACGGTCATTTTGTAGTTTCCCAATTGCATATAAAATTGGCAATTCATTAGATGATCATTTTGCAATTTCCCAATAGCATATAAAATTCACAATTCATTTCCAATTAATGTTAAACATTAATTCCTTTCGTCAAAAGAATTGTGCAATTGAAATGATCAAATTTTCTCAGAAATCCAGAAAGTTACTTGAATCTTCCTTCAGCCCAACCAAGTTGATTGGTTCAGCAGGTGAACCAGTCATCTCACTCAACCAGGCCGATCGATTCACCCAGTGAGCCGATCGGTTGGGTCTAATTCATGTAGAACTCCAACCAATTTAATTCCACTCAGTCCGACTCTCCAAACACCCATCTCAGCCCTTAAAATGATCATCTGGCTCTCCAAACAAACATCTCACCTTGTGAGTTGATCATTTGGCAGTGCAACCAACTGATTTGTTGCATGAATTGAATACCTAAACACTTCAATAATCAATCCAATCATCATTCGAGATTAAGCTCCTCTTCTAGATGAGTTCCTTTCTATGTGACACTATAGGTCCCATATCACATTGGTAGTGAATCCCCATAACTAGCTTATGACATCACAAGCAGGGAGTCATGCCTAGTCACACATTAGGGCTACCCAAGTGAATGGAAGTTGGAGAACAACTTCAACCTACAATCTATGTAAGGTGTTGTAGTGATTGTATAATTCCTTTGTCTCTAATATCTGGAATGAACTCAAGGAATGGAGTCATTATCCTCTAAGCATTCAAATCGTGTTCCTAGAACCAAAAGCAAACTATCTAAGATAATGTTACCTCAATATCATATATAGATTCACATGTGTATGTACATGTATTTGTCGGTCTCTCTTAGAAAGTGTCCAATATATCAATCTCTGATAGGAGGGATAAATCCCATCTCTATCACTCACAGTTAGTCCCCATGTGTCAAAGATACCCAATCATCACCTTTATGGAAATCCATATTTCAAGATTACGTTTGATGATGTCAAAGTATAACCAACGACATGTGATTTGTGTAGTGATTTTAGGTCTAAGAATCACAATCACCACCTTCATTATGAGAGATGACTATGACCACCAATGATGGTTTCCATGTGTCACTCTCAAGGTGGGTCTATCGAATACACTATTGTCTAACATGATTCTGTGTGCTTGTTTTGAAATTTCCATACCATGAGTAATGTGATTCTATCATCAACCAACCCACACTTCAGTCTTATGTGTTACTGGTGTCTTTCCACCTTCCACAGTAATAACTGACTAGGGACATAATAAAAATGTACATACTCCCAATGTTCATATTATCTGATTCTCCAATTTATGTACTTGAAGATATACATCATTGAGTATTGTCATTCTTTAGACATCCGTAATTTTACCTCATTATCTCATATTTGAATGATACAAGATGAATTGGAAGCTTGTCTTTATGAGTATTAATCAAATCCTTTATTTTATATACAATGTCAACCATCATATAATTGGCTCTCTGAGCATACCTTACCAATAGGTAAATCTTAGCTCAAGATCTAAGCAACACAAAGATCAAAATCAGAATGCATGCACTACAAAATATAAAAGATCAGGTGATAAAGCTCTAATGTCTCTACATTGACGTATTACATGGAGCTACTCCTATATGCCTAGTTTGGACAAATCAATCATGGTTCAATGACTTCCTATCATCCCCGATGTTTTTCCCTATCAAGAAAAATGGTTGTGACCATAATGGAGCCTCAAGATTAGAGAAGAAGTTCAGAAGCAATGTAGTGTTGGTTTCCTAGATTCAGTCAACTATCCCACATGGCTGGCCAACATTGTACCCTTATCAAAGAAGGATGGAGAAGTGTAAATGTGTCTAGACTATCAAGACCACAATAAGGTATTCCCTAAGAATTACTTTCCATTATTGCACATAGATGTACTTGTAGACAATACATCCATCTTTGCTCTCCTTATCTTCATGGTCATGTCTTCTGGTTACAACCATGTTTAGATGGATAAAGAGAAGATAGATTTCACCACAGAAATATTTTTTTGCTGGGTCATGCCCTTTGGTCTCAAGAATGCTAGAGATACATATCAAAGAGTGATGGTTGGTCTGTTATATGACATAATAAATAAGGAGGTGGAGGCTTATGTGGACCACATTATAGCTTAATTTAAATGTCAATGAGACCACACTGTCAATCTTGAATAGAATTTCTAATTGCTAAAAAAATTATATACGCCTAAATCCAACCAAGTGCAACTTTGGGGTTACATATACTAACCTACTAGGGTACATTATTAGTTAGAGGGGATCAATGTTGACCCTAGGAAGGTTCAATATATCATGGAAATGCCCTCCCCCAAAAATGGGAAGGATATGTGAGGTCTACTTGGTCACCTTCAATGCATAATCAATTTCATTGCCAAGCTCACACTTGTTTGTGTTCCTATTCCAAAACTACTCAATAAGAACTCCAATTTTTGTATGGAACAAGAAATACCATGAGTCACTCTAGAAGCTTAAATACTACATCATCATTCGACCCATGTTGAAGTCAAAAATTCATGATTACCCTTTCATCACTTGATCATCATTCCATGAAACATTTATGGGAGGAGTTATGAGTCAATCAATTAATGATGGTAATCACACTATCCACTATCTTCAATGATATCGAGGCATGCTACACCAAATGGAGAAGTATTATCTATCCTTGGTACATGCAATAAGGAAGTTGTGCTGATTTTTGATGATGTATCCTCTACAATTGATTTCCAAACATGACCCTCTCTGCTATTTGTGTGATCACCATAATCTTACTGGACAATGTGGCAAGTAGTAAGTGATACTGTTACCATTTTACATCACCTCACTACCAATGAAGGCAATCAAATACCATGCTCTAACCGATCAATTAGAAGATTCCTGCTCATAGAAAAGTGACACATGAGTATGAGATCCTGAATGAAGACATACGGATGATCAGTTTTCTTGACATGATTATCCTTATAGATCTTGATTTATGTGCCATCTTATTAGATAGAGTAGTCATTCATAAAGGGGCCAACATAGAAGTGACCTTCAGAACCCCCGATGTGAACAAATAATGATGGTAATATTTTTTTAGTTCAATGCCACTAACAATGTGGCTGAATATGTAGATTGCATCCTAGGACTTCAACTCATCAGACAATAAGTAACACCGCCTATAGGTCTATGGGGACTCCCTTCTCTGGATATTCAAAGTCTACAAATAACTAGAAGATGCACCATCAGAATTTGGTCCATTACCAGGAGCACATATTATGACAACCACTATCAATGATAACAATCATCATGCAAAACCTCACAGAAACAACCATTAACTATGAATCACCAAAAACCACTAAAAATGAAAACCATTTTTCCACAAAGAACCACTACCAGAAACTTTTCACAAAAAGGCCCAAGGCCATATTTACTTATGCATCATTTTTAGCTTATACATACATCATTCCTTCGTATATCAAGGATATGTGACAACAGTTGCTTTACCAAAAATGTACATAAAAGCAACATCATACATCAAAAATATCAGATCAATCATAAAACTAGATAAGAAAACTATTTCCCAAGGACCTGAGAGTACTGGGACGACACATATGACTCTATTCTACTAGACACATAATAACACACTCAACCTGAGCTATTACTGTTGTTCCTGCTACTACTTCTCATTCTCAGCTACACGATCATTATATTCTTGGGCTTTTCCACATAAAAATTTGTGGAACCCATGAGGCGTGATAACAAGTCCCAGCGAGAGATATGACTCTCCAACAACATTATAAGTAGAGTAGGGAAATCTTATCTTTTTATTAGTTTAGATCTCTACAACTGAGTAGTAGATCATTTATTTACTTTTAAAAGGAATATGAGGAACATATATAACTGTTATAAACTAAACAGTATAAAAGCAAGCAAGCCTTCAACCAATGTTTTTGTATTGATCCTTAAACAAATTTGCTATACGGGTGATTACATTTTCAATAAATCTTATGCCTTGTAGAGGTGAGAATATACCTACCATCTCCAACTAACCACTACCATGTCTCATCAATGCCATAAAGGTCTATGGAAGAGCCAGAATCCATGACCTCACCTTCCTAGATCAGAACGAGAGTGGCAATGACTTATGAGTCAATTTTCATATAGCTAGCCTGGCGTATAGCGACTCTTCTCTATAGAGATACAACATGTAGCTTGTTCTCTATTCAAGATATCACCTTCTAACATCATTCCTACTTGTATATGTATTGATTCATGGCCTGCAACTATACTCTTCCTTGGTGTTGGAGCTACGGTCTAGACTACACTCTTTCCAAAAATTTGTATACAAAGTGTACCCCGCATATTCAACAATATGCACTCTAAGTTAGACTTGTTTCACCATTCAACAAGTTTTGACACCAAATGGATCTATGTCCAGGGCAATTGATTTCTTATTTCCACTTTATTAATTAGAAATATTGAGTGTCTTTTAGCATCAATCAAGTTATGACGTACAACCCACAAGCAAATTCTATAAAAGAAAAGGGCATAACTTATTACCATAACATATAGGAACATACATAGTGTAATCTCTTCACATCATTATTTGATACTTATCATTCAAAACATGTCCATCACCAAGACAATATACCTTGGGGTAACAACCCCTCATCTCATCATTAGAGATTATCTTTTTAGATAACACAATAGACCATCATCATATCATATGACCATTTATTCCTTTCCTTGTGTTATCATAACACATGTGCCTCACAAGGTTATCATTATCACATAATGTTATGTATTATCATTGTTAAATTCTAGAGGATATCACCTCCATTAGGTATTACACCTTTATTAGGTCCTAAGACCCATTATATCACACATGATGATTCATTATCATCTCATCATACCTTATTCAACATATGAGTATTACTCATGTTACATCATTTGTACTAACATGCCATAATAGATTGTAGTTGTTACCTTCAAAAAGAAGGGGTATTAAAATACCTTTAAATACATTTAGTTAAGATAAATAGGATATCATGAGATTTCTAATCAGAATTTGGCCTCATACTATTTACACTTGATTTGGGTATCAAACCTTTACTTTCTTTATTGAACAATGTTACCTTTACCAGGAAACAAGTATCATTAGGTCATTAGACCCATACATATCATGTTATTTTTCAACTATTCCATATGTCTCACAAATCCTTACATAATTTGTTTCATGTTATTACATCATAGCTCATCTCTAGGTATACTCATCCTTTTCACGATTAGGGTTTCATGACAACATAATGTCATGTGGAGAATCATTCAACTTCCATCCTTCCCTTAGTAAGCATTTGGATTTCCTCTTATGGTCGATTAGGGTTTCCAAGTTCATGATTATCAATCATATCTTCATTCTCATCATAAAAGTTATAATATTGCCATAAGTATTCAAGCATACTTAATACTTTCATTAACCATCATCGATTGATTATCAACATGAAGTATTACTTTTCCCATATGAGATGTACAAGTTTCTCTCTCATCTTTATTAAAGTATTGATCTCCACATACTTATCACATTAGTTGAGATCACTTTAGGTTTTAGCATTCCCATACCTGATGAATTCCATTCATTTCATTACTTCATAAAGTATTAATTCACTCATCAATGTGTATCGCTTCATCTCCATCAAGGTGTATCAACCTAAATGTTACACCTTGTGTCAACCTACACATATGATTGTGTTGGCCTAAAAAATCTTCACTTGTATCGGTCAAGACACATCAAACCTTGTATCGGTTTAGACGCATATTATTGTGTTGGCCTAGGCACAACAAAGGATATCGGTCCAAAGGTGCACAAGAAAGTGTATCGGACATACCATCCCTTAGGGCATCGGCCATTAGGGTTTGGTTGTATTAGTTGAACCTCAAGGGAAATATTTGTCACCTCTAACCAAGATGTGTTGGGCTAGGGTGTATCGGGTTGCAAGGTGTGTCAAATTAGGGTTAGCCATATCAGCCACCACACTCAGCCTATCTGAACATGATTTTGTACACTTACTTCACTAAACATCTCTAGATTATTACAAGCCAATATCATTAGAGGAATATTGGTTTATAGGGTCTAGCATATCGTCCTATCTCCCTCATGGTCATATCAGATTAGCATCATATCATTTAGAACATCTCAAGTCATGACGACCATCCATGATATCGAGAAAACATAGGTGTTAACTTTGATATCTTATTGATATTGGCCTGCAATATTTTTAGCATTTATGTGGAAGAAAAAACACTTAATATAATACTAGTCCTACTCAAGAAATCAACCCAAAAGAATAAGAGTTCATATGTAACAATTTCCATACTTATACCCTTATATCGGGTTAGGGTTTCCCACAAACCAATATCAGTTTGTTCATATCACTTTTATCATCTTCAAGCTCAATCTCTTCATCTGTAACCACTCTAGTTCATGGACAACAACATCATATGTCCATTAGAGATCATTGAACCATCATCCAAAGAAGAAAAGTTGAAGTAAACAAGGAACCACCAAGTACTAAATGATAAAAGGTGCATAATAATAAAATTGAGTTCAAGTTATATAACACACTGAAGATCACCACTAAATCTCCAAGCTTCCAAGATCCACATTCCCAAGGTTTAAGATGACTTATAAAAGTACAAGACTTCAAACACAACACCTCTACATGGAAGGAAGACGCCATAGTAAAGAACTAGGTGAAAAGGGAAAGAAAGAAAACATGGCCCGAGAAGCAAAATCTTTCCAAGGTAGGAGGCGATTGTGGCTTTACCTTGGACAAGTAGGTAGACCTTCCTCTACCTCCTTGATATACTAGGATCTCCCTTCAAGAAAGATAAGGTAAAGGTATCGAAATGTTCACTAGGAGGTGAAAAGAGAGGTATATATAGTTGGGGCTCATGAAAGAAATTGCATGCAAGGTGTCATCACCATATGTACATGGGTAACACATGTTTCCATGCATGGTGACATTGTGCAACATGTGTAGCTCGATAGGAAAGGCTCTCATGGATAACCCAGGGGTGAGAAATCATCTATTGGATGGCTTCCTTGACAAGATACCACAACTCGACATCACTTGGTATACAAACCGATACAACATTTCCAAGGAAGTCCTAGACCAGTAGGCTTCACCTTGTTGAGGTTTTAGGCCCAATATGGATACTTAAAACAAATTTCCCAAACTGATAGGGGACTCTCTCCATGGCTTCTAAACCTATAGGCACCCCATATGACCTTTACAACTTGATACAACCTCGTTTAGGGTTCAAGGTACTCAACATTCCATGGTTCTATCATCACCAAGAGTATCATCAATCAACCCAGACTCAAACAAGGACTCCCCTCATTTCCGTCTCCTAAATATGGTATCAAGAGAGAGTAGGAACACTCAAGAGGTGGTAGATTCCACATTGACCCTATATATTTGGCAAATTACAAGTTACACCAAAATTGATACATAAGGAACAAGCATTAACCATACAAGCTCAACTTTGAAACTCAGGCTTTCCACAAGGAGCCCCTTAGAATCATGCTCACTTGTTTGATGCTAAATGACTAAGGGGACACCCTTCATGTGATAATTTGCAATATAACCCTTCAACATGGGTAAATTGCACTTTGGCCCAAAATAAGTAAACATCGCTCAAACAACATTCAAATATGACCAAACTTGAGACTTGAGTTCTCCATATGTCTTACTTACTTTTCCCATGATTAAGATAAGGTTATAATCATCTTACTTAGGCAAAACATCTAGGGTTATCCCAAAACCCAGGTCAGGGGTGTTACACATATGCTCTTTGGCTTGAGACTTCAAGCACATTTCCTTTCTCTTCATCACAAAAAAGCACAATGCATTCATCAATGCTTTAGATACCCTAACTTCATGGATTGACATACAAGGGAACCACACCTTCTCTTTCAAAGGACAACACTCTCTCAATATGCCTAATGCATGGTCATCAACCGCACACATAATAGAAAAGAGAAGGCTAGGTTTTATGACATGATGATCTATCTAGAAAGTCAAGCCATATTTATAGTCATCTCCCAAAGAGAGAAACATACACTCAAACAACAAGCCATGTAGTATGTCATAGGAACATGATACTTATATCACCGATCCTACAACTAGATGCTCCTCCAATGCATTGAGAAGATGGAAGTAGTAACCCTCATTAAAGAAGTTCATGATTGATTATGTTATATAAATATGAGAAGAGTCCTACTATACAAGAAAACATAACTTTTAGGGAAGTATTAGAACACCATGAAGACAAACTCTTGTTAGTATGTATGCAAATGTCAAGTTTACTAGATCCATGGTGACTACATCCATGCACAAACTAATAAAAAATATAACAAGCCCATGCCTTTCCCAATGTCATCTTGAGGAATCGATATGATAAAAAAATCAATCTTGAGGCATTGAATGAGAATTGCTTCATTATGGTCATAATAGACTACTTCACAAAATGCATGGAAGATGTGTTGGTTACCAACGCTTTGGCTCAAAAGCAATCAAGTTCCTCAAGAACAACATCATAAGTTGGTACGTGATACCACATGAGATCATATCTAACGACAATATGAACTTCATATATACAACCATCAAAGAGTATCTTAGCTATTAGGGACTCAAGAACCACAGAAGGTCACCCTATTCAACCTAGATGAGAGAAGCCATAGAATCTTCCAACAATAAGTTGATAAAGATTTTAAAGAAAACAATCAGCTCCCTTACTAACTAGCACGAACACCTTCCAATGGCCCAATGGGCTTATCTCACTTCTATTAGAACTTCCACAGGAGATACACCATGTTATCTAGTATATGGTATGGAGGTGGTTTTACTTGTTGAAGTCTATATCCCTTTTCTCTACATACTCAAGAAGTAGATATTTCTAAGGCGGCTGGTTGCAAGATAGACTCTATTTCCTCAACACACATGAAGAACAATGAATAAGAGCTTTGCATCATGTTCAATGTTACCAAGCCAGGTTAACTTGAGTATTCAATAAGAAGGTCTATCCATGCAATTTCTATAAGGGTGACCTAGTATTGCAGGGTCATCCTGAATGCTGAGTCTAGGAACAAGTTCAATCCTAACAAGGAAGGGCCCTATATCATCTAAAGCATCTACAACTACAACGTCTTGCACCTAAAGGATATGAATGGAGACATTCATCTACATCACATGAATGACATCCTTATCGAGTGCTATTACCACTGCAAGAAAGCTTCAATGACTGCAAGCCTCTGAAAATGAACCATGACAGGGAACTAAAAGCTCCCCCCTAAAAAAATGTACCTAAAATAACCTTATGAATCTAACTGGGTCCCCAATGCACCCTGAATAAGAAAGGTCAAGTAAATCCTAGGATGGAAGGAGCGCAGTCATTATCCTAAGAGAACAATATTTCTTCAACCTAAGATCAACTCCTTAACACATGCAAAATTTAATAAAATGCCTCACAAAGTTCATGATTGAGACAAAAGACAATGTGAAGCCCAAAATTACGGTGATAGGAGGATTGCAGAAACTATAAGTCCTCATAGATGAGTTTAATTTTGATCCTCACAATAAACAATCCTGACACATATATCTAGGAAGATTGCATAACATTAAAATCTATTGGTTTTGACCTAAAAGGGGGAATGACGAGATGGTGAAAATAGAAGTTGAAAGTCTTTATGGATAGACACAGCTCATCTCTCAAAAGGAGGTCAGACCAACCTCGACATGGAACAACTCATGAACAATGATAATGTTGGAATATATGGAGATAGAGATAGGAAAATTCTCTATATGGAGATCGAGATAGGAAAATTTTCTTGTCCATATTTCCTAACTAGTAGATCACATCAATAACCAAGTATTAGGAAAGATGGTGCAAGATGTACCTTGTTGTTGATCAAGCCCAATGACTATCGTTGCATAGAGATATCCTTGTTAGTATGTATGCCCAGAGATCCAATCAAATGATGATTGTAATGGCATAACTTGTAAATGATTTGATTAATATTAAAGCATGTTTCCAAGTTATTCTATTTTTATTCAATTATGAGATAATGAAGTAACATAATAATTATCTAGAGAATGATTTTACATGATGACATATGTCTTCAAGTACGTGACTTGAACACTGAGATCATATATATGCTAAAAGTATACACTCTCATTATGTCCCTAGTCAGATTTTAATGTGGAAGGTTGATAGACAACAAAACACATAAGACTAGAGTGTGTGTTGGTTGATGATAGAATACCATTAGTCATAATATGGCAATATCAAACCAAGAACATAGATACTTGTTAGGGAATAGAGTATCAGACAGACCCACCATGAGAACAACACATGGAAACCAGTACATTAGTAGTCATATATAGTTCTCATAGTGTTGGTGGTGATTGTGTCTCTTAGACCTAAAGTCACTACACTCATCACATGTCATTCAATGTGCTTTGAGATCATCCAAAGTGATCCTAAATAAGGGTTGCCATAAAGGTGATAATTGGGAAAACTATGACACATGGGAATGATTGTGAGTGATGTAGATGGGATTTGTCCCTCCTATAGGGGTATGATATCCTGGCCACTTGATTACTGAGATGAGATATGCATGTACAACATATGTGAGTCAATATGTTACATTGATCTTACATATATCTTAGACAGTCTACTATAGTAAGAAACATACAAAGAATGTTGAAGAGGATGACTACTCCATACCTCGAGTTCAATCTGGATATTAGTGACAAAGGAACTATACAAAACACTACAACATCACAAAATAGATTGTAGGTTGAAGTTTTTCTCCAACTTTCCATTTACTTGGTTAGCAATGATGCATGACTAGGCACCACTCTATGCTTGTGATGTCATAATTGGTTATGGACATTCACTGCTAACGTAATATGGGACCTATAGGGTCACACACATAGGACACAATTTGGAATAGGAGTTTATCCATGAATTATGTTTTAAGTTGATTACTAAAAAAATTTAGGTATTCAATTAAATAAATGAATAACTGAATGGACTCATAACCATCAAGTTTAAGTGTTGAATTGATTGGTTAGAGTGTCAGGTTGATTGGAAATTGAATTGGCTGAATTTTGTATGAATCAGGACACCAACAGATCAGCTCAGGCTGGTGAGATGACAGGTTCACATGGTAAATAAATCCGCTCGGTGAGACCAGTTGAAGCTTCTGGTGATTTTCCAAAAACATGACAATATTTGAATCCTTTCACTTAGTCAATTTAATTGGTGCAAGGAATTAATATTAGACATTAATTGGAAATTCATTTTCAATTCATATGCAATTGTGAAATATGTGAAATGACCGGTTCATTAAGTGAACCAATCATCTCACTGTCCCATCTGACTGGTTCACTAGTGAACCAATCCACTCACCTATCGTAGGTTGCATAATTCATGGAAATTTTGGATCCTTGTATTCCAACATAGATTGGGAACCAGACCCTAAACCCTCCTATAAATAGAGGAGTATTGGGGGCTTCCCAACACACACAATTGAGAATCAGTTGCTCTGACAATTTTTGTCCTCTTTGATTGTGGTAACTAAGAGAGCCCAAGCAACTCCTACCCGACTAGGGAGGGACAATAAGGGAGAACAATTACAATTGTTGGAGAGCAAGTTGGCGACTAGTACACCAATAGAAGGGGACGACTCCTTCTTATTATTTTTTAGAATGATAAGAGTTCTTGGTGGTCTGTGTGGAATACTCTAGAGCCAGTAGTTGGTTATTGCTAGGAGAGGAATGTCAACATATGTTATCTGTCCCAGTGCAACTAGAAGACAATTGCATACAATGATGAGGAGATGTCATTGGACTTGATCAAGAACCATGTATATCCTCAAAACCATCCTTTCCATTATATACTTGTTGACACAATCCACTTGTTTAATGGGGAATATGTCAATAAAGATTTTATTTCTTCTACCTACCTGAGACCATATTTTACTACATTGGTATGAGAGCCACGTCAATTTACTAAATCTTAGAATTATTGATATGTTAAAAAATTAAGTTTTACTGATTATTTACTACATGTGATGCAAATAATAATGTCCGATCAAATACCACATAATCCCAAAATGATATATATCATATATGTAAATATGCAATTTACACGCATCGCCCTAAAAATGTGTTTTGATGGTGCATGTGTAGCTTGTTTATGGCCAATAATCCTAATTATCTATGCATGGTGGTTGTGTGTTTATTTACTATTTTATCTTGGTTTGCATACTGAGCTTGTATCTTATCTTCCACATTTAGGGTTAATTCTCTCCTACCTTTCCTCCACTTGAATCTAACTTGAGTTTTCTCCATTATCATTTAATAGTAGGATAGATCACTTTTTTTGTGAGAAGGTAAAATTTTACTGGTAAACCAAAAAGTTAGAAGTATAGGGATATACAAAACCCCATATACACAGAGGGCTACTCTAAAAAAACCCACACTCTGAGTAAGAGAGTATCTAAGCTCTTTCCAATCTTAGGTTTGGTTTTATACAACCAGCCTAGATTATGTACAATATAGTTAAAGACTGTAACACAATCAGATCTAGAAGACCCGTGCATTCTGGAATTTAGCTCCTACCAAATAGCATGACAAACGGTAGAGAAAATCACCCCAACGAAAGATCTAAAGGGGCCCTTACCCTTGGTTTTCATGAGACACCAAGGGATAAAATCATCAAGATTATAAGGGCATTGACCACCCCATCCCATCTTCAAAGACATCCTCACAAGGAGATATTTGGATAATCTACAGTCAAAAAACAAATGTCGATGACATTCAGCTTCCTCTTCACATAACAAACACAGTGGGTTTACAGGTAAACCCCATTTTATCAACCGGTCAGCAGTGGGTAGCTTCCCAAGAATGCATCGGTAAGAGCAGCAACTCCATTTAGGAGAATGGAACTTGTTCCATAGCAGTGTATCCCACAAAACTTGAGGTGTGTGATGAGAAATCCTCCCCCAAGGTAGGAAAGAAGAAGTCAGGGACCAGCTACCACCATTAGGAGCATGTGCATACTCAATCTTGAGATGGGTCCAAGAACTAACCATCGCTCTCCAGGTACTTGAACACTTAGCCAGGCATACGTCCAGATCATCCTCATATCTCTGAATCATCTAACCTCTCTAATAGGAATCACCAGCAGAGAGGAAAGAGTGAACCCTTTTAAATGTAGAGGCTAAGGCCAGATCGTCAATGTCACATATGTTCATCCCACCCTCATGGTATCTTTTGGAAATAGTGGTCCATGCAAGTCCATGGAGCCGATCGCCCCAAATGAACAAGAAGATGATGATCAACGCCACACCAACCGACTATATGAGAGATGAACTGATCGGTTGGTGGACCTAAGACGATTGACTAGTGCACCCGACCTGACCGACTAGAAGATTAAGGAGGACCCTGAAGGATGAGACAAATCGATTGGTTGGAGGAGTTGAACCAATCAGTTGGTGGACACGAACTAACCGGCCAAGAGGTGAACTGGTCGGTTCAACATTTGAACTAGTCAACCCAGATTAGCAAAGCATAAGTCTTCATCAACAATAGGTTCCTGCATGAGATGTGGACCTAGGTTGTGGTAATTTCTTATGATTACAAGGAATTACATTATAATGGCCATAACCATCACTTTTTGTTTATTGCATTTTTTTATTGTGGCATATAACATGTATACATTATGTACTATATGTGGTGATTGGATAAAGTAAATGTATTTATATATACAAACTCTCTCAAATAAAATATTAAGTCTAAGATGCTTTCCATTATCTATAAACATAAAAATCTTGACTGACCAAGCGTAGGTTACACCGATGCATGGTGTGTCGTCCATCTCGTGGATGTGTGATTTTAGATATGTAGGCTCTACCCAAGTAGGGTGCATATCTATCGTGTTGGCTCTTGGGTCACACTTAATTGGTGATCTTAATGTGATTAAGATCTAGAGGCATGTAGATGATAATCGCAAAGAGTTGTGCATATCATCTATCCAAGAATTGCATATGATACAATTGGAAAAAGTTTCCTCCCTTAATAATTGAGTATAGATGTTGGCATTGGCTAGGTAATAGTTGAATTATTTTGGATCTTGGCTAACTAGAAGGTTATATGATGCAAATTTATACAGAGGTCTATCAATTTGAACAAAATCATGTGAGTAATAATTAATTAAAGACTTAATTAAATATCATAAAAAATTTCAAATCGAATAAACTAAAATAAAAAAGGTTTTGAGAAAATGCAATTTTCTCTTGTAGGATCAAATGACAAAAAAATTATTGTTCTGATCAGTCCTTATGAAGGATTAACTTGACGGGGCAAATTTACACAACTAGTTTTGGACTTTGAGAAGGTTTCTTAATGAAGAGTGCAAGCTCTATGTCCTTGGTAAACCAGTGCTAGAAATACCTACTCGTGATGCGCCTGGGCCAAAGTGGATGCTTAGTGGAAGCATGCCAATGATGCCCTGGACATAAAGTGCATTATGCTAAGTTGCATGAACTATGAGTTAAATGAGCAATGTGAGGACATGGGTATCCTTGAGATGGTAACACATCTTAAGAAGGTGAGCCTGTAACACCCGGCCTCACTTCCCAAGGCTCTAGTAGAGTTTCAGGAATGACTACTGTCCCCACAAACCACCACTAGCCTTAAATGTGCTCTTTTTCCTCACTCACATGCAAGCCAAGATCAACTTCCCAATTGGTCACCCATCCTAGTACTACTCCAAGCTGAGCACACTTAACTATGGAGTTCTTTAGGGATGGGCTCCCGAAAAAGGAGGTGCACCTTGGTTATATGGGTAGTCCAATCATTCCTTATAAGATTAATTTTATCTAAGGCCTCAAATCCTAGGATGTTACAATCTCCACTTAGAATCTAGACGTCCTTGTCAAGGCTCAACTATATGGCCTCATAATATCACCCCATTTCAGTGCAGAACCAGAATGGCCCATTGGCACCCAGCTCCCTGTGGGCTCCGATCTCCAAACCACGAATTAATCCCGACTTAAATACATGCGGAAGCATTCGGTAATCAGCGGAAGACGAAAATCACGGGAAATTAAAACTTTTTGAGATTAGAGCTTGAAACCACAAACCTCTTTTATAGAAAAGGATTTAACTGTTTACAACACTTGGCAGAAACACTTCTTGAGTAATTATATACAACACAAAATTCTCAAGAGTTCACTTTCCAAAACACACCAGGACCCGAGAGTACAGAGGACACATAGGACTAACATCTAACTACACCATGAGGTAGACTGGATCTCCACCTGAGATCAATTACTCCTGGTGCTGTTGTTGGGACTGGTCACCTTGAGACCGGTTTCTCCGTCTTTGGCGACCACCTAAAAAGTTAAAATCTATGGAGTGAGACAATTATACATAATTGCCCCAGCGAGAGTTATAACTCTCCACTAGGCTTTATAAGTAAAGCAGGAATAACTAATGCATTAAGAGCCTTCAAGATATTCACTAGCAGTTCTATGATAAGCAGAGTTCAATGAATATTAACAATATGAGAACCTCTGTGCTATTCAATGTAACATCAATCAAGTAACTTGTAGATAACTCTAACAGATATACTACGCTGTTGAATATGTTTTTAAGGGAGTGTAGGGTTGCATCTCACCTTTTAGACTGTGTGGTGGGAAATGATGGACTACATGAATCTACATCAAATTCGCTCACCCTTTCTCTTTTAGTGAAGGTATGATGGACTACAAGAATCTACATCAATTCCTCTTACCATTTCTCTTGATCAGTTAAGCACATTCAGTATTCTTATCGTCATATAATAACACAGCTATATATATGAGAATACTTTTAAAAAGGTAGCAGGCCTATCTTTTCACAATCATCAGTTATTTCATCTCAAGTCATCTGTCAAGCATGACTTTGATAACATTTATGGCTCTTACAGCCCATAAATCACAGAAGATGTCACTCACAGTGCATCAACAAGGATTACTATTCATAAAGCTTAAGACATGCTTTCAATGAATATAACATGGCATTCCCCATCTGGATATGCCCATCATCTCATAACATCCTGCATGGTTCATTCAACAGATAATAGTAAACAATTCAACAATTAAGGATGCATTCTCAATTATGGTTTCTCATGAAATTACCCTCAACTAGGAATCCACATGGAATCACCCTCAACTAGGAGCTCACATGGAATCACCCTCAACTAGGGACTCACATGGAATCACCCCTCAACTAGGGATTCACATGGAATCACACTTAGCTAGGGACTCACATGGAATCACCCTCAACTAGGGACTCGCATGGAATCACCCTCAACTAGGGATTCACATGGAATCACACTTAGCTAGGGACTCACATGGAATCACCCTCAACTAGGGACTCGCATGGAATCACCCTCAACTAGGGTTAAAAACCCAAAAGCCCTGACAATAGGGGTTTATGTTCATGATTAGGGTTTCATGATCTCTCTTCCCAAGGATCATACCCTTAATCACCACATGAATCATATTCAAGTATGAATTCGTGTTAACATCATCTCAGATTGATTAGGTCATATCAACCCTTCAATCAAGAGTATACAACTCTGCTTAACATAGTGTATCAAGCCATTGGCTCAATAAGCAATTAAGGATTCATTCCTTAATTGGTACAAGTCCCTTGAATGCTGTTAGGGTTTCAACCTTTGTACCTTATTTGTTTATCATTACTATTCATCATTGGGTCAATGGATCATTCCTCATCTTGATTCTCAAGAGATTTAATCACATTGGACCTCCATTACATAAAACATCCAATTGAATTAGGGTTTCCAATGTTGATACCTTCAATCATTGAATTCATGGGACCAGTCATCAATTGGACCTACCCTCGTGCTTCAATTGAGTTAAATAGGTCATCCTTCAACTGACCTGACCCTTAGTTGACCCTCAACTGGTCATCAACTAGGACTTTATTCAATTGAGTTAGGGTTTACTATTCACTTTTCACGTTTTCACCCTAAACTTAGGGTTTACTATTCACTTTTCACGTCTTCACCCTAAACTTAGGGTTTACTATTCACTCCATGGTGAATTGTACTCATTACATCATCATGTAAGAGAAACATCATCATTAAGACCCTTAATTATCATTAAGATCCATTAGATATCATAATTAGGGTTTCCATGACCTCACATAGGTGGGTCATTCCCTAATCATGCACATTCATGTGCACTTGAGGTATCTTACTAGAGTTTCCTTCTAAAAAGGACACTTTCTCTCCCCTCTCACTAGTAGATGGTAGCAACACCACTCTAGTTCAGGTTGAGATAAGTCTCCTTGGGCTAACATAGGCCAACACATCAACATCAGGTGATTAGGGTTTGGTTAGATTAGGGTTTTACCCCTTTAGACCCCTCAAGGGTATTTTGGTAATTTGCCACACAATCACCATCACGGTTTAACTCACTAATCACATAGTCCCCTAATGACCTAGGTTACCATTAGGGTTTAGATTGAACCACCATATAACTGATTACATCATTAATCGGTTAAGTATAAACCATCACCACCCTCCAAGTGGTTTCCAACCTTCAAACGATCTCAACCATCCAAACGGTCTTGAGACCGTTTGACCCTCAAACGGTCTTGAGACCGTTTGGTCTCAAACGGTCTTGAGACCATTTGGAGGTGAAGACCGTTTGGAGAGGTTTGACTTCCAAACCGTTTGGGCTTCAAACGGTTTGAGGTCGTTTGGACCAATCGACCTTGAGGTCGTTTGAGCCCAAACGGTCTTGAGGTCGTTTGGGCCCAAACGGTCTTGAGACCGTTTGGACCCAAATGGTCTTGAGACCGTTTGGTCTCAAACGGTCTTGAGACCGTTTGGGTCCAAACGGTCTTGAGACCGTTTGGCCCAAATGGGCTCAAACCGTTTGGACCTCCAAAGGGATTCAAAGGTCACCAAAGCTTATGGATTCATGTGTTGAAGCCCTCAATTGATTAAATCTGTACTAACCACTTATAAATTGAGCCAATTAGGATTAGTCTTAGCCACTTAGGCATCCAATTGACCCTCAATTGCAAACCAATTAGGGTTCAAACGATCTCAATCAGGGTTTCAAGTTGATTGGTCATCAATGTTCAACAGTGTGAATCAATTCATGGTTGAACCTATCAATTGACCTCCAATTGGGCCCAAACTTGGCCCAAACGGTCTTGAGGTCGTTTGGACATCATCCAAACGGTCTTGAGACCGTTTGGCCAAAGTTTGACCAAAATCCAAACCGTTTTGACTAGGGTTGATGTCCAATTAGGTCAAAATCAGCACTTTTCATCAATGCATCAATTTCCTACAATTGGACCCTCAAACCATTAGATTAACCCAACCCTAGACCTTCAAACGGTCTTGGGTTGTGCCCAAACGGTCTTGGGACCGTTTGGAGGAATCCCCAAACGGTCTCAAGACCGTTTGGGTCCTTCAACCCAAAACTCAACATAATCTATATGTTAAATCAGCACTTTTTCACCCGATTAGGGTTCCATGTTGAAGTACCTTCAACTCCCAATTGGTTAAGAATTAGGCTTTGATTCTTTGCAGAGATGAAATTCAATATGTTGGGAACAGACCCTCAAACGTTCGTCCCTTGGTCAACACCCTCAAATGGTCTTGAGACCGTTTCAATCCAAACGGTCTTGCAAGACCGTTTGAGAGCAAACGGTTTGAAACCGTTTGAACCCAAACGGTTTGCAACCGTTTGGACCAAAAGGGTCCAGGACCGTTTGGAAAAGCAACATAGGGGTTCACGCCCCTCATCTTCAACCTCTTGCTAGGTCGGTTCCTCCACTGGTTCAATTGCAATCGTGCAAAGAAGAAAGGAGGTAGAAGAAGATTTGCTAAGAAAAATTGCAAGAAGTAAAGGATGCAAATGACGCACAAGTTTAGAGTTATAAAACCCGCCTCAAGCTTGCTCCCCAAGCTCCAAGACCTCGAAGTCCAATCTCTAATGGCGTCTCCAAGCTTCCACAACTCAAACAGGGATGAAAACTCCAAGGAACCGAAGCTTTGGTTGGCTAGAACAAGGAGATAAGACGAATTATCCATAAAACCAACCTTAGGTGATGTAATCCACCATGGATTCGAGCTAGAAAGGGAGTTTCCTTACCAAGAGTGGCCTAGTCGTCCCCCTGATCTCCAGAGCACACCTTGGTTGTGTTGAGAACGAAAGGGAGTGAATGAAACAGGAGCAAAGTCGTTTGCTCACTTACAAAGGAAAAGGCTTTTATAGTTTTAGCCTATTTCTTACCACAAGGACCTTTCAAAGTCAAAATTCTCATCTAGGTCCCTCCTTGCTCAAGGGCACGTCCAAGCCCATCTAAGCTTATGCCAAACCTAAGAAAACTCAAGATCTAAGGATATAGGAATCCAACCTTCAACTAGGGTACATACATGAAAGGGTTTTGTACCCATATTAGGTGATTTCTATCACAAAGATCATTTTTCTCATCTGATTAATGAATGATGTGTCTCTTTCATCATTTCTACTCTAAATGATGACAAGAGTCATAAAAGATGCTCTAGATGGTGAAAATTACAAGTTGGACCCCTCAATTTGGGTAAATTGCACTTTACCCCAAATTAGGGTTTCTGAGCATGGGGATTGCTTCCACAGCTGCACCTTGGTGCTCAAGCTTGGGAAATCCCTCAAACTTCACCCTAGACATGTTCATGATGTCTCAACATCAAAGGAACATCTTATCTTGTGAATTTTGCAAGTTCAACCCCTAAACTGGGTAATTTGCACATAGGTCCCTGCATACAACATAATGCTACAACTTTATACAAAAAGGAGCAAAATATGAAAGCAAATGTCCCTGAGGGACTTAATTATATGCCAGGGAGTTTTCACAAGTATATAATTACATATTTAGGCAAAACTTCTAGGGTTAGTTCATAACCCAGGTCAGGGGTGTTACAAATCATAAACCCCTAACAAGGATTTCGTCCCCGAAATCTCAGACAAAAGGAGGAACAGAGTATTCCTTAATCATGCCCTCAAGTCTCCACTTATTGTCTTAATATCATAGAAGTGTCATGAATTCTGCAATTCCACACAAGGCTCCCATTTACTAATTCAACCTTTTTAATGTTTATGCAGAGCATAAACCCCTAACATATGATGTCCATATTATTGGGAAGAAGCATAAAAGAACATACTTCTATCATTACCCAAGAACATTTATCAAAAGGAACAACTTATATATCAAACAAGGATAACTCACTCAGTAATCCTTTACAATTTTATGTAATTGGAATAGTTCACACAGTTCTTCTTATTAATTGGAAATGCCACATAGCTTTTCCTTCTTTGATTGGGAATGACACATAGCTCTTCCCTTTTTGTTTGTTTGGGAATGACACATAGCTCTTCCCTTTGGGAATGACACATAGCTCTTCCCTTTTTGTTTGTTTGGGAATGACACATAGCTCTTCCCTTTGGGAATGACACATAGCTCTTCCCTTTGGGAATGACACATAGCTCTTCCCTTTTTATTTGTTTGGGAATGACACACAGCTCTTCCCTGTTTGTTTGTTTGGGAATGACACATAGCTCTTCCCTTTGGGAATGACACATAGCTCTTCCCTGTTTGTTTGTTTGGGAATGACACATAGCTCTTCCCTTTGGGAATGACACATAGCTCTTCCCTGTTTGTTTGTTTCATATTTCTTATTTCATGATACTCATTAGATTGTATCAAAATGATTGCTTGATCAGGGCAATCAAAAAGATATCCATCTAGGAGTTTCCATACTCACTTTATCATCAATATCTGTATACCTGGCCAGGGTTTACAAACATTGAGATCAAGTAGTATGCACTTACATACTGTCTCATTCCTCACTTTTCATATCCTTATACACACAAGATTTTCCATTTCTATATTTCCTCCAGGCATCATTTATAAATCTCATCTTTTGACACACAGATAAGAGAGATTATTAAACATTTTAAGGAACATTGAGTGAGATATAAGTTCTCTTCTCCCTTGTATCCTTATAGAATTAGCCAAAATGATTTCAAAAACAACTATTTTCACGTTTTTAATCACATAGCAACATGAAAATGAAATATCAGAATGAATTTATTTCCTCTTACCTGCTCGGGACGTCTGTTCACGTCCTCTATTGTCACTAGAAAACTGCCTCCTTTGTGATTCTTGTTGACTCTGCCCCTGAGGTTGAGTCATCATAGAATTCCCGTATGGACAATCTTTTACCAAATGTCCCGGTTGTCTGCATTGATAACAGATTCTAGGTATAGCATAAGGTCGGTGAGGTCCAGACACCGAGGTTGATGCTATAATGGAGGCCTTATTTGGAATATAACTAAGATCCCCATCCCTACTTGGAGACCACTCAGTCTGAGAATTAGTTCTGGATGGTGGAGGGTTAGGTGCAGAGAATCTAGGCTGCTTAGAGTCCCTAGATGAAGAACCCTGGAACTGTGGATATCTTTTCTGGGTTTGCCTTTTCTCAACCACAGATCTCTCTATCCTTCGGACTGATTCAACAAAGGTAGAGAATCTGTCTCGGTTCTCTAAGGCAGACACTGGGGTAGACATGTCAGCATTCAAACCCCTCTCGAATCTCCTGATTCTCTCTTCTTCTGTGGCAGCCATGTGCGGACAAAACCGCAACAGCTCCATGAACTTAGCTTCGTACTCGCTAATGTTCATCATACCCTGTCTCAGTCTCTCAAACTGGGATATTTTCTCGTCTAGGAAGGTCTTCGGGAAATATCTTTGGACAAATTCCCACTGAAAGTCTTCCCACGAGATTTCTATTCCAGGTCTCTTCTGCTCTTCCATGGTCCACCAGTGACCAGCACCTCCTTTGAGAAGATAGACAGCATGTCTAACCTTCTCAACTTCAGGGATGTTGAGGATCTTGAAAACCTTTTCTAACTCAGTCAACCATAAATCAGCATCTGCGGGGTTAGCAGTCCCATGGTACTCGGTAGCTCCGACACGGCGCAGTCGCTCAAAAGTCTTTCCGATACCTTGACCTTCTGGTTGGACAGGTGCCCTGGGAACAGGCATCGGCATCCTGTCGGTTATATGAGTCATGGCAGACATGAACTGCCCGAACATCGCCTGAACCACCGGGTTACCCAAATCAGCTGGGTCAAACTGAGGTGGCTCTCCAGGTTGTCCTGGTACAGGCTGCTCTATCTCAGGTATTCCTGCACCGCCTTGAGGTGCATTAGAGCTACCTTCAGCCATGTTCTCGTCATGTGACTCAGACATCCTTAAGTATCTTCTCCTCCTGAGGAGCAGAAGATTCTATTAGATAAGGAAGGAGTACTAAAGATAGACTCGACTTCCTAAGTCCTATGCCTCTGTAGACTCGGCGAACCTAGAGCTCTGATACCACTTAATTGTGGGCTCCGATCTCCAAACCACGAATTAATCCCGACTTAAATACATGCGGAAGCATTCGGTAATCAGCGGAAGACGAAAATCACGGGAAATTAAAACTTTTTGAGATTAGAGCTTGAAACCACAAACCTCTTTTATAGAAAAGGATTTAACTGTTTACAACACTTGGCAGAAACACTTCTTGAGTAATTATATACAACACAAAATTCTCAAGAGTTCACTTTCCAAAACACACCAGGACCCGAGAGTACAGAGGACACATAGGACTAACATCTAACTACACCATGAGGTAGACTGGATCTCCACCTGAGATCAATTACTCCTGGTGCTGTTGTTGGGACTGGTCACCTTGAGACCGGTTTCTCCGTCTTTGGCGACCACCTAAAAAGTTAAAATCTACGGAGTGAGACAATTATACATAATTGCCCCAGCGAGAGTTATAACTCTCCACTAGGCTTTATAAGTAAAGCAGGAATAACTAATGCATTAAGAGCCTTCAAGATATTCACTAGCAGTTCTATGATAAGCAGAGTTCAATGAATATTAACAATATGAGAACCTCTGTGCTATTCAATGTAACATCAATCAAGTAACTTGTAGATAACTCTAACAGATATACTACGCTGTTGAATATGTTTTTAAGGGAGTGTAGGGTTGCATCTCACCTTTTAGACTGTGTGGTGGGAAATGATGGACTACATGAATCTACATCAAATTCTCTCACCCTTTCTCTTTTAGTGAAGGTATGATGGACTACAAGAATCTACATCAATTCCTCTTACCATTTCTCTTGATCAGTTAAGCACATTCAGTATTCTTATCGTCATATAATAACACAGCTATATATATGAGAATACTTTTAAAAAGGTAGCAGGCCTATCTTTTCACAATCATCAGTTATTTCATCTCAAGTCATCTGTCAAGCATGACTTTGATAACATTTATGGCTCTTACAGCCCATAAATCACAGAAGATGTCACTCACAGTGCATCAACAAGGATTACTATTCATAAAGCTTAAGACATGCTTTCAATGAATATAACATGGCATTCCCCATCTGGATATGCCCATCATCTCATAACATCCTGCATGGTTCATTCAACAGATAATAGTAAACAATTCAACAATTAAGGATGCATTCTCAATTATGGTTTCTCATGAAATTACCCTCAACTAGGAATCCACATGGAATCACCCTCAACTAGGAGCTCACATGGAATCACCCTCAACTAGGGACTCACATGGAATCACCCCTCAACTAGGGATTCACATGGAATCACACTTAGCTAGGGACTCACATGGAATCACCCTCAACTAGGGACTCGCATGGAATCACCCTCAACTAGGGATTCACATGGAATCACACTTAGCTAGGGACTCACATGGAATCACCCTCAACTAGGGACTCGCATGGAATCACCCTCAACTAGGGTTAAAAACCCAAAAGCCCTGACAATAGGGGTTTATGTTCATGATTAGGGTTTCATGATCTCTCTTCCCAAGGATCATACCCTTAATCACCACATGAATCATATTCAAGTATGAATTCGTGTTAACATCATCTCAGATTGATTAGGTCATATCAACCCTTCAATCAAGAGTATACAACTCTGCTTAACATAGTGTATCAAGCCATTGGCTCAATAAGCAATTAAGGATTCATTCCTTAATTGGTACAAGTCCCTTGAATGCTGTTAGGGTTTCAACCTTTGTACCTTATTTGTTTATCATTACTATTCATCATTGGGTCAATGGATCATTCCTCATCTTGATTCTCAAGAGATTTAATCACATTGGACCTCCATTACATAAAACATCCAATTGAATTAGGGTTTCCAATGTTGATACCTTCAATCATTGAATTCATGGGACCAGTCATCAATTGGACCTACCCTCGTGCTTCAATTGAGTTAAATAGGTCATCCTTCAACTGACCTGACCCTTAGTTGACCCTCAACTGGTCATCAACTAGGACTTTATTCAATTGAGTTAGGGTTTACTATTCACTTTTCACGTTTTCACCCTAAACTTAGGGTTTACTATTCACTTTTCACGTCTTCACCCTAAACTTAGGGTTTACTATTCACTCCATGGTGAATTGTACTCATTACATCATCATGTAAGAGAAACATCATCATTAAGACCCTTAATTATCATTAAGATCCATTAGATATCATAATTAGGGTTTCCATGACCTCACATAGGTGGGTCATTCCCTAATCATGCACATTCATGTGCACTTGAGGTATCTTACTAGAGTTTCCTTCTAAAAAGGACACTTTCTCTCCCCTCTCACTAGTAGATGGTAGAAACACCACTCTAGTTCAGGTTGAGATAAGTCTCCTTGGGCTAACATAGGCCAACACATCAACATCAGGTGATTAGGGTTTGGTTAGATTAGGGTTTTACCCCTTTAGACCCCTCAAGGGTATTTTGGTAATTTGCCACACAATCACCATCATGGTTTAACTCACTAATCACATAGTCCCCTAATAACCTAGGTTACCATTAGGGTTTAGATTGAACCACCATATAACTGATTACATCATTAATCGGTTAAGTATAAACCATCACCACCCTCCAAGTGGTTTCCAACCTTCAAACGATCTCAACCATCCAAACGGTCTTGAGACCGTTTGACCCTCAAACGGTCTTGAGACCGTTTGGTCTCAAACGGTCTTGAGACCGTTTGGAGGTGAAGACCGTTTGGAGAGGTTTGACTTCCAAACCGTTTGGGCTTCAAACGGTTTGAGGTCGTTTGGACCAATCGACCTTGAGGTCGTTTGAGCCCAAACGGTCTTGAGGTCGTTTGGGCCCAAACGGTCTTGAGACCATTTGGCCCCAAACGGTCTTGAGACCGTTTGGCCCAAATGGGCTCAAACCGTTTGGACCTCCAAAGGGATTCAAAGGTCACCAAAGCTTATGGATTCATGTGTTGAAGCCCTCAATTGATTAAATCTGTACTAACCACTTATAAATTGAGCCAATTAGGATTAGTCTTAGCCACTTAGGCATCCAATTGACCCTCAATTGCAAACCAATTAGGGTTCAAACGATCTCAATCAGGGTTTCAAGTTGATTGGTCATCAATGTTCAACAGTGTGAATCAATTCATGGTTGAACCTATCAATTGACCTCCAATTGGGCCCAAACTTGGCCCAAACGGTCTTGAGGTCGTTTGGACATCATCCAAACGGTCTTGAGACCGTTTGGCCAAAGTTTGACCAAAATCCAAACCGTTTTGACTAGGGTTGATGTCCAATTAGGTCAAAATCAGCACTTTTCATCAATGCATCAATTTCCTACAATTGGACCCTCAAACCATTAGATTAACCCAACCCTAGACCTTCAAACGGTCTTGGGTTGTGCCCAAACGGTCTTGGGACCGTTTGGAGGAATCCCCAAACGGTCTCAAGACCGTTTGGGTCCTTCAACCCAAAACTCAACATAATCTATATGTTAAATCAGCACTTTTTCACCCGATTAGGGTTCCATGTTGAAGTACCTTCAACTCCCAATTGGTTAAGAATTAGGCTTTGATTCTTTGCAGAGATGAAATTCAATATGTTGGGAACAGACCCTCAAACGGTCATCCCTTGGTCAACGCCCTCAAACGGTCTTGAGACCGTTTCAATCCAAACGGTCTTGCAAGACCGTTTGAGAGCAAACGGTTTGAAACCGTTTGAACCCAAACGGTTTGCAACCGTTTGGACCAAAAGGGTCCAGGACCGTTTGGAAAAGCAACATAGGGGTTCACGCCCCTCATCTTCAACCTCTTGCTAGGTCGGTTCCTCCACTGGTTCAATTGCAATCGTGCAAAGAAGAAAGGAGGTAGAAGAAGATTTGCTAAGAAAAATTGCAAGAAGTAAAGGATGCAAATGAAGCACAAGTTTAGAGTTATAAAACCCGCCTCAAGCTTGCTCCCCAAGCTCCAAGACCTCGAAGTCCAAGCTCTAATGGCGTCTCCAAGCTTCCACAACTCAAACAGGGATGAAAACTCCAAGGAACCGAAGCTTTGGTTGGCTAGAACAAGGAGATAAGACGAATTATCCATAAAACCAACCTTAGGTGATGTAATCCACCATGGATTCGAGCTAGAAAGGGAGTTTCCTTACCAAGAGTGGCCTAGTCGTCCCCCTGATCTCCAGAGCACACCTTGGTTGTGTTGAGAACGAAAGGGAGTGAATGAAACAGGAGCAAAGTCGTTTGCTCACTTACAAAGGAAAAGGCTTTTATAGTTTTAGCCTATTTCTTACCACAAGGACCTTTCAAAGTCAAAATTCTCATCTAGGTCCCTCCTTGCTCAAGGGCACGTCCAAGCCCATCTAAGCTTATGCCAAACCTAAGAAAACTCAAGATCTAAGGATATAGGAATCCAACCTTCAACTAGGGTACATACATGAAAGGGTTTTGTACCCATATTAGGTGATTTCTATCACAAAGATCATTTTTCTCATCTGATTAATGAATGATGTGTCTCTTTCATCATTTCTACTCTAAATGATGACAAGAGTCATAAAAGATGCTCTAGATGGTGAAAATTACAAGTTGGACCCCTCAATTTGGGTAAATTGCACTTTACCCCAAATTAGGGTTTCTGAGCATGGGGATTGCTTCCACAGCTGCACCTTGGTGCTCAAGCTTGGGAAATCCCTCAAACTTCACCCTAGACATGTTCATGATGTCTCAACATCAAAGGAACATCTTATCTTGTGAATTTTGCAAGTTCAACCCCTAAACTGGGTAATTTGCACATAGGTCCCTGCATACAACATAATGCTACAACTTTATACAAAAAGGAGCAAAATATGAAAGCAAATGTCCCTGAGGGACTTAATTATATGCCAGGGAGTTTTCACAAGTATATAATTACATATTTAGGCAAAACTTCTAGGGTTAGTTCATAACCCAGGTCAGGGGTGTTACACTCCCGATCAAGGAATACCAGCACAAGGGTGGCTACATCAACCATGGGCAGTCCTTTCAAACATGCCTGGACCGAATGGCTCATGATTGGCATGCCATATGACCATCTAGGCCCCACCTACTGGAGGGGTTATTGCTTTGATACCATTTTTAACACCCAGACTCACTACCCAAGGCTCAAATAGAGTTTCAAGAATGACGATTGGCCCCACAGACCACCTCTAGCCTTAACTGTGCTCTTTTTCCTCACTCTTCCAACTAGTCACCCATCCTAGCACTACTCTAGGCTGAGCATGCTTAACTATGGAGTGATGAATCCATATTCATCATGATTTTTAGTCACCATTTTGGACCAAATTCAACTCAATTCTCTCACTTTCATCTACTCAATCTAACAAAATGTAAGATTTCTAAATTGATTCAATTATCAAGATTATTAACTAGGTTTCTATTGATTTTATGCAGGTCATGATGAGGTTCAACCTTCAACTGAAGATCCTCTCAACCTTGGTCTTGACCGATCGGTCTTGACCAAACAGTTTTTCCTATTCGGTCTTGATCAATCGTTCTTTACCAAACGGTCTACCCAAACGGTTTTGACCTCTCGGTCTTAGCAATTCACCCACACAATCCTCCTCTCATCACTCTACCTTAACGGTCTTGAGCCTTCCTGCCCCCCACCCCTTATACAGTCTCAAGACCGTATGAGCAGCCGCCTACCCAAGACCGTTCGAAACCCATCGGTCTTCAAGACCGTTTGCATCTCCAAACCGTTAAGACTCCAAGACCATTTGGAGATAAAGACTGTTTGGATGAAGAAGAACGTTTTGATGATGAAGACCGTTTGGATGATGAAGATCATTTGGACCCAAGATTGTTTGGACCCAAGATCGTTTGGACCCAAGACCGTTTGGACGCTGAAGAACATTTCGACGAAGGGATCCTCAAGACCGATTGGAACCCATCGGTCTTCAAGACTGTTTGCATCTCCAAACTGTTTGGACACTGAAGACCGTTTGGAAGCCGTCGATCCTCAAGACCATTTGGGGTGCAAAACCGATCAGTATACAAGACCGTTAGAGTAGAGAAGCCAAGACCATTTGGTCAGTCTAATCAGTCTTCATGATCTTTTGGACGTGAGTCTCAAAACCATTAAGACTCCAGGACCGATTGGACAACAAGACTGTTTGGATGAAGACCGGTTGGAGGCATTTTACTCCAAACCATTTAGACTCAAAACTGTGTGAAGTATTCTCACATCAAAAACGTGAAGACGCCATCCAAGCCTATAAATCGGACCAGCAGGGTCCTCATTTGGGCATCGGATCTGGGACGCCGACAGGCTACCCGAACGCAAGATTCGATCCAGGTACACGTATGTCCACTTCACCTACTGCTCCTACTATGAGTAAGGAGATCAAGAAGAGAAGGAAGGAGGAGAGAGAAAGACCACCCGGTATGTCTTGGCATCCCTCGTTCCTCGTCCAGATATGCTCCGACACGACGTAGAAGACCACATCATCTTCACCAAGTTGTGACTACCTTCTGCATTATGCTCATGGTGGAATCTTTCCTCTCTCTTGTTCTTCTTATTTCTCGCATCATGATTGAGTAGTTCCTTTTCGCTGGAATGTGGGGACTAGCCCCTCTTCCCATTCAAGCATGTTCTCTTGTTAAACATTCCATGGCAATGTATATAACTTTTTATTTCATTATTAATAGTTAATGTTTGTAGAATGATTACCTGCTTGCTTTTATCTTGTTCTTCCCTATGTTGTGAGAACTTATATATGTAGGGTAGAATGTCGATTAATGAGGTTGACTCCCAAACTAGAAATAGAATGGGATTCCTTGAGGTCGTAAGTGTATGATCTATTAGGGGACGAGCCATCTAGCCTACGTTGACACTTCTGTGGCCTAAACATCCCTCAGGGAGGGCCACAACTTTAGTTGGATATTTGTATCTTTGTTGTTAATCGTCGATGTTTGCGTCTAGATTAATCACCTGCTTGCTTGTCGATTGATGTGGTTGACTCCCAAACTAGAAATAGAATGGGATTCCTTGATGTCATAAGTGTATGATCTATGAGGGGACGCGCCATCTAACCCACGGTGACATTTCTGTGTGCCTAACGCCTGTATAAGGGACCCACAACTTTCATTGGATTTATGTATCTTCGGAGCCGTAAGTGAATGATCCGGATGGTGACGAGACATCTAATACCTATGGTGATTCTTACGCAAGCCTAACGCCCGTATGGGGTGTTTTGCAGCAGCTCCACTTGGATAGTTATATCTTGCCTGGATGTTTGATGTTTGGATGTGTTTGTATGCGTGGTGGTGGTGAAACCCGATACCATCCTAGAAATTCCATACCATTAATCTAGATCAACTATAATTCAACTCTTTACTTTCCTGCACTTAGTTTAATTAATCTCAAATCAACCAATCGTTTTAAATATTAGTCTTACTTGAACTAGACTCGACTAGCAACGATTCATAAAAATGTTGTCCTTTGGGATTCGATCATTAACTATATTGCAATAAGACCCGTCCACTTGCGAGTGGTATTATTGCACAAGGTTTTGGTAAAATCTTAAGGATTTCAACCCGGAGTGAATTTGTTAGTGCGATAATAAACTACGTCAAATTTTGGTGTTGTTTCCAGGGACAACGGAATCAGTTAGTTAAATCTAGTTCTTTTAAGGATAATTTAGTTTTTGTTTTTCTTTTGACACAATCGATCATTCACTTGAATTTGACTCTACTTCATCAATCTTACTTCTAAAAAATCTTTCCGTCCCAGGTGCTACCAAAGAATAGTGTATGCACTATTTGAACAATCTCGGACTCTCTGCTAGCTTTGATCCTGAGATAGATAGAATCTTTCATCGTCAGAATAGAGAGAACCAAGAAAGAATGGCTCAAGAGCAGGAAATAGCCTGAAGGGTAGCTCAAGCCCTTAATGCAAAAAGAGAAAGGCTCATGCAAGAAGCTAGAGCTGCAGTCCAAGAAGAAATCCAAGCAGCACAAGCAGCAGCGCAAGCAACATTATTGCAGAAGGACCTTGGAGAGTTCTCTATCCCTAAAGCTGCTGACGTTCATCACCTAGTACACCCTCCTCCCATCAACACTCCCAACTTTGAGATACAGGCACATTGGATCAACTTGCTTCAAAATAGCCCATTCTATGGAAAGCAGGGACAGGATAGTCAAGAACATCTTCTGAGGTTTATTGATCTATGTGCCATGACAAAGCAAAATGGAGTATCTGATGATGCCATTAGACTCCATCTTTTCAAATACTCTCGTGCTGATAGAGCTATAAGTTGGTACAATTCCTTGCAAAGAAAACCCATCACCACTTGGGAACTACTCCAAAATGTTTTTCTGGAAATGTTCTATCCTCCCTCTCTCACCTATGAAATTAGGGGCCGAATAACAAATTTCACTCATGTCCCTAGAGAAATCCTTGCTAAAGCATGGGAAAGATACAAAGAGCTTCTACACAAGTGCCCACACCATGGAATTCCTAAGAATCAACTCATTGAAATCTTCTATAGGGGTATGGACGATGATATCAAGAGGTTTTTAGACTCCTCATCTAGAGGAAACTTCATACGTCAAAGTTATGACAGTGTATGGAGAGTCGTCACCCTTGGATCTGAAAATCAAGCTAATTGGGGTAGATCTATAGGTAAAGTAGTGTTGAAAGTAGCTATGGCTGAAGCTACTCTTGAGTACAAGTCTATCGCTGAAACCCTAAAACTCTAAGTTACCAAGCAAGACCATATCGAATCGTTCTTTACTGCATTTGGAAGAGGACGTTCACCCCCTCAACAACAAGAGAAGATCAAGTCAGCTTCATTATTCTGTGATGCATGTAAAGGCACAGATCATTCCACACTAGCTTGCAATGTTCTCTATGATGTTGTTCTAAGCAACGCTTATGGTCAAGGATATACGAGTCAAATGGAAAATCTTAATGTTATTAACACCATCCCTGGACAAGGGTACCACAATCCGAATCAGAATAGGAACAATCCTAGTTTTCAATATGGAAATCCTTAGGAGCAATAAACTCACATCAACTTGGTTCATATAACCAATAACAAAATTTCGGGAATTAAGGGAACTTTAGTGGTAATTTCCCAAACAGGAACTACAACCATTACCAGAACAATTCTTAGTTTTAGAATCCCAACCCAGTCCCTTACCAGAACCCACAACAAGGGCAACAAGTCAATCCTATCTCCCCTGATGACATGCTAACAACCATTGAAAAGATGTTGCAGTCACAACAAACCATGATAGCTAACCAGCAAGCCCATTAGAAGGCTATTAAATCTCAACTAGCTCAACTTGTAGCTAGTATGAAACCACCTACTGGATCCTTTACTAGTCAACTAGAAAATAACCCTAAACACCCTGAGCAGCTAAAGGCTGTCACCACCAGGTCTAGAAAAGACTATTATGATCCTCCTGTCAAGACACATGTGGTTATTACAGATGAGGATGAACTGATGATTGTTCAAGACTCTAAAACACCTGAGTCTCAACCAAAAGGGCCAGCAACAACTGATAAGACAGATGAGGAAAGTTTTGAAAAACCTACTGATACCGAGAAAGAAATACCAGACCCGAATGCTCCTGTGTACAAGCATCGTCCCTCTTTCCCTGCTCGTTTAAAACAAACCAAGCTTGATACTCGTTTCAATAAGTTCAGGGAAGCCATGAAAAAGCTTCATGTTGGTATACCCTTTTTGGATGCATTGGCTGAGATACCAGCCTAGACAAAGTACTTAAAGTCACTTCTCACCAGGAAATATATAACTGAAGAATATGAGACAGTCAAGCTAGCAACAACCACTTCAGACATCATTCAGAGTAAGATGCCAAAGAAGCAGAAAGATCCAGGATCTTTTGGGATTTCTTGCCATATCAGTGATTCTTCCTGTAAGAAAGGATTGGCCGATCTTGGTGCTAGCATTTTTATCATGCCACTCAGCCTTTGCAAGAGGCTAGGGTTTGCTGAACTTCTCCCAACTGGCATGACCATAAAGCTTGCAGATAACAATGTGACTCTACCCTTAGGAATCATTGAGGATGTCCTTGTCAAGGTAGGCAAGGACTCTTATGTTCCTTGTGACTTCATCATCATGGACATAAAGGAAGACACTAGATACTCTCTCATATTTGGACGTCCGTTCCTCACCACTGTAAGAGCTCTAATTGATGTTGAACTAGGAACCTTACTGCTCAGACTAGGTAAAGAAACTCTCGAGTTTAAAGTTTCTGAAAGTATGTGAAGACCAAGCATGCAAGAATAAGTCTACTTGATTGAGTGCATTAAGCAGATGTCACTTCTCATGCAAGAAGATTATGAACTAGAAGATCCCTGAGGAATGCCCCCTACTAATCCAAATGCAGACAGTTCAGTTGATGAACAAGTGAAAAATTGTGTTCTCCACCTCCATATTGTTGAAGAAGATCCTGAACCCAATAGTGAGGAACTCAGAGCTGGGGATGTTTTTGAAGAAACATGTGAGAAACCACAAGCTCCTAAAATGAAACCCCTACCTGAAGGATTGAAGTATGTGTTTCTAGATGACCTCAAAGTCTGCCCAGTCATCATAAATTCTGATCTAACAGCAGAACAAGAAGATAAATGCTTGACAAAATTAAAAGAAAGAAGAAAAGCCATAGGCTACAAGATGAGTGATCTCACTGAGGTCAGTCAAGCACTATGCATGCACAAAATCCCCATGTTGGAAGATCACAGGCCAACTGTTGAACACCAAAGGAAGCTTAATCTGAATACGAAAGAAGTTGTCTGCCTTGATGTTATAAAGTTGCTCAAGATAGGAATTATCTATCTGATCTCTGATTCACCGTGGGTAAGTCATGTGCACATTGTCCCGAAGAAGGGTGGAACTAAAGTGATACAAAATGAAGACGATGATCTCATCCCCACTTGAACAATCACTGGGTGGAGGATGTGTATCGATTACAGGACGTTAAACAAGTCGACACAAAAGGATCATTTCTTGATGCCCTTTCTTGATCAAGTCTTAGAGAGGCTGGCTCACCAAGAATACTTCTGTTATCTTGATGGTTACTCTGGATTCTATCAAATTCCTATACATCCAGATGTCCAAGAGAAAACAACTTTTATGTGCCCATTTGGAACATATGCCTTTAGAAGAATGTCGTTTGGCCTCTACAATGCTCCTGCAACATTCCAACATTGCATGGCAGCTATATTTGCCGGTCTCATAGAAACTATTATGGAAGTTTTTACGGATGATTTTTTCATACATGGAGATTCATATGACTCGTGCCTGAAGCACCTCTCCCTTGTCCTTAAACGGTGTGAAGAAGCACATCTTGTGTTGAACTGGGAGAAGTGTCACTTTATGGTTAAGGAAGGCATAGTTCTTGGCCATAGAGTCAGCAATAGAGGTATCGAAGTAGACAGAGTTAAAATCAAAGTAATATCCAAGCTCGCCATTCTGACAAATGTAAGAGAGGTTCACACGTTCCTAGGTCATGTAGGCTATTACAAATGATTTATAAAGGATTTCTCCAAGATAACCAAGCCGATGACAAATTTGTTGCTAAAGGATGCTGAGTTTCATTTTGATGAAGAATGTATCAAAAGTTTTAATAACCTAAAACAAGCCCTTACAACAACACCCATCATCAGATCTCCCGATTGGGATCATTCATTTGAAATTATGTGTGATACCAGTGATAATGTTGTCGGTGCTATCTTAGGCCAATGTATAGAAAAGAAACATTATGTGATCTACTATGCATCGAAGACCCTCAATGAAGCTCAGAGGAACTATGCAACCACAGTGAAAGAATTTCTTGTAGTAGTGCATGCCTTCGACAAGTTCACATCTTACCTCATTGGTTCTAAAGTCATTGCCTACACGGACCATGCCGCTATCTATCACCTCCTGGCGAAGAAAGATGCTAAACCCAAGTTAATTAGACAGATTCTCCTCTTGCAAGAATTTGATCTTGAGATAAGAGATAAGAAGGGTACAAAGAATGTTGTAGCAGACCACCTAAGTCGCATCCACACATTGGAAACTGAGAAGATCCCAATTAACAATTTCTTCCACATGACCAACTAATGAAAGTTTTAGAAGCTACCCCTTGGTACTCAGACTATGTGAACTACCTCATCGCTGGTTTCATCCATCCTGAATGCAGTAGAAATTCTCTAAAGAAATTTATGCAAGATATGAAATAGTATCACTGGGATGAGCCATACCTATTCAAGCTCTGTGCTGATGGTCTCTACAGATGTTGTATCGCTAAAGAAGAAGCTCAACCTATTTTAGAGCAATGTCACTCAAGCCCAGTTGGAGGCCATATGAGTTCTAAGAAAATAAATTTAAAGGTTTTGTAATTTGGATTCATTTTGCCAAACATATCCCAAGATTCCTATAAATTTATTTTATCATGTGACAAGTGTGTAGGGTTTTAGGGGAGACAGAGAAGGCAGCGGAAACAAAAATTTTCTCCCCCAACCCATACCGAGGAAACGCGTCAACGTATATATAATAGGAAAGGATGGTTTGTGGAATCATACCTTGTCCCGAGGCTTGCTCGGCGACAATACCTCGCGCAATGCACGGTCTTCAACTCCGGTCTTCGACGGCGTCTGTGCAGCTCCTAGTCGCACCAGGACTGACAACTCCTACTCGAACCGGACTGTCGGATGACAGTTGTCCTCCTAAGCGGCAGTGTCCTCCCGCCTCTGTAGTAGTCCACACAGACCACCTGGAACTCCACACTCCTTATCCCACAAGGAAGTGGAAGGAGTTGCACCCTCCTGTTGACGTACTAGTCGCCAACACGCTCTCCTACTTCCTATTGCAACTGCAGTTGTCCTTCCCTTGCTGCACCTCCCTTTTTTAGGAAGCACTTGCTCGGGCTCTCTCTCGGTTACCAAAACCAGAGAGAACGACAACTTGCAGAGCAACAGGTTGCACTGAGCTATATCTGAGAAGCCCCCAATACCCCTATATATATAGGAGGGTCATGGGACAGGGTTCTCTATCCCGGGCAATGCGGGATTAAAGTAGGAGTAGAAAGGTACGAGGATTTTCCACAAAAAGCAAATTGTACGCAACCTGAAACGATCGGTTCAGCACCTGAACCGATCGGTTCGTCCCTTGAGCCGATCGGCTGGGCCTGAGCCGATCGGTTGGGGCCTCCAACTGATCGGTTGGTGCCCTGAACTGATCGGTTCATGGTCCCAGTCCGGATCAAATTACTTTCCTTGTTTCTTTCCCAATTGGTATCGAATACCAATGTTATTCCCAATCGAATTGGAAATATGAAACCAAAAGGAAAATTCTTGCCGACATGATTTTCCCAATCGATCGGTTGTGCCAGTTGAGCCGATCGGTTTAACCCTTGAACCGGTCGGTTCAACCTGGGCATGAGCCGATCGGTTCAACATTTGAGCCGATCGATTCAGCTGCCCCAGCCGACCGGTTCATCACATGAGCCGATCGGTTGGCAGCACAGGTTGGGCAAAATCAGTCAATTACGATTTCAATCAATCTGATACTCCAATCAATGCGTCCAACACCTTGAACCATATGATATTGAGCCATCGACTGATTGAGTGTTTAATTGAACTACTAAACTCCTTTAGTAATCAATCTAAACATTGCATTGTGGACAAAACTCCTCTTCCAGGTTAAATCCTATGTGTGTGACCCTGCAGGTCTATTTCACGTTGGCAGTGAAAGTCCATAACACTTATGACTTCACAAGAAAAGAGCGGTGCCTAGTCACACATCAGTGCTACCCAAGTGAAAGTAGAAAGTTGGAGAACAACTTTCATCCTACAATCCGTGAATGGTGTTACAGCGAATGTATAATTCCTTTGTCACTGATATCCCGAATGAACTCGAGGCATGGACCAATCATCCTATCAACATTCATTCGCTTTCTTGATCTCAGAGTAGATTGGATGAGATATGTATGACATCAGTATCACATACTGATTCACACATGCGTGCACGCCTTTCTCAATCCTACTCATCAAGCGGCCATGGATATCAAACTCCCTTAGGAGGGAAAAATCCCATATCTATCACTCACCCCTCAAAAGCCCCATGTGTCAAAGCCACCCAATCATCACCTTTATAACAACCCATGTTTCAGGACTGCGTTTGATGATGTCAAAGTGTGCCCAACGACATGTGTTGAGTGCAGTGATTTCAGGTCTAAGAATCACACTCACCACCATCACTGTGAGCATTGACTGTGACTACCATCTCATGGTTCCATGTGTCAAACTCACGGTGGGTCTGTCCGGTACCTTGTTCTCTAACAAGTACCTATGTGTTTGGTTTGATATCTCTATATCATTACTAATGAGATTCTGTCATCAACCAACACCACAATCTAGTCTTGTGTGTCATTGCTGTCTATCTACCTTCCACAATGACATCCGACTAGGGACATAACAAGAATGTACAAACTCTTAGCATCCGTATGATCTCATCATTCAGGTCCTCAACCTGAAGGCATACGTCATTGAGTATTGTCATTCTCTAGACATTCAATCTGTTCTATCACTATCTCATATGACTGAACCAGAATGAATTGGAAGCTTGCCTTTGATATTTATTAAATCAATCTTAATGTATCCCACCAATCATCCCATGATTGTCTCTCAGGGCATACATACCAACAGACTCCCACTTGCACTGCGAGCCAATCACCCTTGAATCATATTCATAGTGATCTTTTAGACATGTCATATATGTCTCTGTGCTCATGTGCCAACATAGTGAGTAATGGCAACGCCTTGCCAAAGTCTGTATAAATTGCATGTCTCTCATCTCTTCGTTGTACGTCACACGTATGAGATGGAGTTGTCGTAATATGCGATCTAGTATTCCATTGCTAACCTTTAGCCACATTGCATGATCAAGGATTCCAGACTTGTCATCAATGAGTGGAATGTAAGTTCATCTCATGAACCTTCTGATCCGTATAGTATCCATTGCTGTTCTCTAACACACAGACACTCGGCATTTCCTTTTAAATGGATTTATTGAAACATTTTCAATTATCAACAAACATCCACTTTTATACATCTTATGTATATATTGCGATTAATTTTCTGTCTTTTCGGAAGTTCGCATCAATGTAACTCTTTACATCGAACTCTTCTTTATCTCCACAGAACTAGTACTTCTCAAGTACTTATCAAGTTCTTATGGTATTCCAGTAACCCTTACTGGAATCAGACAGACATCCACTCGTCATGTCCTACATACGAGTTATCAGGATGAGCACATCATATTGCTATGTCCTACATACAAGATGATGAATGCATCTTTTTCTTGCCATGTCCATACATGCAAGATAATGGGATGATCACATACATGATAGATCATATCTATTCTTAGTGTTCACATTCTTCACAAGAATTGGACACTTGGCTTTGGGATACTAACTCCATGTCAATGGACAAGTTTTCTCCCACTGAATCTGTGTATACTGAACCCTTCAGTACAGATTGCCAATGTATGCTCTCTCTTTCCAGGTCAAGAGATTTGTCAAGAACTATCTCTATAGATCTCTATTCCTATCATATAGGAAACATCTCTATCTTCCTTAAAGATAATTTCCACATTCGGATTTCCAATCTAGAACATTTCCATTTCACATCAATATGTGGAATGTGAACACGCTCCCACTAAATCACAGATCCCTTCTTTATCTTTGACATATCAATCAAACTCTTTGACTATATCATCAAAATAAAGATCCAATTTTGAGTCGCTTGAACTCAATCAATCACATTGATTAGTCCATTGTAACTTATAGACTTCATTTGCATTAGTGGATTCATAAACCTTGTAGGTTGTGTCACGTACACATTCTTGTTTTATTCCTCATAGGAATGCGGTTTTAGTATCCATATGCCAAATGTCTTAGCCATTAAGTTGCAATCAACAAGCATCATCCTTCTCAAAATGTTATCCATGTGTCTTAACACTTAAGATTCATCTTCACTTATGGATATGATCCAATGAGTGCTACCATCAAGGTCATACCTTATGGTTCACATGGATGTCATTTAGGATGTAATGGTCATAAACCATAACTCAAGATTCGGTTCCTCATATTCATCTTGATAGTTGACTCATCACATGAACAACTCATCACATAGATAATTGAGGTGTATCTGTTAAAGATATAAGAACTCACAACTCTTGTGATTCTTAATTTCTTTTATTAGTGTGGGGTATTCTTATATTAAGAAGAATTCAGTTATTTGATAATCATTCTCTAACTACTTAGAGTATGACTCCTTCTTGATTTAGACATCACCATGCCTTAATCATGAGTTCACTATGATACACTATCATAATCATTCACAAGGATCTCAAACATTTGGTCCAAGTATTTCATTCATTGATCTCATCAAGAATTAACACTTTACCAAATCCATACTTCATTTATGATATTTTGAACACTTCAAGATATTCATATTGGTATTTCTCTAAACACCATTTGAAGTATTAGCATGTATTCCAATAGGTATGTAAATACATCATATGTATTATACCTAATAGGATAATCACTCTCCCACTACTACTAGTGAAGATTGATTAATCATTTTCAAGATATTCATGTCTCTTACTGGTTCTATAACCAAAAGAGTCTAGATCTATCCATCATATGGAAACTAGAAATGAATTTCTCATGATCAATGCTAATCTGTTTGTTTGAGTTATCAATAACATTTTAGGTATCATTTTATCTTATGAGTATCATATACCACAAGATAAATAAGGCATTGTCACAAAGATCATATCTTTTAAAGAATGAAACATCAACTTTATTACTTGCCATCATTGTCATACAATATGCAAAAATAAAGTGTTTCTATCTATTGACAAGTATGAAATAGCAGTTCATAACTGTATTACATGCCTTATTTGCTGAAAATAAACTAAAGTACTCCTATCTATGAAGGCAACATTTGCCCCAAATAAGAATGCTTTACACTTTACATTTTGATATCATATATCTCAAAAAGTGTTTACAAGTTTATTTTATTGACACCTTCAAGTAGAGGCTTCAGTCGCCTCCTTCTTCTTTTGTTCTTCCAGGTAGAGAGGACAATTCCTTTTCCAATGTCTTGGCTTTTGACAATGGTGGCAATTTCCTTTCTTGGTCACGCCTCCCTTGGCTTTGAGAGCTGAAGATGGCTTGGACTCCTGGCTAGCTTCAGAACCTTTCTTAGCTTTGCCCTTGCCCTTGCGCTTGGAATTGCCTTTCTTGCTCGTGATCACCATCACAGACTTAGGTTTGTCCTTCTTCATCTGTAACTCGGCTGTCCTCAACATGCCCAACAACTCTGACAGTGGCCTATCAAAGTTGTTCATGTTGTAGTTCATCACAAACTGACTATATGATTCTGGAAACGATTGTAGTATCACGTCAGTAGCCAACTCTTGGCTCAGTGGAAATCCCAGTCTCTGCAGGTTCTCCACATACCCAATCATCTTGAGTGTGTGAGGACCAACTGGATCTCCTTCTATCATGACGCACTTGAACAGTGCCCTAGAAACATTGTACCTCTCTTGCCGTGCCTGATCTTCATACATGTTCCTGAGATACTGAATCATCTCTATGACACCCATGTTCTCATGTTGCCTCTGCAACTCATGGTTCATTGAACATAGCATCAAGCACTTTGCATCAATGGCATCATCAGAATGCTTCCTGTAAGCATCCCTTTCTGCCCTTGGTGCATTAGGAGCAGGTTCCTCTGGAAGTGGAGTATCTAGGACATAGAGCTTTCGCTCTTGAGTGAGAACAATTCTCAATGTCTGATACCAGTCGTGGAAGTTAGTCCCATTTAGTTTGTCCTTGTCAAGGACCGATCGCAAAGAAAAGTTGTTGTTGTTTTTTGCCATTTGAACTACAAAAGGAAAATATGCAATTTTAGACCAAAAACTCATTTTTGACTTATTTGATTGATTTGAAAATTTGACGATATAATTAGGCCTTTAATTAATTATCGCTCCCACTATTTTACTTCAAATTGATACCCCTCACCATCAATTCGGAAGATTGCAGCATACAACCTTCTAGTGGGCAAGATCCTGAAATCCTCTAAGTCATGAGTCAGCTTTGGCTGATCGCCCACAACTTAGATCTCTCAGGTAGGCAACTTTTGCCAATTGCATCATATGCAACTCTTATTGAATGAACATGCACAACTCCTTGCCATGAACATTCCTTGCCTCTGGGCTTAGACGCTCTAAGAATCACCAGTTAAGTCTAACCCAAAAGCCGACACGGTAAACATGCACCCTGCTTTGGCAGAACCTACATGTCTACCCTTCACACTTCCACAAGATAGACGGCGCACCACGCTTTGGCGTAACCTACGCTTGGTCGATCAAGTTTGCCATGTGTGTCGCTAATGGAAGGCATATAAGACTTAATATTTTAATGAGGGATTTGGTTTATATATACATATACATATCCAATCACCACAATATATAGTACGTATCATATACATGCTATATCCCACAGAAAACATGCACAAGCGATAAAAGCGATGATTATGGCCATCCTAATGTGATTCCTCGAGCCAAGAGGAATCACGGTCATCTAGGTCTACATCATATGCAACCTGTACAAGATAACTCTGTGAGTAAACCATCCGAGTTGATCAACTCATCATATGAATGATCTACTCTCTAGCCGGTCGTCTGGGAGCCACCAGCCGATCGGTTGGCTCCTCCAACCGATCGGTTCACCTGGTCGTGGTGCATCTCATCATGTCTGCCACTCGGTCGTCTCGCTCCTCGAACCGGTCATCAACCCGATCGGTTCACTCCTTGAACCGACCGTCTGGAAGGTCAACCGATCGGTTCACGCCTTGAACCGATCGTCTGGGCCGTCGTCTTGATGTCGGCAGGTCTTCGACATAACAGGAAAAAAAAATCTATCCTATTTATTACATTGCTTTAAAAGGGAAACCTTGAGTTACATTTAGGGGGAGCAAAGGTAGGAAAGAATCTCGAATTATTTCGAGTTACATCAGGAATAAGAGAGGGAAGATCGGTGCGCAGACCGAGATGCAAGCAACCACACACAACCAATCACAGATAGGGGTTTATAGGCCATAATCATGCTATATACATCCACCACAAAACTCGTTTAAGGGCGACGCGTATCGAGTGCATTAATAATACATATCATATATGTAATTAGGGATTTGTGGATTTAGTATTGGACATGCATAAAGCCAATATTATTCGCATCGCATGCAATAAATAAAGGCGACAAACCAAAATCGATCATATCGATATTCCTAAAATATAGAACAGCTGACGTGGCTCTGATACCACTGTAGGGTTTTAGGGGAGACAGAGAAGGCAGCGGAAACAAAAATTTTCTCCCCCAACCCATACCGAGGAAACGCGTCAACGTCTATATAATAGGAAAGGATGGTTTGCGGAATCATACCTTGTCCCGAGGCTTGCTCGGCGACAATACCTCGTGCAATGCACGGTCTTCAACTCCAGTCTTTGACGGCATCTGTGCAGCTCCTGGTCGCACCGGGACTGACAACTCCTACTCGAACCGGACTGTCGGATGACAGTTGTCCTCCTAAGCGGCAGTGTCCTCCCGCCTCTGTAGTAGTCCACACGAACCACCTGGAACTCCACACTCCTTGTCCCACAAGGAAGTGGAAGGAGTCACACCCTCCTATTGACGTACTAGTCGCCAGCACGCTCTCCTACTTCCTATTGCAACTGCAGTTGTCCTTCCCTTGCTGCACCTCCCTTTTTCGGGAAGCACTTGCTCGGGCTCTCTCTCGGTTACCAAAACCAGAGAGAACGACAACTTGCAGAGCAACAGGTTGCACTGAGCTATATCTGAGAAGCCCCCAATACCCCTATATATACAGGAGGGTCATGGGACAGGGTTCTCTATCTCGGGCAATGCGGGATTAAAGCAGGAGTAGAAAGGTACGAGGATTTTCCACAAAACGCAAACTGTACGCAACCTGAAACAATCGGTTCAGCACCTGAACCGATCGGTTCGGCCCTTGAGCCGATCGGCTGGGCCTGAGCCGATCGGTTGGGGCCTCCAACCGATCGGTTGGTGCCCTGAACCGATCAGTTTATGGTCCCAGTCCGGCTCAAATTACTTTCCTTGTTTCTTTCCCAATTGGTATCGAATACCAATGTTATTCCCAATCGAATTGGAAATATGAAACCAAAAGGAAAATTCTTGCCGACATGATTTTCCCAATCGATCGGTTGCGCCAGTTGAGCCGATCGGTTCAAACCTTGAACCGGTCGGTTCAACCTGGGCATGAGTCGATCAGTTCAACATTTGAGCTGATCGGTTCAGCTGCCCCAGCCGACCGATTCATCACATGAGCCGATCGGTTGGCAGCACAGGTTGGGCAAAATCAGTCAATTGCGATTTCAATCAATCTGATACTCCAATCAATGCGTCCAACACCTTGAACCATATGATATTGAGCCATCGACTGATTGAGTGTTTAATTGAACTACTAAACTCCTTTAGTAATCAATCTAAACATTGCTTTGTGGACAAAACTCCTCTTCCAGGTTAAATCCTATGTGTGTGACCCTGCAGGTCTATTTCACGTTGGCAGTGAAAGTCCATAACACTTATGACTTCACAAGCAAAGAGCGGTGCCTAGTCACACATCAGTGCTACCCAAATGAAAGTAGAAAGTTGCAGAACAACTTTCATCCTACAATCTGTGAATGGTGTTACAGCGAATGTATAATTCCTTTGTCACTGATATCCAGAATGAACTCGAGGCATGGACAGTCATCCTGTCAACATTCATTCCCTTTCTTGATCTCAGAGTAGATTGGAAGAGATATGTATGACATCAGTATCACATACTGATTCACACATGTGTGCACGCCTTTCTCAATCCTACTCATCAAGCGGCCATGGATATCAAACTCCCTTAGGAGGGACAAATCCCATATCTATCACTCACCCCTCAAAAGCCCCATGTGTCAAAGCCACCCAATCATCACCTTTATAACAACCCATGTTTCAAGACTGCGTTTGATGATGTCAAAGTGTGCCCAACGACATGTGTTGAGTGCAGTGATTTCAGGTCTAAGAATCACACTCACCACCATCACTGTGAGCATTGACTGTGACTACCATCTCATGGTTCCATGTGTCAAACTCACGGTGGGTCTGTCCGGTACCTTGTTCTCTAACAAGTACCTATGTGTTTGGTTTGATATCTCTATATCATGACTAATGAGATTCTGTCATCAACCAACACCACAATCTAGTCTTGTGTGTCATTGCTGTCTATCTACCTTCCACAATGACATCTGACTAGGGACATAACAAGAATGTACAAACTCTTAGCATCCGTATGATCTCATCATTTAGGTCCTCAACCTGAAGGCATACGTCATTGAGTATTGTCATTCTCTAGACATTCAATCTGTTCTATCACTATCTCATATGACTGAACCAGAATGAATTGGAAGCTTGCCTTTGATGTTTATTAAATCAATCTTAATGTATCCCACCAATCATCCCATGATTGGCTCTCAGGGCATACATACCAACAAAGTGTCAGAGAACGAGTTACATAACAAAGAGAGACGAGATGCCACTCAAGCTATGGCATGAAGTCGAGATATTTGATGTTTGGGCAGTGGACTACATGGGTCCATTCCCATCTTCACATGGATTTCCCTACATCCTAGTCACGGTTGATTATGTCTCAAAATGGGTAGAGGCCATATCGACCGTCGCTAGCAATTCCAAACATATCATCAAGATGTTTAAAGATATTATTTCCCCCCGTTTCAGAGTACCGCACACCGTGATATCTGACAGAGGTTCCCATTTCCCAGAAAGAAGTTTTGAAGCATTACTGAGAAAATATGGTGTAACACACAAGGCAGCCTCGCCCTACCATTCACAAACAAGTGGATAGGTAGAGGTTTCTAACCGTCACCTCAAGGCTATTTTGGAAAAGATAGTAGGTCACAAACGAAAAGATTGGTCAGTGAAAATCAATGAAGCATTGTAGGCCTACCGAACTTCTTTTAAAACTCCCCTTGGAACTACACCATTCTGATTAATATATGGAAAGTCTTGCCACCTTCCTATTGAACTCGAACACAAAGTAGGGTGGGCTATAAAACAACTTAATTTTGATATGAAGAAAGCAAGCCAAGCCAAGATTCTGCAACTCCAGGAGCTGGAAGAACTCTAGATGACAACTTATGAGAATGCATGAATCTATAAAGAACGCACGAAACTTTGGCACGATGGTCATCTGTAAAGAAAGGACATACAAGTGGGAGAGAAAGTTCTATTGTTCTATTCAAGACTGAAACTTTTCCTAGGGAAACTCAGTTCTCATTGGTTTGGACCTAACATTGTCAAGAGCATGTACCCACATGGTGCTTTCTCTTTATGGAGTGAAAAGTCAGGAGAATTCGTGGCAAATGGTCAATGCTTAAAGAGATATTTTGCCTCAACCGACATAGGCACCGAAGCAATGCTGGAACTCACCAATCCAACATATCCACCGTAAAATTGAAGGATTCAGTCGAGCCATCGATATAAAACAAAGGCACTTGTCGGGAGGCAACCCAATCAATAAATTCATTTTACTTTTAATTTTTGAATTAGAAATTTTCGTTAATATTTCTTTAATTTTTAGATAATTTTTCACTAAAGTAAAAATCGCATTGCAAGATGCTATCTTAAGTTTTGATTAGTCTTCATTTTTGAGATTTTTAGATGGAGGACGCTCGCTGATTGGAACGCAACCACATCTAGTTGTCCAATCAGCATGAATTTTCCCTTCCATCTCGAATTTAGAGTTTGCTCAGCACGAGAAAATTTCTAAGTTCAGGGTGGAGGGTGGGTGGTATGTATTTCACTTTCCACCTACACCCATCCTTTTCAGACTAAAGATTTCACCGTTACATTTTTTATCAAAAAATTTCAAAAAATTTAAAGTTTTTCAAAATTGAACAGAAACTTGATGAAATTTTGACACATGTTTTTTCAATAAAAGCCATTATCTAGCCAGATAATTTCTCTCTCTATGCATTTTAAATCATTATACCCTCATTATTTAAAGAAAATCCTTAAGAGGACCACTTTCTAAAACTATCCTTTTGATTGAAATCATCTTGTGAAGCTTATGAATCCTGACATCATGATCTTTATGCAAAAATGGAAAGTGTTTGTCAAACTGATAGGGATCAAACATGTCGTGCTTCCTAACTGACTAGTGGAACAATAACATAGAATCCCCACTGGATCCTCATCAAGTCATTATTTGAGCAGAATATGATAAAGAGAACAATTCGGTGCACTGAATTGTAAATCAAGTTGCATTCTGATTTGAACGCTCTTCTACACTTCTTCTATCATCATCATACCCCTCCATCCATAAAAAAGAAACAAAAATAGCCAAAGTAGTGCCAAACCCTAAGTTTGGGTTGGCACATCACCTCTTTCTATATCCTCTTCTTCCATACCCCTCGTTAATAAATAGGGACGTACCACCAAGAAAAGATGCCAAAGTGCACATAAAAAGAAATGCAATCTCGAGTCGAATAGAGGAGAGATTCGCACACAAAAAATGCAATAAATGAAATTACAAAACATATCATAAAAATATCGAGTCGAATAGAGGAGAGATTTATTCCTTCCTTCCACACCACCCTTCACTCCCTTTTCTACCTAAAGGCACAATGAATGCCTACACTATCTTAAATATACTAGTGTCAGATCAGGTGCACACTTTTTGTTCTGCGGGTATCTTTGGACTCTTACAAAACTCTTAGAAATTCTTGTTGTGGGAAAAAGTGAGGAGGAAGTGATGTTGCAAAATAAACTCAAGAACGAAGATATGGTAAGATGTGTTTAATGGTCCCAGGAAGTTGAGATGCTTAGTCATACTAAGTAGAGAGAAGCAATCGTGATGTGAAGAGGAGGCAATCACATGATTTGAAAGTATTCAATTGGTGACTGTTTCAGATTTTGTGTTACTCGAGGATGAACAACGTTTAAATTTGGGGTATTCTGTTAAATCTATATTCATCATGATTTTTAGTCGCCATTTTGGACTAAATTCAAGTCAATTCTCTCACTTTCATCTACTCAATCTTACAAAATGTAAGATTTCTTAATTGATTCAATTATCAAGAGTATTAACTAGGTTTATATTGATTTTATGTAGGTCATGATGAGGTTCAACCTTCAACTGAAAATCCTCTCAACCTTGGTCTTGACCAATCAATCTTGACCAAATGGTTTTTCCCTATTCGGTCTTGATCAGTCGTTCTTTACCAAACGGTCTACCCAAACGGTTTTGACCTCTTGGTCTTAGCCATTCACCCACACGGTCCTCCTCTCATCGCTCTTCCTTAATAATCTTGAGCCTCCCCCCTATACGGTGTCAAGACTGTATGAGCAGCCGCCTACCCAAGACTGTTTGAAACCCATCGGTCTTCAAGACTGTTTGCATCCCCAAACCGTTAAGACTCCAGGACCGTTTGGACGCGGAAGACCGTTTGGAAGACAAAGACCGTTTGGACGATGAAGACTGTTTGGACGACGAAGATCATTTGGACCCAAGATTGTTTGGACCCAAGATCATTTGGACCCAAGACCATTTGGACGTTGAAGACCATTTGGATGGAGGGATCATCAAGAGTGATTGGAACCCATCGGTCTTCAAGACCGTTTGCATCTCCAAACCCTTTGGATGATGAACACCGTTTCGAGGCCATCGATCATCAAGACCGTTTGGTGTGCAAAACTGATAAGTATACAAGACTATTAGAGCAGAGAAGCCAAGACCGTTTGGTTAGTCTAATCGATCTTCAAGACCGTTTGGATGTGAGTCTCAAAACCGTTAAGGCTTTAGGACTGGTTGGATAGTAAGACCGTTTGGATGAAGACTGGTTGGAGGCATTTTACTCCAAACCGTTTAGACTCAAAACCGTGTGAAGTATTCTCACGTCAAAAATGTGAAGACACCATCCAAGCCTATAAATAGGACCAACAGGGTCCTCATTTGGGCATCAGATCTAGGATGCCGACAAGCTACCTGAATGCAAGATTTGATCCAGATCCACGTACGTCCACTTCACCTGCTTCTCCTACTATGAGTAAGGAGATCAAGAAGAGAAGGAAGGAGGAGAGAGAAAGACTGCCCAGACTGTCTCCCTCGTTCCTTATCTAGATCTACTCCAACATGACATAGAAGACTGCATCATATTCACCAAGTTGTGACTACCTTCTGCATCATGCTCATGGTGGAACCTTGCCTATCACTTGTTGTTCTTATTTCTCGCATCATGAGCAAGTAGTTCCTTTTCACTAGGGTGCAGGAACTAGCACTGATGCCCATGAAAGCATGTTCTCCTGTTAAACATTCCATGGCAATGTATATAACTTTTCATTTCGTTGTTAATCGTTAATGTTTGTAGAATGATTACCTGCTTGCTTTTATCATATTCTTCCCTATGTTGTGAGAACTTCTATATGTAGGGTAGAATGTGTATTAATGAGGTTGACTCCCAAACTAGAAATATAATGGGATTCCTTGAGGTCAGAAGTGTATGATCTGTGAGGAGACGAGCCATCTAGACTACGGTGATTCTTCTATGGCCTAAACATCCCTTAGGGAGGGCCACGACTTTATTTGGATATCTATATCTTCATTGTTAATCATCAATGTTTTCTTATATATTAATCATCTGCTTGCTTGTCGATTGATGTTGTTGACTCCCAAACTAAAAATAAAATGGGATTCCTTGAGGTCGAAAGTGTATGATCCGTGAGGGGACGAGCCATCTAGCCCATGGTGACGCTTCTATGTGCCTAACATCTGTATAGGGGGGCCACAGCTTCTGTTGGATTTATGTATCTTCAGAATCATAAGTGAGTGATCCAAATGGTGACGAGACATCTGATACCTAAGGTGATACTTACGCAAGACTAACACCCGTATGGGGGGTTTTGCAGCAGCTCCACTTGGATAGTTATATCTTGCCTGGATGTTTGATGTTTGGATGTGTTTGTATGCGTAGTGGTGGTGAAACCCAGTACCATCCCAGTGATTCCATACCATTAATCTAGATCAACTCTATTTTTGCTCTTTACTTTCTTGCACTTAGTTTAATTAACCTCAAATCAACCAATTATTTTAAATATTAGTCTTACTTGAACTAGACTCGACTAGCAACGATTCTTAAAAATGTTTTCCTTTGGGATTTGATCCCTACCTATACTGCGATAAGACTCGTCTGCTTGTAGGTGGTATTATTACATAAGGTTTTGGTAAAATCTCAGGGATTTCAACCCTGAGTGAATTTGTTAGTGCGGTAATAAACTACATCAAGGAGTTATTTAGTGATGGGCTCTTTGAAAAGAAGGTGCACTTTGGTGATGTGGGTAGTCCAATCATTCCTTATAAGATCATCTAATTTGAGGCCTCAAATCCTGGGATGTTATAGAACCATAATTTCACAAAATAAGAAAGGAAAAATATCATAAGGCGCTCTTTGAGTGTAAATTGACAGAGGGAGATTCAGTAGAAGATCACAATCTCAATATGACTATACATGTGTATCATCTTGAAGAAATGAGACTCACTTTGAGCTAATAGTTGGACATGGATATGATTCTAAAATCATTACCAGTTTCATATAGCCATTATATTGCATGTTATCACTTGAATACAATGGAAAGACTAATGTCACATTTGCTTGGTATGAGCAAGATTAAAGAAATACAAATCTACGTTGATGATCAACAAAGTCGAGTCCAAGGGCGAAAGCAAGTCCATGAAGAGTTATGAGTCCAAGACAAAATCTAGATCTTCAACACTCAAGATGAGGAGAAAGAAAAGTACAAGAGGCAGTTATCCTTTGTACATGAAGGTATTCATGAAGAAGAAGATGGGAATATAGATATCCACTTTAGGTATTTACATTATAGAAATAAACTTATCTACTTCTTCATCATGGGTACTTGATACCGGATGTGTATCACACATATGCTCAAATATGCATGATCTGAAAACAAGATGTGTATCACACATTATAAAAAACAAATAGCTCTATCATTGAGGTTGAAATGTGAGTTACAAATTGTGCAAGAGTTGTGGCCACAACAGTTGGAACCTATAGTTTATCTCTACCCATATGTCCCTTAATAGAGTTAATGAACTACTATTATGTGCCTGTCATGAATAGAAACATTATTTTTGTATCTTGTATAGAAAAGGATGCATATGAATTTTTTATTAAGAATGGTCAATGTTCTATTTCAAAAGATGGGATCTTTTATGGCAGTGCCCCTATGTCTTAGAGTCTTTATTTGTTATATCTAAAGAAATATATTTGTAATGTAAATTCCAAAATACTAAAATTCAACAACTCAAACAAAACATACCTTTGGCATTGTCATATAGAGCACATAAATGACAATCTCATATCTAGACTCCATAAAGATTGTTATCTGGACTCTTTTGATTTTGAACCAATAGAGACATGAGAATCTTTTTGTTGGGAAATATGACAAAGATCAACTCCTTAACACATGCAAAATTTAATAAAATACCTCACAAAGTTCATGATTGTGACAAAGATAATGTGAAGCCCCATAATCACGATCACAAGAGGATTGTAGAAACTATGAGTCCCCAGAGGTGCGTTCGATTTGATCCTCACAATCAACAATCATGACACCTATATCCATGAAGATTGCATAACATTAAATCTATTGGTTTTGACCTAAAAAGGGGAATGACGAGATGGTGAAAATAGAAGTTGAAACTCCTTATGCCTACAAACAACTCATCTCCCCAAAGGAGGTGAGACCAACCTCTGCATGGATCAACTCATGATCAATGAGACTATTGGAATATATGAATATGGAGGTAGGCAACTTTTCTTGTACATATTTCCTAACTAGTAGATCACATCAGCAACCAAGCATTAGGAAATAGGGTGCAAGATGTACCTTGCTCTTGATCAAGTCATGTGACTATCCTTTCACAAAATTCTTCTTGTTGGTATGTATGCCTAGAGAGCCAATAATATGATGATTTTAATGGAATAACTTTTAAATGGTTGATTAATAATAAAGGCATGCTTCCAATTTATTCTAGTTTTGTTTAGTTATAGGATAATGAAGGAACATAATAAATGTCTAGAAAATGACTTTACTCGATGATGCATGTCTTCAAGTACGTGACTTGAATAATGAGATCATACGGATGTTAAGATTATACATTCCCATTATGTCCCTAGTCGTATGTTATTGTGGAAGGTTGATAGACAACATTAACACATAAGACTAGAGTGTGTGTTGGTTGATGACAAAATCCCATTAGTCATGATATGACAATATCAAACCAAGCACACATATACTTGTCAGGGAATAGAGTATCAGACAGATCCCCCATGAGAATAACACATGGAAACCAGTACATTGGTGGTATTCATGGTTAGTTCTCATAGTGTTGATGATGATTTTGGTTCTTAGACCTGAAGTAACTTTACTCATAACATGTCATTCACTATGCTCTAACATCATCTGACGTGATCAAGAATAAGGGTTGCCATAAAGATGATGATTGGGAATACTATGACAAATGGAGATGATTGTTAGTGACGTAGATGGAATTTTCTCTCCTACGGGAGTATGAGATCCTGGCCACTTGATTAGTGAGACTGAGAAATGAATGGCCACGAACATGTGACTCAATATGTAATACTGAGCTTACATATATCTCAAACATTCTGCTATAGAAAGAAATAAAGATTGAATGTTGAAGAGGATGACTACTCCGTGCTTCAAGTTCAATCTAGATATCATTCACAAAGGAACTATACAAACACTGCAACACCAAAAACAAATTGTAGGTTGAATTTGTTCTACAACTTTCTATTTACTTGGGTAGCAATGATGTGTGACTAGGCACCGCTCTTTGCTTGTGCTGTGATAATTGGTTATGGAAATTCACTGCCAATGTAATATGGGACCTATACGGTCACACACATAAGAACTCACTTGGAATAGGAGTTTATATATGAATGATGTTTAAGTTGATTAATTAATATTTTTAGGTATTCAATTAAGAAAACAATTAACTGACCGCACTCAAAACCATCAAGTTATAGTGTTGAACTAATTGGTTAGAGTGTCAGGTTGATTGGAAAATGAATTTGTTGAATTATACATGAATCAAGACACCAATCGATCAGCTCAATGGGTGAACTGATCAACTTAGGTTGGTGAGATGGATAGTTCACTAAGTAAACTGATTCACTCAGTTAGACCAACTGAAGCTTCTGGTAATTTTCTCAAAACATGAGAATAGTTGAATCGTTTCACTTATTCAATTGGAATGTTGCACAAAACAAATTGCAAATTCATATATGATAGGGAAAACATGTGAAATGATATGGCTCACTATCCCAGATGACCAGTTTACCAGTTAGCTGATCGGATCACCTTTCGCATGTTGTAAAATTCATGGAAATTATGGACTCTTCTAATCCCACACAAACTGGGAACCCAGACCCTAACCCCTCCTTTAAATAGAGGGGTACTAGGTTCTTCCCAACACACACCACTGAGAATCAATTACTCTGGAAATTTTGTCCTCTCTAGTTTTGGTAACCAAGAGAGCCCAAGCAAGTCCTATCAGACTAGGGAGGCATAGCAAGGGAGAATAATTGCAATTGTGAGAGAGCAAGTTGGCGACTAGTACGCCAACATATGGGGATGACTCATTTATGTATCTTCAACTAGAATGACAATAGTTCCTGGTGGTCCATGGGGACTACTCTAGAGGTAGATGTCCTTTGGCTAGTGCTAGGAGAACAACATCAACCTATTATCTATATTCAAGACCAAGATTTGTAGTAGACGTCATCCCAGTGCAACTAGAAGACATCTGCACCACTACAATGATGAGGATATGTCATTGGACTTTCTCTAAGGAAAAGTATATCCTCAAAACCATCCATCACATTATATATTTGTTGACATGATCCTCTAGTTTAATGGAGAATATGTCAATAAATTTTTTCCCTACCTACATGATGCCATATTTCTTCAATAGTGCTACCTTCTGATGTAGCACACAAACAACAATTGATGGTGTCCTCCTTGTGTAGCACACATGGAAAATGGTTGATGACATCCTCATAGCATAGCAGCAACAACTTACATGCCTTTATGATGTCTACACGGACTACCAGGAACTCCACGTCGTGCTTCCTTAGTTGAGGAGAAGTACTTGCCCCTTCATTCGTCAATATCCTAGTGTCAACTTTCCTCTCCATTACTACCGCTCTCTTTCACAGGGAAGTGGCTTTGGCTCTCACATTAACACAACTATGAGATGAGGAGTGTCTTGAGATTCTTAGCCACCCTCTCATTATATAGGGGTGGATGGGCTACGGTTATCAAAACCCTGGGGATAAGAGTGACCAAGCATCATGGCATGGTGACTACTATGCATGCCCATCAAATTTACTAGATGCTTGAGTTTATTGATTGGGATGTTGTCTTAATCCCATGCCCTTCCGATCAATCAACTAGGTACTCTAGTCACTCAATTGACATGCTTTTCATGATGGACTAAGACTAGCTTTAGTGTAATGGTTAATGTGCATTGTTATGGGTTATCATTAATTATAATACCCATTCAAATTGGTTGATATGACTCAGTGGGTGGATTTGACACTCCAATCATTCTATTAGACACTATGATCATCTTCTAACAATGTTGCTCAGTTAATTGATTGAACACTTCAATCTTTTCATTGTTTGGTTCTATCGAACAAAGTTAGTATTCTCTATTCATTCGACTGGACACTCCACTTGATTGACTGGATCAACAATCGGTCAACTAGACAACTAATATTATTTATCTTGATTAATTGAACACTTTAGTAACCAAATCAAATCTTATACATAATTAAACTCCTTTTCTATGTGCATCCTATGAATTTGACCCTATAGGCCTAAATTACATTGGTAGTGAATGTCCATAACCATATTATGACTTCTCAAGCAATAAAAGGTTTCTATTAACACATAATTTCTTCCCAAACAATAGGACAAGTTGGAGAACAACTTCAACCTACATCCATGATCAATGTTATTGTAATCATATAGTTCCTTTGTCTCAGATATCCAAATTGAATGCAAGGCCTGGAATTTTCATCCTCTTAATACTCAATCTATGTTTCTTAAACCAGATTTGACTGTCGAGATGCAAGTGAGGTGAATATTGTGTATTGAATCACATGAGTATGGACATGAATTTCTTAATCTCACTTATCAAGTTGCCTATTTATTTATGATTGCATATTCATGCTTGATTTTGCTGCATTTTGAGCATAGTTTCACACTCATTCTCATCATTTTAGTTTACAACTGGATAGGATTTTTTTATTTTATATTAACTTATAGGACTTTGATCCATTTCTAAAATTTCAATGGAAGATTTAAACATCATATATCATGCATCAATAAAAGAGACAATGGTCCCTTTAACTAATTAGAGGGCCCAAAAGGTTTTGAAGAAATGGACAATACTTTCAATGATCTGATCCTCCATTGGTTGATGAAGTTCCATCAGTTTGCAATATATATGTTAAACCATCAATTTTCTCTTAGTCACCACTCCATCAGTTGTCTTTTCTTCAAATGAAGTTCCATTGATGTAGGTCATAGACCTCATGCCAATAGTCCCTCACAGGTGGGTATCATGTATTGAACCATCAGATTGTATCACCTCTACCCGACCATCAATATTTGTTATTCGGTCCCTTTGGTTGACAACCAACTCTCATCTTATGAAGACCCATCAGTAATGGTTGTTATGTTGTTCCTACCAATGGCTGCCTAGTGCATGCCTTCCAAAGGAACTTTGTATTTCACACTTTGATGGTTGTTGTGCCATCATCTTCTGACGGTAGCTCTGCCAATCATCATCTGATGGTTTTTTTGGAAACCAACAACCAATGGAACTTGTATGTGTCTTTCTTCTAAGTTCTTCTTTACCTTCTAATGAGTTGTAAGGAGGCGGGATCACCCCCTTACTAAAAATAAAATTTGAAGAATTAACATCCATTCCATATACACTCAAAGGTATGTTGGAATAGGTATAAATTTTCCAAATCTATTATAATGGTATGCAAAAGACCAAAATGTAGCAGCGGAATAAAATAACTAACTATATTCAACTTTCATAAAAGATTACACAAGTACATCAAAATCTTCCATTATGGTTTACAACAAGATACAAAAAAAAAGATCTAGTAGAGGGAAGTCTAAACTACTTCAAATCTTGTCTCTAGAGCAACATCTCTGAGTTCTAGGTCCGTGCCCAAAGTTATGTTCTCCTGGTTGAGCTCAACAACTTGTCTTAACCTGGGTGGTTGGGAGAGCACCCAGAAAAAGGGAAAGGAAAACAAAGTACGTGTCAACATTATGAACAAGTACAAGAGATAAGTAAATGACATGAAACATAAAGATATTGAATCATCATAAGATGAGAAGGCCAAGAGAATGAGGCATAATCAAATAGATTCTTGCCATAACAAAAATATAACAAAAGAATTGCATGCATGATTAATATTGACTACTTTAACTAAGTAGGGTTAAAGCACCTACCGGACCTTCAACTTATAGGTTAAGGGATAATTAATACATTCCCAGTCACCTATACAAATGTTATAGGGGAGAAATAACACATTTCCCCAGGGGAAAATAAGACATTCCCCAGGGAGAATTAACATGCCCTAACTATGGGTGATTGTACATAAGTAACACTACTATAGCTAAATATTCCATAAAATGAACATTCTAGAAAAGAATTCATGGCAAGTAAAAGCATCATATCAATTAAAATATGGCAGTGTGGTACAACACCCAAGAAAAAGAATATCATTACTGATTTTGAGGTAATTTAACAAAAAAATCATGAATAGAGAAATAGGGTTCATATAGTGCCTCATTAGGGAATATAGGGTTTAGTTTGCAAATATCCCAACTTAGCATGTAATAAATGCACAAATCTCTCTTACTGATATCAATTACTAACTTTCACCGCTTTAATTGAGTCCAAGTTCCACTTTTCCTATTTTCAATGTATTTACTCGGCCAGCGTAGCGCAGGTGGTAGGCACGGTGTCCCCCTCCCAGGGGATCCCAGTTTCGAGCCCCCTATTAAGTGCTATATTTATCATCCGCCAGTTATCCGAGTTATGGATGGAAAAAGGATACGGGGGCAGCCTGTAAAGGCTATTATTATCCTTTTTTCCAATGTATTAACATGTATTAGAGTACATAGTGCACATTAATGTATAGAAACCCTAATTTTAGAACTTTTTAGCAAAACTCAGATTGAGATTTCAAAAATATCACCAATGAACTAATTAGGTTCTCCTGATAAATAAAACATATTTTTATGTTAATATTGGAGTTATTATGATTAAGATGTAATTTTTATGGATTTTATGGATCAAATTCATTTTACAAAAAACCACCCTTCATCAAACCATGTAATAAGACCTTTGAAATATTTTTATTAGATAGATATTAATTTTCCAATTCCAAAACATAGTTATTTATCAAATTTGTATAAGCGGATTAGAAGATATGAATTTTTCAATATTGACCAATAGGAAAATACCACATCATCAAACCGATCGAGATAATTGAAGAGAGAGGGAGAGGGAGAAAACACCATTTGACCCAAGATTAGGTTTGAAGTTGCATATGTAACCAAACTAGAGCTTTTAGAGAAGGTAAAACAATAAGAAACCAAAACCCTAGAAGAACATGGTAAATAGTGATGGAGATCATCGATTTTAAACTTAGATACATGAGTTTTAAGCATGTAGTAAGAAATATATGAGAAGGGGGTTAAAAAAACTTTCCTCTAGAAAGGTAAGAAGGTCCAAATAGAAAGGATCCTGAGATGAGAAGGTCTGGTTGCTCCAAGCCAAGCTCCTTTCTTGATCAAAGATCACCTTCTCCACTTTAGAGGTGCAAACCCTAGCAAAAGAGCATGGAGATGAGATGTTTTAGGGTTCTAGGTGGAATTTTACCATGGAAGGTCATGGTTCTAACTTGTAATAAGGTAGGACAAATACTAACAGCATGAGAATAGGGAAGGAAAGGAGGATACTTACTAGTTTTGGTCAAAATCACCAAGGAGGATCTTAAGAAATCCTAAATAGAGAAATTTGGAACCATAGGAGCCTTCTTCACCAATGTAGGCACCCTATTTTACCTTGGGAAAGCAACTTTGTGGCCAAACATATAAGGGATGATGCTCTAATCTTGGGAAAAGAGAAGGAGAGGTTTGGTTTTCAAATTGGGAGTTGGGAAGGGGTAGATATGGCTATATAAAGGAAGAGGTCAAATATGAGGTGTCTATGAGACTTTCCACGTGTCATGTGTAAGGGTGTCAATGGATATGCAAGCCTTTATGGATAAGGAATAAGTCAAGAACTAGGATTCAAGTTACTTTCCATGTGTCCAATGCTAAGGGTGACCATGGATATGCAAACCTTTATGGATAAGGAAGAAGCCAAGCATGAGGTGTCCATGGAGCGTTCCATGTGTCCTTAGCCTAGGGATTTCATGGCCATGCAAGAGGATAGCTCATAGAGGCATCTTGAATATCGAATTTCAGTTTATGGACACTTAAATGCCATCCCAAGCGACCTCTAATCAAAGAAATAACCCCATTGGTTGATAGCTTCTAAAGATAAGCTCATTTATAAAGAGAGTAATCCCTAAAATGCCCTTGGAAAGAAACACCTTCAAACCAAGGTGCAACAAGGTGCCCCATGGTTCAAAAACTCTATAATGGTAAGGGAATATATAAAGATTATTATGCATGTGACAATTTGCAAAGAAAATATCCCAATTGGGTAAATTGCTGAAAAGTTTAGAATGTACCTAAAATTGCATGACTTGCACAAACAACATCCAAATTGGACCAAACTTCATCCACAAGTTATCTATTATGTATTGAATATGAATTTGCCATTATTTCTGTATTTTGAAGTTATATAATCAGATTATTCATTACTTATACCTCTTACTCATTTTCTCTCTCCTAAACTTATCCTAATATTTCAAGGTTGTCCAAATTAGATGAAATTTGACATGTAGGCTACTTTTAATATGTAGATTTTTAATTTGAAGTTTGTTTCCACTTTTGAGACTTCTTTTTATGAGATATATCATATGGCCCATTAACGGCCCATTATCTAAATTATTAATCCAATTAAGTTTCTTATCTTCCTATTACCAACAAAATGAGTTATGTGGCACATAATGATAGAACATTAGGTTACATTAAGGTGATCTATACATGCATTTTCTCATTGCGGGTTATACAAAACATCTATTTAGGTCTAACCTTCAATCGTGTTTGGAAAATTCCAAAACGCCAACTTCCAAGGTAGGGTCTGAGATCTAGTATGTTACAGGAGTCATCTGCTCTACCATCCTATGGTCATTTTATAGATACTTGTCTACTAAAGGCTCTTCAGAATTCTACCAAACTCTTCATCTAAAAATGGAACTACTACAAATCAACAATTCATCATCTTCCTCAAGTCTTCACTAACTCTTTGCCTCAATGGTCAACACTTCATTACTTGGCTGTTGGGAGGGTTCTAAACCCTACCCCACACCTACAAATAGAAGACCATGACTTAAAGGAAAGGGATCCATCATTGAAATTGCTAGGATGATCTTACACTTCCATCTTTAGCATCTTCCATCATTAGAGGAATGCCAATTACAGGTTCTTCATCCTCCATCAAACACCAAGTCACTAACTGACCTCAAAGGAGGTCTAACCTACGCCACCTATCTCCATTGGTTGATGACTCTAGCCTTCGTCAACCACTACTCTCTGTTGGTCATGATTTGATCTAGTATTAAAGAAGGAGGAACAATGCCCCAAGTCCACTTCTGACAAATGTCTAGAGGTGGATTTGATGATGCATCAACTACCATCACTCTGGATCTCAAATAAAAACTTCTGCACACCATGGATCAACTTTTATCTTCTTTTGTGATCATGTATTTTTTAACTCTTTTCATGTTGCTTATGTTTTAGCTTCCATGAATGAGTAGCTCTCTTGCTAGGGTGCACGGAGTAGCCTTGCTACCTAATTATTTTCTCTTTATTCCATCTATCATTGGATGAACCGTCATATTTTTTGAATCAATCATTTTATGGTTATATTCTTTCCTAATCATCAAGTTTACATGTAAATCAAATTATGGGTGAAGAGAACTTCAAACCTAAGATTTAGGATATGGAATGATTCATGTTAAACCCTAGATGAGAACTTTAGATAGGTGTTTTCTGAAGTGACATATGCATGATCTTTAGGTAACATGACGATGATCTTTGAATGATATTTGTCTAGGTTTTAATCGTAACACTAAAAGGGGGATTTTCCTGGCCTCATCATATATGTTCATGGTTAATATGATGTAGTGAGAGAGTGAATGATAGGAAATAGTGGTGAAACCCATTCCACCCAATTGTTCCTATCCATTGGTTTATCAAACATTTAATTCAACATTTACACCTTGCAAGTTTTGATATTGATAACCAAATCAAAAATTTGTGTTACATACTAGTTCTTGTTTGGTTACCTTGATCTTGAACTATACTATGGTAAGATCCATCCACTTGTGGGTTGTGAATTGTGTACTTGTTTAGGTAAACTCTAGGGATTTCACCCCTAGAGCATTTGTCGATGCAATTTTAGGCACATTATAATTTAGCATTGTTGACTAACACAATTGAATTTTTTGATCAAACGAATCGACTTGAGTCTATTAGGGCTTTTCTTTTTTAATTGATACTATTTAAAATCATCTTTTATCCAACTCTTCTTCAACCATATGATCCTTCTTTATTTTCACTTCTCAGGTAATATCTATTATGCATGTTATGCTCTTCTAGAATCGACTACATAGTATATGTTGATCCTGAGATCGAAAAAACCTATCGTAGGATCCTTGTATAACATAAGGCACATATGTTCAAAGTGGATATCAACCATAGGGTCGAGGAAACACATGCAACACAATGAGACAAACTTGTGGAAAAATCTAGAGTTGTAGTGTAAGCAAAGTTATAAGAAGTAGAAGCACCATAGCAACAAAGAAAACTAGGGGAGTTCTCTATCCCTAAGATTGTTGACATGTATGACCCGATTGTCCAACTAGACATTGTAGTAGTGTCAAACTTTGAAATCAAGATGCAATGGGTTACAATGATGCAAAACAATAGTTGTGTAGGGAGACTAGGTGAGAACACACATGATCATATATAAAAAGAAGTTCCCAAATTTCTTTGACAAAGAAATATGGTGTCTTCGACGAAGCCATGAATCTACGACTATTTTACTACTCCCTCATTGATAAGGCTACCATGTGGTATAATTCCCTAAATGACTACAACAATAGAACTTGGGATGAAGTTCACAGTTAGTTCCTTGAGAAGTTCTTCCTTCCCTCACACACCTATAAAATCTAAGGGAAAATCACATAATTTGAACAAATCCCAGTCGTAAGTCTCTTTGAAGCATGGGAACTATCCAAGGAGATGGTTCGTAATTGCCCCCACCATGACATCTCCAATGTGAAACTTATTGAAACCATCTATAGAGGAGTGGATGATGATGTCAAGAAATTTCTTGGTGATGCCTCTAAAGGAAACTTCATGAAATAAAGCTTTGATGATGCATGGAAGGTAATGAGAAGGGGACATAAGACTCATGCATATTGGGGCTCTTTACAGATGAGAGGAGATTTCAAGGTGATCATGGTGGAAGAAAAATCTAAAACGAAGTCCATTGTTGAATCCTTGAAGATGCTTTTCCTCAAATAGGAAAACCTCGAGGCATCTCTCCTGTGGAATGGCCAGAGAGATCAACCCTCTTTTTAAATTGGTCTAGCCCTAGAATTTTGACTAGTATGTAGTGTAGAGGGACACCCAAATATTCAGTGCAACCATTTATGTTAGGCCGATTTAGAAATGCACCAGCCCTAGTTTGACCAACAATCCAATCATTGAACAAGTCAATGTTGTCAACTCCATTCAAGGGTAGGGAAATTGCAACCCTAATCGACTAAGAAACCACCCTGGATTCTAATATGGAAATCCATAAGGAGCAGTAAATTCTCATTACCTCCAATAGGGGCCTAGCCCAAACCAAGTTTTTGGTCCCCCCAATTTCTAAGAAAACTAGAATTACTAATAGTAAATTACAATCCTAGACAATACTACAACAATTACAACTGAGGAAACAACTATAATGATAGGCAACCCTACAACCAAGTAGGACAACTCCTCCTTGGCCAGGGCATCTAGCATATCAAGCCTACCTCCAATAACTAGAGCCATCTGGGTACCATCGAGAAGATATTGGCAAGCCAACAAGCATACAACAAATCCATGGAGGCCCAACTTGAATAAATTGTTGACGCAATTCATCCTCCAACAAGCTCATTCATAGGTCAACTTGAAGGCAACCCAAAGCACTAGTAAGAGAAGTTAAAGGTTGTGACCATGCATTCTGGATGTGTGCAAATAAAATCACTAGCCCTTGTCATCAATAATAATAGACTCATTCTTGAAAATTGTTGTGACATCCCGCTATCACATAGACAATGAAATGCCACGCGAAAATGCGCAGAACTACCATAACCACACATTACTGAAAAAATGAATTAACTAAAACTGACTGGAGAAAGCAGATAAAAGAGAAATATTACATCCAGATCCTCCTCCTGCGGAGAAACATTATATATAATCATTCACAAACCCTGATATAACAAATTATAGGTACCAGCTATCCTATCAACACAAGAATTCATCACCTGTTTATACATACATAACGGACACATCAGACCAGTAGTAGGATATATAAAGCTACAACAACTATACATCGTGAAACATCATCAAAACACCTCCAAGAACCTGAGAGTACAGGGATGACTCTAGGACTCTATAACAAAACAACCAACACAACAACATGTCCATCTCTTGCCTTCTACTACTCTTCTTGCTGCTCAGTCGCAACACTACGATCACCACCTCGACCAACACGACCACCTAAAAAGGTTGTAAACCAGCAGGGTGAGACACACAGTGTGACGACCCCAATTTCTATATACTTTCCATAATGACATAAATAGATATGCGTGCACTCATATCTTATAAATGTCAAAAGGGAAAATACAAGAAATTAGTGAAGTCAACTAAAACCAGAGATATGCCAAGATCTAGTTCACAACAACAATTAATAGCCACAATAACCACCATTCATTGAGGATAAATAAAGTCATACATAAATTATTCGAATGGAGAGAAGAGATATAATTCTAAAGAAATGATAGAGATACATAGGATATTATCATCCTCAAAGTACTGGAAAGGGAAAAAACTACATCTATCATGAAATACATAAGAAGAATAGAAATCTATCTAATATATCCTCCTTGCTCATTTATTATGCCTTCAGGTACTTTGATCATCTCTTTTACTCCATTGTTTCACAAGTTCTTTGTACCTAAAAATACGGGAAACAAAACACGAGTCAAAAGAGTACGTGGTAGAAAAAGATACTATAGTATGGTTTCATAAGAAAAGTAACTTTTGAAATCAAAACGAGATAAGTAGAAATCATATTCTTTAAGCGAAGTGATAATCAGGTAAACATTTGTTTTCACCTGTCATTGATGCGATTGTACTACTCCAAGAACCTTTTCAACATACATCTAATGTGGGCCATAGAGAAGAAAAAGAGAGGGATACATACATCTAACATGGGCCAGATTTCATACATCCATGTTAGGCACATACATCCATCATTAGGCAGTGCATGTAGCTACAATCCATCTAACCTTTCATCTTATATTTAGAGTTTTTGTCGGCAAAGGAAAATACACTATAGTGTTTCATCCAAGCACATTTATAAAGTAGTTGCATCCAAGTACAATACTTTTAACAACCATGGGAAACTAGTCATATACTTATAACCACGTACCTTCTAGCAGATCTGATCCTCACAGGTTCCTAGATCAAGGGTTGAGAGAAGATCCTCCTGAAAAATGAGTAACCCTATGTTACAATATGTCTTTATCATTTCTTATAACTTTAGAGTTTAGATCATTAGGGTTTAGATCCTTAGGATTTAGATCATTGGATTAAGATTTCGAGATTCAAGGTTATTCTAACTCATGTCAGGATCAAAGATCAAAAGATATCAACATTTGATTAAGATCATCCTAAAGATAATCATATAACATTGATTAAAATGGGTTTAGATTACATTTTCGAACAGGAATGATCAACAGGGTCTGATCATATTTTATATGAATAGGTCTCATTTTTCTGATCAAAATGATATATATATATATGCTATTTTATGATGATCCTACTATTTTCTATAATTAATTGAAAATCGACCAATCAGGGAATTTCTAGGATTTTAAAAAGAAAATAAAAAAAGAAAGGATTTCGAGCTCTGCTTCGCGGATCAAACGAAGGATCCGATTATCTGGATCCTCCCATTTACCCACGAGCAAAGGCTCGGCCGAAGGGAGGGTCAGACGGTGCAAAGGACAAAACTGCCCTTACTCGGTTAATTGATGTCATTACCAGAGCATGGGAAGAAGGGTCATTTTATCGAGTTAATTGTTAAACTCGCGCGCCCGAGCAGCAGCGAGGTTACAGAGGTGAGGGAAGGGGTGGCTAGCTCGAGTTGAGATGAGCCTGGAGGAATGCAGAGGGTTGCATTCACTCCGCGGGATCCTTCCGAGCTCAACGAGCTCCAGGTCATCGTCGGAGGTGAAGAATATCGCGACTTCAACGTTAACAGACCAAACGAAGAAGAAAAGGGAAAGTCGGGTTTACCTGCCCCTCTGCTTGGGATGAGGGGTCACGAAGCACCTCAGGGAGTTCGTGAAGCTCTTCGTTCGATTTCCAACCATCGACGACGCTCCTAGCTCTCCGGCGAAGAAGCTTTCGGTCATAGTCAGGTTGGCTTGTCGACGAGCAGGTTGCGGTCTCTTACAGCTCCCGGTAATGAGACGAGCGCGACGGCCTCGGTCCCGAGATGGTGTAGCCGAGGTGAATTCACGGGAGGTGGCTCAGAGAAGGAGGACGGGGTCGAGGTCAGTCGGGAGGAAGGAAGGGGAGGTTGATGAGGAAGAGTGAGGTTAGCGAGGAATTGAGGTGTCGTTGTGACTAAAGGAGGGTTGGCGTAGCCTCTGGTGTCCTTAAATAGTCATGGGTGAGGCTATAGGGAGAAGCCCTAATCTGGGCCACCGCCAGCAGGAGCGGGGGAGATCGTTCTCCCTGATCTATGGGCGAGAGGAGGGTAATGTGGGGATCGTTGCGATCGTCTCAGCACGAGGAACCACTCCTCCAAAAATCTCGGCACGCCGTTGGGTGTGCTGGATGCACGAGGGGAAAGACGGCGCGCGCATTGTAGCGGCCTTGACCGCGTCCTGCGGGAGGTTAGGGACGAAGTCCCTACCGTCGGATGGCGATCGGGCGGCTAAGGAAAGAAAAGGTCAGGCGGATAGCGGTCCGTGCGATTGATGAAGCTAGAACTTACACCAAAAGAATACTCTTCCAATGGAAGTCCTAATATGCACCAAAAACCCTAGGGAGTTGAAGTTCTCTCTAGGTTTACCTACAACTGGTGCTAGATAAATGCTCCAACCCCACAAGAGTGTGGAAGCCTTATCAAAGTACAGATTTAGGATCAAACCCAAAGGACAACGTTGAGAATCTGAATGTTTTTTTCTTGTTTCATATCAATCTAAGTTAATCATCTAAGACCAGAAGTTTGATTTGAGTTATTTAACCTAAAACATGCAAAAGTAAAGGTAAGAATAAAAACTAGTTTAAGGATTAAAAACTAAGATTAGCAGATGATGATGGATCACTAGGGTGATGCGGTTATTCACCACCACTACACATGAATTGTACTTGTACCAAACATAGCAAGACTTGTAAGCAAGATACATGGATGTTGTACAATATCGATGTCTTATAGGACAAGAGTAATGCACACATCCTTCATGGGTTGAGTAACTCTCATTCGATATGTATCTACGTGTCAATGAAGATATGTAGTCTCCGAAGAGAAAATCTTACTCAACCTCGTGAAATGTGCATCGGAAAACTAACAAGCGAGCGATAATTACCAAATCGATTAGTATCCTTATAGACTATCCCTCTTTCGAGGATATAGCAACGAGAAACGTGAGAGTGTTGCAACGTCAGCCATTCTCGAACAAATGGTCAAGTACTTTGCACCACTCTCTCCTCATAGTGTGTTCCTCGACCTATCAAGGTTGCACTTTTGTACGTCAACTGATTCCATTTCATAGTACAAAAGTACAACGATGGAGGTGAGTTTACTCCACCCCTTAGAAAGCATTCCTAGATACCAAAACGGATGCACGGTGGATACACACACCAGAAACCAACACTAAATCGGTATTCGAGTCTCAAGAGCGGTCGTAGACAAACCACAACGAAAGACAATAGATGCACACAAGAATGCGGCCAACATCTAAGCATGTATGAAACGATTTGGTATTGAATCAGAAAGATAATATCTTTTTGATACAAGTTACAAAACACGGGTAGTGGGGCTAGTCCCCGCACCCCAGTGAAAGGAACTACTCGCTCCTCATAGAGGGGGCAACAAAGAAGGAGAAGAGAGAGAAAGAAAGCATCGTCAGAGCAGAAGAGTAGATCTGTGACAGCCCGGTGTAGATCATCGCAGTCTCTGGGACTGCTCCGTCGTGATCGATGTCATCCGTCTCTCCGCCTCGATCGTCGTGTCTACCTCCGAGATTGCACGGGTAGAATGAGGTAGAACAATGGTAGAAGTGAGATGATAGATGTGAGATGGTGATGGAACAGCCTTCTAGATCTGTCCCCAGTCTGGCAGCACTCCGGATCTGGACTCAGGATGGGATTCTGAGGCTGTGGGTGAAGTTTGGTTGGAAACGGTGCTCGGGCATTCTGGTGGCGTTCCGGCACTGGTCCCAGTCCGACAGCCTTGGGCCATAGTCCGATCCCCCCTAAAAATGAGGACCCTGCTGGTCCTATTTATAGGCAATGGACTGGCCCTCCCGTTTTCGGTGTGATTCTAGTCTGAAAATATCTTGGTCATACGGTTTGCTTTACTGCCACTTTATCAAACGGTTTGGTATTCATGCATGCATGTAGCAGCTCTAACAGTTTTGGAATGGCAATTTGGCCATTCAGTTTCAGCTCTTGCGGTTTCAGTTTGGAGTACTCAGCAAACGGTCTCGGCATTCGGTCTTCACTACAGCAAGTGACCATTCGGTCTTATTCATTCGGTTTGGAAATGCCAACAGTTTATTAAACGACCTGCAAACGATATCGTGGCGATCGGTCTCTCAGCCTTTTAGTCTTTGGTTTCTCTGCTTTTCAGCATACGGTTTGCTGCCATTCTTCTCTTCACTCGGGTTTGACCAGTCAACCATTTGATTTCACACAGACAAGCGAGATCCTTCATACGGTCTTTGGCCACGCGCTCCATACGGTTTCTGTGACAGAAACGGCCATACGGTTTGCTCATCCCCACCATTCGGTTTTGCTGCTATGCTAAAGTCATGCACGTGATAGCAACTCATTCGGTCTTGGCTGCTTCTTTCTTTCCTTTGGTTTTAGCTTTTTAATAACTCACACGATCTCAGCAATCAGCAACGATTTACTCATGCCATGCTCCATGCGTTTTGCTTGGCTCATGCTTCACGTGAGTGGCTGATGTGAGTATCTTATTTTAATTGGTTGTCATCACGGTCTTGCATGCGGTCTTAGATTAATAACTCCATGCGATCTTCATAGTTTGGAGCATTCACGTGGACAACTACTGGTCTTGCTGCTTACTCATCATGTGCTCACGATTGTTGGTGTAGGTGATGAAGACGACGACGCCGGAGATCATGTGTAGGTGGGCGCCGACGTTGTTGATGACGTATAGCTCAAACGGTGTTGCATGCCATCATGCTCAAACGGTCTTGGGACCGCATGGGCTCATACGGTCTTGAGATCGCATGAGCTCAAACAGTCTTGAGACCGCATGGGCTCATACGATCTTGAGATCGCATTGGCTCATACGGTCTTGAGATCGCATGAGCTCAAACGGTCTTAAGACCGCATGGGCTCATACGGTCTTGAGACCGCATGGGGTCAGGACCGTATAGCGCTCAAGACCGCATGGATGAAACCAAATGGATCAAGACCGACTAGTGGTGATCTGCAGAGGGAAAGGAGAATGTGTAAGAAAGAATAGCATCAAATAAACTTGTAATTAGAACTATTTAGGCATTATTTGCAAGGAATTAGTGAAACACTCAAGGTGAACCAAAGCGAGGGTAAATCAGTCAATATGAGGAACAAAATCCCTAGAATTGGCGACTGTGCAGATGAATCTGGAGGATTCATCACCACACCGAACTTGAGCGTTACTCGTCCCGAGGAACGGAGAAAAACTTAAGGTAGTCGACAAAAAGCTCGTTCGTCTCGTAATTACCTCATCTGCATGTAAGTGTCAGAATTTTCACGAGAAAAGAGAAAAGGGAAAAAGAGACAAAACAAAATTAGGGCGAAAATGTCGAAAATCCTTTGAATTGTGACTAAAGGTGGATCTGGAGGATTCATCGCCACACCGAACTTAAGCGTTGCTCGTCCCGAGGAACGAAAAACTTAAAGAAGTCACCAATGAAATTGTTCATCTCATGTTTGCCTCATCCTTATGTCATATGATAATTTTGTTCGTGGCTCAGATCGATACAGCATCAAGGCTTCCTTAGATCACGAAATACATCTTATGATATCCTTGTTTCTGATTTCACTTTGCTGAAGTACTTCCTTCTCACTCTCTGTTGTATCGGTCATGTTAAAGAGTTTTATGAGATTTTGAATAGACCCACAGAATCAACAAAATGCATATGATCTGTCACTAGTGTTGAAAGAGGAGAGAATGGGGGTGTGATCAAAAGATAAGAGTCTCTCCTCTGATTGAATCAAGACTCTTAAAATTAATTGACTCATCGAGATACTTTGAATGATTTATGCACAACTCTGGTTGGCTTAGCCTTACACCCGATTTTTTTCTTTTTCTAAAGGTAACTCAGAAGTGTGTATAGGTTGGCTTAAGGCTTTTGGCTATTTTACCTCTTTGAGGGGAGGTAAGGGGTTATTTTTGGATCCTTAGGATCTCACTACCGGTCACGACACATCTGCCTTCATGAGGGCAGCTAATGTACCGGCCGGGCAGGACCTTTATCGGTTATCCTTATTCAGGGCACAACTCTCATGTTTTTATTCACACTTTGGCTTTTATTCATTCTCACCTGGCTTAGGACAAAGGGTATTTTTGGATTTTTTTCATATTTGGGCTGCCAGGCCTCTTTTTGGAATCGGGGTAGATTTTTCACCAACCTCGGTATGTGCACAAACATCATTGTATACTCTTTGAGAAGGTGGTACGCCCCCGTTATGTATTGAGGGGTATGGAAGAAGCGGTAGTGGAAAGAGGGGTGTGGTGTACCACACCGAACTTAGAGTTTTGCAGAGGTGTGGTTTATCACACCGAACTTAAAGTTCGGCAACGTTCTAGTTTTCACTAGAAAGGAGTGTGGCGTGCCACACCGAACTTAAGACTTTGGCATGGTTAGTGAACAGAGGGGTATGAAAATGAAAGAAGAAGTGTAGAAGAGAATTTGGATCATGATGCAGTTTGCTTAGCGATTCCATGCGACGGGTCTCTATTCTCCATCACACTCTGCTCCAAAAGAGACATGATGAAACATCAAATGAGAAATCCATACAACAGATCCATTAATCAGATAAAGACGTGATGTATTTGATCTATCTCAGCTTTATTGAAGTGTATCATCATTTCCTATTTTAGGGTTTGACATTAGGATTCATTGGTTATTCAAGATGAAAAACACGCATTGGCTAGTTTTAACTTGGGAATTTGTAATGAAAAGAGGTGATGATCTCAGATTCGAAAAATAAAAGCCGACTAGATAACGGCTTTATTTTTAGAAAACTAACAAAAAGGGGGAAAAATTATGAAAAAGAAACTAAGAATAGAAAAACATGAAGCAGTAAAGATAAAGGGTGGAGTGAGAGTCATACCACCCGCCCTCCACCTCGAACTCATAAAATCATTCATTTCCGAACAAATATTAGATTCGAGGTGGAGGGGAAGGGTTGCGCAATGTTAACCAGGCGGTCCTCTTAGTTGGAAGAAGGTCCAGAAAAGATGCCTTGTGATAGCTGGTGTCGAAAAAGAGGAATTGGCCCGAACAACCTGTTGAGTGGGTGGTTGTGGCGACTCGAACGAGTCTTCTGGACGACTTGGATGTACATTTCTTTCACCTCGTTGTCCATCTAGAAGTATCCAGAGACCTTCCCCCATCAGCGAGGTAGGTGAAATATAAGCAGTCGAAACTGGAGGGCTATGCGAGAAATCAAGGTTATGTCCACTTGTGCCCTCCAGTTGTGGCTCACCCTCAAAGTTCAAAGTAAAACTGCTTTCTTCAAAATCTAGGGCAACTGATTGAGGGTCGGCCACTTGAACTTCCTCCTATCTAGGATCAGGTGGTGGATCCAGTTCCGGCTTCATTTCGTCACCTAGCTTTTCTTGTGTGGGATATGGTAGCCAGGATGACATTACATCGTCAGAGGAGTTATTTTGAGAAGTATCATCATTTTTGTCAATGTTGAAATCGGTAAGAGCATCGTTCTTCTTTTCAAGGTTTTGTTCAGAATTTTCTTCGTAGAACATCCTTAATTCATCCAAGTAACTAGAAGAGGATTTGATAGGTAGAATGAACTCTTGCTCGGGTGAGGAATTCATGGGATCCTGAGATAGGAGTTCCAGTGATGTCTCTTCATGAGAGGGATTAGTCCCTGACATATCATTTTGAGGGCTAAAATCCCTTGATGAACCCATTTCTTCAATATTGGGACTGATATATTATTGTTCCAGTTCTTCTTCATAACACTCCTCCAGTTCAATTGAGTGCTTAGGAAGAGTTTCTATGAGAGGAATGGAAACTAGCTCAGGTAATGGATAAATCTCAGTTTTATGAGTGTTAGGGGGGGCTTCTTCATAGGGATGAGTGGCTATAAAGGGATAGGTTTGTGGCTTGATGTCATCCCAGGGGTCCTTTTTGTCATTACAAGAGTTTATGACAATATCATAATCCGTCCCAAAGTCAAGAGATGGTTCATGTTTCTCTTCATGGTGCACTTTCAACTCGTTCAAGTGACTAGAAGGAGATTCAATAGAAAAATCATGTTCTTGTTCGATGACTGGCTCCGTCAGAACTCCTTGTGGTGGTGTCATCTCATGGGAAGGACCCGTCATAGGATTGTCATCTTGAGACCCCTCATCCTCCCTTGATTCTGTTTCATCATCAGTGAGAGTGGTATGGTCCGTCTCTGGATCAGGATCTTGGTCAGTCCCATCCTCGAAGTTTGTTTCTAGATCAATCGAATGATCACAAATGTCTTCATAAGGACAAATCAGATCCTTTTCCAGTAATGGAATCATTTGAGTCTCTTGCATAAAAGACGTCTCCTCATCTGAATCAGTCTCATATTCATCTATGTCTGACTGAGAAGGAATGTAGAGTTCGTGTAACGTAGACCCTTCTTCATTGGAATTCAACGACAAGACAGTTGAAGTTGAAGAACATTTGTCATATAGGGAGTCAATCATTGATGATTGTCCCTCAATCTGTATGGTCAGATCTGAGTCTATGGGGGGAGAAGATGGATAAACATTAAAATTTGTTCCCAATTTATCTCCCAATTGAAGAAAATCTTCATATTGGTTACTCATTCTTTCATCTAAGAGCATAGTGCAAGAGTCATTATCCGGGTCAGACTTCGGCTCGAAGAATGATTCTTTTTCTTATGGTGTGGTGAAGGTATCATCCTTGAGTTCAGTCATTAGTTCTGAGCATGATTCCCCACCCTGTACTGGCACTTGATAATCATTGGGAGGCACATTCCACATGATTTCATAATCATCATCATAATTTATTGCAACATGTGGACTAGAGATGTGCTTAGTTGAATTTTGTGGCTGTTCTACATGTTGCTCATGAGCGTTGACAAGTTGCGTAAGTTGATTAAGGTCGGCTATCAACTTCTTGGTCGTGGCTGTCTGATCAGCTAGTTGTTGAGCCACCGATGTTTGTAAGGCATGTAGTTCTTCCATCAATGTGTGTTGATTTTCATGAAAAGGCTCTTCATGGCACCCGTTTGATTGATGTTGATAATAGCTTCCCTCATCATAGTATTGATTTGAGTTGCTTTCCAATTGCCCTCCTGTATTGCAGTCTACGCCTTGAAATCCTCCAAAGTTAGGTTTCTCGTAGTAGCCTCTGGGGTGATATGGAATATAACCTGCGTTATATCCATAGTTGTATGGAGTGGCTGCTCTGAGTTTCCCGCCTATACGATTCATGATTACTTGACGCAATGCCATCACGTAGAGAGGATGAACATTGAAACAGTTGATCGATGCATGAGAATAGTCGCCACAGAATTGACAACTATTGGTTGGTTGCACTGACTGCTTCATTTTGAAGAGAATTGGTACCTGAAATCAAAGAAAGAGTTTATCAAGTTTGACCAATCACTTCAAATCCAAGATGATATGCAAGATTAAGTCCTTTACTTTTTAGGTTTTTGAAAAGAAAAAGAAAACCCTAGAGAAACCTAAATCGACACAAAATTTGAAAAAGATGATTCTTATACCGTTGTCCCCAGCAACGGCGCCATTTTTTGATGAAGCTAGAACTTACACCAAAAGATTACTCTTCCAATGGAAGTCCTAATATGCACCAAAAACCCTAGGGAGTTGATGTTCTCTCTAGGTTTACCTACAACTGGTGCTAGATAAATGCTCCAACCCACAAGAGTGTGGAAGCCTTATCATAGTACAGATTTAGGATCGAACCCAAAGGACAACGTTGAGAATCTGAGTGTCTTTTTCTTGTTTCGTATCAATCTAAGTTAATCATCTAAGACCAGAAGTTTGATTTGAGTTATTTAACCTAAAACATGCAAAAGTAAAGGTAAGAATAAAAACTAGTTTAAGGATTAAAAACTAAGATTAACAGATGATGATGGATCACTGGGGTGATGCGGGTATTCACCACCACTACACATGAATTGCACTTGTACCAAACATAGCAAGACTTGTAAGCAAGATACATGGATGTTGTAAAATATCGATGTCTTATAGGAAAAGAGTAATGCACACATCCTTCATGGGTTGAGTAACTCTCATTCGGTACGTATCTACGTGTCAATGAAGATATGTAGTCTCCGAAGAGAAAATCTTACTCAACCTCATGAAACGTGCATCGGAAAACTAACAAGCGAGCGATAATTACCAAATCGATTAGTATCCTTATAGACTATCCCTCTTTCGAGGATATAGCTACAAGAAACGTGAGAGTGTTGCAACGTCAGCCATTCCCGAACGAATGGTCAAGTACTTTGCACCACTCTCTCCTCAGAGTGTGTTCCTTGACCTATCAAGGTTGCACTTTTGTACGTCAACTGATTCCATTTCATAGTACAAAAGTACAACGATGGAGGTGAGTTTACTCCACCCTTTAGAAAGCGTTCCTAGATACCGAAACGGATGCGCGGTGGATACACAAACTAGAAACCAACACTAAATCGGTATTTGAGTCTCAAGAGCGGTCGTAGACAAACCACAACGAAAGACAATAGATGCACACAAGAATGCGGCCAACATCTAAGCATGTATGAAATGATTTGGTATTGAATCAGAAAGATAATATCTTTTTGATACAAGTTACAAAACACGGGCAGCGGGGCTAGTCCCCGCACCCTAGTGAAAGGAACTACTCGCTCCTCATAGAGGGGGCAACAAAGAAGGAGAGAGAGAAAGAAAGCATCGTCGGAGCAGAAGAGTAGATCTGTGATAGCCCGGTGTAGATCGTCGCAGTCTCCGGGACTGCTCCGTCGTGATCGATGTCGTCCGTCTCTCCGCCTCGGTCGTCGTGTCTACCTTTGGGATTGCAGGGGTAGAATGAGGTAGAACAATGGTAGAAGTGAGATGATAGATGTGAGATGGTGATGGAACAACCTTCTAGATCTGTCCCCAGTCTGGCAGCACACTGGATCTGGACTCAGGATGGGATTCTGAGGCTGTGGGTGAAGTTTGGTTGGAAATGGTGCTCGGGCATTCTGGTGGTGTTCCGACACTGGTCCCAGTCTGGCAGCCTTGGGCCATAGTCCAATCCCCCCTGAAAATGAGGACCCTACTGGTCCTATTTATAGGCAATGGACTGGCCCTCCCGTTTTCGGTGTGATTCCAGTCTGAAAATATCTTGGCCATACGGTTTGCTTTACTGCCAGTTTATCAAACGGTTTGGTATTCATGCATGCACGTAGCAGCTCTAACGGTTTTGGAATGGCAATTTGGCCATTCGGTTTCGGCTCTTGCGGTTTCGGTTTGGAGTACTCAGCAAACAGTCTCGGCATTCGATCTTCACTATAGCAAGTGACCATTCGGTCTTGTTCATTTGGTTTGGAAATGCCAACAGTTTATTAAATGACCTGCAAAAGATCTCGTGGCGATCGGTCTCTCAGCCTTTTAGTCTTTGGTTTCTCCGCTTTTCAGCATACGGTTTGCTGCCATTCTTCTCTTCACTCGGGTTTGACCGGTCAACCATTTGATTTCACACAGACAAGCGAGATCCTTCATACGGTCTTTGGCCACGCGCTCCATACGGTTTCTGTGACAGAAACGGCCATACGGTTTGCTCATCCCCACCATTCGGTTTTGCTGCTATGCAAAAGTCATGCACGTGACAGCAGCTCATTCGGTCTTGGTTGCTTCTTTCTTTCCTTCGGTTTTGGCTATTTAATAACTCACACGATCTCAGCAATCAGCAACGATTTACTCATGCCATGCTCCATGCGTTTTGCTTGGCTCATGCTTCACGTGAGTGGCTGATGTGAGTATCTTATTTTAATTGGTTTTCATCACGGTCTTGCATGCGGTCTTGGATTAATAACTCCATGCGATCTTCATAGTTTGGAGCATTCACGTGGACAACTACTGGTCTTGTTGCTTACTCGTCCTGTGCTCACGATTGTTGGTGTAGGTGATGAAGACGACGATGCCGGAGATCATGTGTAGGTGGGCGCCGACGTTGTTGATGACGTATAGCTCAAACGGTGTTCCATGCCATCATGCTCAAACGGTCTTGGGACCGCATGGGCTCATACGGTCTTGAGACCGCATGAGCTCAAATGGTCTTGAGACCGCATGGGCTCATACGGTCTTGAGACCGCATGGGCTCATACGGTCTTGAGACCGCATGAGCTCAAACGGTCTTAAGACCGCATGGGCTCATACGGTCTTGAGACCGCATGGGGTCAGGACCGTATAGCGCTCAAGACCGCATGGATGAAACCAAATGGATCAAGACCGACTACTGGTGATCTGAAGAGGGAAAGGAGAATGTGTAAGAGAGAATAGCATCAAATAAACTAGTAATTAGAACTATTTAGACATTATTTGCAAGGAATTAGTGAAACACTCAAGGTGAACCAAAGCGAGGGTAAATCAGTCAATATGAGGAACAAAATCCCTAGAATTAGCGACTGTGCATATGAATCTGGAGGATTCATCAGCGATCGGGATCCAGCGGCTGATCTGAGAACCAGATCTTAAGAGAGCGAACCCTCAGATCTTCATCGGACGGTCAGGAAAAGAAGAAATCAGCGCATAAGTTAGCTTAGGCGCGTGACAGGTCAAATCAAATTAAAATGACATGAACTTTGGTCTAAGTCTTTATGATTAAGAGAATAATACACGAAATTAAAATGGGCATAACTCCCAATTGGTTGACCCAATTGTTACCAAATTTTAGGGGCTTGCTAGTGAGGTCAAAGTGTACCTTGTGTACAAATTTGGTAGCAAAAATCGATCTGTAGATAGGTAAATTGAGCAATTGCCTCAAAGCATTAGTTTAGGTTATCAAGTAAACTAGGGTTTGCTTTCTTTTTGCCGAAAGTGTCATATTAAGCTTAGTCATGCAATGATTAAGTTGAGGGTAGTTTTGTCAACAATAAATTGAGAAAAGAAATAACAAGAGAGAGAAAATAAAGTAAAAACTCACTCCATCACACACAGTCCCAGCAAGAAATATAACTTCTTTCTGAAACTATAAAACCTCAGAAAGATTAAAGCAGATAAAGTAGATAACTGATAATGGCATAAAATAAGAGAAGCATACTGAGTAGGTCAAACATTACCACCAATCTCACCAAGATATTCATGAGGCATATAACTAGGCATCCTTTATGGAACATGATTGATAAGATAAGCTTATTAGAACTTATCACACAATATAAAGAACGTACATATAACTGCAAGAGATAACTGGATCATCTACACAAGAAAGTCCTCATCCAATGTTCTGTGTTTTACTCTAAGCAGTATATACTATTCGGCTGGATTACGTGTTATTAAGCCCTGAGGAAGTGAGTCGTCCCTGCTCAAATCCAACCTTTGGCTGTGAAGTCCAAATTCGGTGCCATACAAGGTCAATGGGTGATCCGGACTCCATGACCTCACATCCTTGTGGTCATTGCATGAAAACCAAAGCAGGACCGCAATCTCATGCTTAAATGGCCTCAGCCTCAGCGTCAGCTCTGCAAGCTACCCATATCTCTAGCCCGCCTTGGTATAGGTCTCGACGCTAGCATACCTTGAGCCACGAGCCTGATCACCATGGTCTTGAGCCATGAACGCATTCATGCTCTATCATACTGAGTCTACAACCACAGTTAAACTCTAATACTCCTATTTTCAGCTAGGAGAAACCCCACATACTCAATAATATGCGCTCCAGGTAATCCTATAGGATAAACCTATTTCACCATCACCAGCTACTGACCATGATGGATCTATGGCCAGGCAAAACTACATGAATTATTCTTTTGTGATTAATTAGTATATTTTAAGTGGATTGTTGGGGAAACCACGTTATTAAACATAATAGCATTGAGTTACATTATTACTTTCATTACCATGGGGTCTCAACCCCTCATCACAGAATGCTACTACCTCTCAAGGCATCAACATCATGCATCATCATCCTGGGATAACAATCCCTCATCTCATATTACCACTGCCTCTTAAGGCATCCACATCATGTCTCATCATTCTGGGATAGTAATCTTTCATCACAACATCATAGGATAACACCTCAACCAGGCATTCAGCCTTTATCAGGTCAACAGACCTTCCACATCATGCTGGTGATACATGTTATTCCCATCATCAAGGATTATCATAATTCTGTGTTATTCAAAACACATATACCTCATAGATATTACCTAGCTATGAATTCATTTGATGCACCTGCATGGTTAGTATACATAAAGAGAGATAACATAAATTACCAGACATAGATCTGTATGATTATCAAGCTTTTAGGGTTGAGGATGCACATGTTTGGAACAACATCCATGATTATATGAAGAACAATTTGTATTACTTACATTATTGTTATCAAACCATGAGCATACACTATGCCCTAATATCTCATTGATAATAATCAAGGAGTATATCCCAATCATAGTCTAACCATATCACTGGTCACAACCACATTTTATCATTAACACGATACGGGCTCAAGATGATTGATTCATTCACTAGGGTTTCCCGGGTTAAGAATAACCCTCACCAAAGACTCCGCCTACCCTCACTCACTACTACATAAATAACATTCAGTGTCGCTTTTCTGTGCGTCGGTTATTTAGGAAAACTGATGCCTATAATATTAGACGTCGGTTATTTAAGCAAACCGACGTCTATATTCAAAGACCAGCCAGACACGGGTACCGCTTTGTATTCAGCGTCGGCTGGGTATAACAGACCGACGCCTAAAATCGCCCGTGAAATCCAATTTTTGATCGGAAAAAATTGCGTCACTTACAGCGTCGGTTTTTTAACTATTCACCGACGCCTATATAAGATGAAAATTTGCGCGAAAAGTCCCACTTTCAGTGTCAGTTATCCTTTGATAACCGACGTTGATAATGGTTCCCGCCAAATAATTTAGGGTAAAGATTTTCTAGTTGGACGTCAGTTTTTTACTATCAACCGACACTAAAGAATAATAGGCATCGGTTTTGTAGATAACCGACGTTGTTGACCAACTTAATAAACCTGATCACCCGGCTCTTCCCCCTTTCTTCCTATTTCATCGTGATATTTCTTCTGTGCTGTTGCTCACCGCCACTCTCCCAAAATTGCCCGATAACTCCTGCTGCTGCTCGCCGCCGTTGCTGCTGGTGCTCTTCTGCTCGCCGCCGCCACTGCTGCTGGTGCACCTTTGCTCATTGCCGCCACTGCTGCTGGTGTGCCGCTGCTCTGCTCTTCTCTCGGTGCCACTGTTGTTCGTCGCCCGCCCCTCTACTTCTTCTCCTGATCGCCGCCACTACTGCCGCCGCTCACTGCCGCTCTTCTCCACGCTAGCTCCATGTAACCCTAGCCTCTTTGCTTCCTTCTCCCTAGCTCCTTACCAACAACAAGCACGGCCATGGCTGTGTTGGCCTACCACGGCCGTGCTGGACAGCACGGCCGTGGTAATGGCCGTGGCTATGTTGCCCTACCACGGTCGTGCTGGACAGCATGGCCGTGGTAGGCCAACACAACCACGGCCGTGGTAGGCCAACATAGCCACAGCTGTGCTTGTTGTTGGTAAGGATATGAACAAATTTTTATGTAATGCTTTATGTAAATCCTAGGATATGAACAAATCTTTTGCTTTCATATATTTGTTCTTCTAATCGTAATGTTTGACCTAATTCAGTAAATTTTGATGCATGTTAAAATAAGATTTAAACTTGTCAATTCTAGCATCCTAATTTGATTTGATTAAACCTAACATTGATGAAACCCTAACATCAATTGTGATGAAACCCTAACATTAATTGTTGGCCTAGAAACCAGTCCAAGATTTACTCATTAGGAGTAAATCTTGGATAGTCCCCGATTTGGGACTGTTCTTAAACACCTAATCTCACTTAGGATGTAAGTGTATAATTTGTATTGGGTTTTCGAGAAAATTTCGGTAGAATTTCCCCGTTTGTTCTCTAAGTACATATGTACTTAGAGAACAACGGGGAAATGCTGCCGAAATTTTCTTGAAAACCTAATACACATTATACACTTACTAGTGATATTAGGTGTTCAAGGATGGGATAGGTGGTACACATTTATTATATATAAGAATGACATCACATGTGTTTGTTGGTCTAGAAACCCGTCCAAGTATGGGATAGGTGGTACACATGTGTTTGTTAACCGTAGACCCTAAGCTTGTCCTAATATATACTTGTTTTCTCTTTGATCATAGAATGGATAGATCAGGGATGTCCATTCGCAATCGCTGCAGCCCAGAGTTTATATCTGGTCTTGATCAGTTTATTAGATTTTCTGAGGAACATAGGAAAGAACCTGGAGATAGGTTATACTGTCCATGTAGGCATTGCGGTAACAACTTGAAAGTCAGCACTGGTGACGAAATCAAAAGTCATGTCATGTGCAATGGGATTATACAAGGCTATACAGAATGGCAATGGCATGGAGAGATTTCAAACTCAAAACTAGTGGATGTCGATAGCAGTGCTTGGGTGGAAGAAGAAATTGCCTCTGATGACGTAGATGTGAACGAACCAGTTCCAGTAGACATCATTGATGCGATGTTGGATAGTTGTAGGGTAGAGCACACCGATCCACCTCCTATCTTTAGAAACATTGTGCATGATGGTGAGATACCATTATACACAGGCTGTGCTAAGTTTACGAAGCTTAGCGTTGTGTTGAGATTGTATAAGTTGAAAGCTAACAATAGATGGAGCGACAAAAGCTTCACTTCATTGTTGACTTTGTTGAAAGAAATGCTTCCTGAAGGAAACAAGCTGCCAATATCAACATACCAGATAAAGAAATTGTTGTGCCCAATGGGAATGGAGGCCAAGAAGATACACGCATGTCCGAATGATTGTGTATTATTTCAAAGGACTATGTGGATTTGAAAGATTGTCCAAAATGTGGTGCGTCACAGTATAAATTGACGACTTTGGGGGAGTCCAAAACTGGTTCTCCTACCAAGGTGATGTGGTATCTACCTATAATATCACGATTTCAACGCTTGTTTGCAAATCCAAAAGATGCGAAGAATTTGAGGTGGCATGCAGATGTTAAGAAAAATAATGATGGGATCCCACGACATGCGTCTGATTCCCCACAGTGGAAGAAGATTGATCTATTGTACCCCAAATTTGGTGAAGAAGATAGGAATCTAAGACTTGGGCTTTGTACAGATGGAATGAATCCGTACGGGACATTGAGCAGCCAACATAGCACTTGGCCAGTCATGCTTGTTATATACAATCTTCCTCCCTGGTTGTGTATGAAAAATAAGTACGTTATGTTGTCGTTGTTGATATCGGGCCCTAAACAACCCGGAAATGATATTGATGTTTATCTTGAACCTCTAATTGATGACTTAAAGAAACTTTGGGCTGAAGGTGTGATGACCTATGATGCTTCAGTAAGAGAGACATTTCGTTTGCACGCTATGTTGTTTTTCACTATTAATGATTTTCCAGCATACGGGAATTTGTCTGGTTATAGTGTTAAAGGAGCTAAAGCGTGTCCTATATGTGAAGAAAACACTGATTAAATAAAACTAAAACATGGCGGCAAGATTGTATATCTTGTTCATCGAAGGTTTCTTTCAAAATTCCATCCATATCGTAAGAATTGCAAAGTATTCAATGGATGGAATGATGAACGGAGTGCACCTAAACCTATACCAGGGGATGTTGTTTATGAAAGAGTAAAAGACATTGTTAATGAATTTGGTAAGAAATCACAATGTAGTATGGCCACACGGAGTGACAATTCTTCATTCAAAAAGAATTCAATATTTTGGGATCTTCCTTATTGGAGTTCTTTGACGGTCAGGCATTGTATCGATGTAATGCACGTTGAGAAAAATGTCTATGATAGCATCATCGGTACTCTGTTAAATATACCAGGTAAGACTAAAGATGGGATAAAATCCAGACTGGACCAACGTGAAATGGGGAATAATGTTAGAATTAACAGAATTACGTGAAATGGGTAAAAAAAGAACATACTTACCTCCTGCTTGTTACACATTGTCTAGAAAGGAGAAGAATGCTTTTTGTGAATGTTTGGTAAATGTTAAGGTGCCACAAGGTTACTCATCCAACATCTATAGATTGGTATCAATGAAAGATCTGAAGTTGATAGGTCTTAAATCTCATGATTGTCACACTCTAATGCAACAAATATTTCCCGTGGCAATTCGATCTATATTGCCGAAGCATGTAAGGTTTGCAATCACCAGACTATGTTTCTTTTTCAACAGTCTATGCAGTAAAGTTATTGACCCTGATACTCTCGATAATTTGCAAAGAGAAGTGGTTGTTACCCTATGTCTGCTTGAGATGTATTTCCCTCCTTCATTCTTTGATATCATGGTACATCTTGTTGTCCACTTGACTAGGGAAGTGAAAATGTTGGGACCAGTTTTCTTGCATTAGATGTATCCCTTTGAACGATACATGAGCATTTTTAAAGGTGATGTTCGAAACCGTTGTCGGCCTGAAGGGAGTATTATTGAAGGTTATGTGGTGAGAGAGGTTATGGATTTTTGCAATGACTTTCTGAGTGGTAATAACACTCCTGTTAATGATAAGAATATTGAGGAGGGCAAAGGAATTTTGGGATTACGGGTGAAAGTAATCAGCTGTGAGCAGTTGGAACAATCTCACTTGTATATTTTACACAACATGGACGAAGTGAGTGTTTATATCGAGGAACATACCAATTTCATCAAGAGACAACATCCTCGAGCAAGTTCAATGTGGCTTGCTAGAGAGCATAACAAGACTTTTTCTAAGTGGTTTAAAGATAAAGTCTTACATCAACTATCTCAAACACCAAATGATATTACGGAAACTATCAAATGCCTCACCTTTAAACCAAAACCGAATGTTATGTCTTATGAAGGGTTTGACATTAATGGGTTCACATATTACACAAAGCGCCAAGATGATAAGAGTGTCGTCCAAAACAGTGGGATCACTCTTCAAGTGTCGACTATGTAATTTGCAAGTGCAAATGATAAGAGTCCACGTGAAGCTAAAATGTCATATTACGGTGTCATTGAAGACATATGGGAGTTTGACTACATAGATTTCAAAATTCCGCTCTTTAAATGTAATTGGGTTGATAACACCAAAGGAGTTATAGTGGATGAATTGGGTTTCACTTTAGTGAACTTTGAAAAGATTGGCGAGAAGGGTGAACCATTCATATTGGCATCACAGGTGAAACAATTATTCTATATCGATGATCCTGCAAATGATAAATGGTCGGTTGTTCTTCATGGTAAAAGACAGTTCATTGAAGATCCTATAGACGAAGAAGAGTACTATGATAAGTATGATGACTCCAGTCCATTCTCAGTTGGGTTGCCAACTCCACAAAATATTGAAGCTAATGATGACTTATATGTCCGCAGAGATCACAATGAAGGATTGTTAATTGATAAAAGATCACAATTTTAGAGGCATGCATGTTTATATTTTTTTATTGAAGCTAAATGTTTGCTTTTTTAATATCAATATCATTTTCAGATTTGATGTCTCATTATCTTGTAGTTAATACAAATGCAAAATGTTTGCCTTTTTAATGACATTTTCAGATGGCTGACCATGATGAGCATGATGTCCATGATGAGCATGAAGTCCATGATGAGCATGCTGTCCATGATGAGCATGGTGAGGATACCAATGTATGTTTTAAAAACATATCCTATATTTCTATAAAATTCATTATCTTCTAGTTATGTCATATATCCTATATTTCTATATTGGGCTAATTTAGTGTGTTTATTTTTGTCAAATTTTAGGTTGATGTACCCACTGAAGCACTGGAGGAACTTGATGCGCATCACCAAACACTTAAAAAGAAAAGGGGCATCACTCTATTGAAGAAGTTGATAGATCTAAGTGGTAGTGGATCCAGATTGGCTGTGGAGTTTGATAATGGAGGAAATCCAATTGGAGTGAACCGCAATAATTTTGTAAACTATCTGGGGGTTGTCACTCAAAGCCATTATGGTGTTAAGTATGATAACTGGCATAAAGTTCCTCAGGCGAAGAAAGACATGATATGGAAAGATTTATGCGTGAGTTATTATTATTTACAATTCTATTTTGTAGATTACAAATTCTATTATTTGCAATTCTTTTTTTGGATACTAGTTAATAACAATTCTATTTTACAGAATCTATTTGCATTGGAAGAGAAGCTGCATCGTAAAAGTGTGATGCAACGCGTTGGAAAGATGCTAAGGAACTATAGGACAAATCTCAATAGAGAATACATAAAAGATGGTGATAAGAAAAAGAAGTCAGCCCTTGAACAGTGGAACTTCTTGGACAAAGAAGATTGGGACACGTTTGTTGCTTCAAGAAAATCTGAAGAATTCAAGGTATTAGGCGTCACTCCCAATTTAATTAATATACGTTGTATTCACCTATTCAAGATTAACATTTAGTGCTACTAACCAAATCATTAATGTGCATACTAACTAGGCCCTCAGTGAGGCGCAAAAAGCAAGGTGTGCACTGAATGTGCATGACCACACTATGGGTCCAAAGGGCTATGCAAGCGTTCGCCAAAGACTACAGGCGGAGTCTACTGCTACTCAGGAGTCTGCTGCGACTCAAGAGTCTGCCACACCCATGCCTCGCCTTGATGTCTGGATAGCTGGGAGGCAAAACAAGAAGGGTGAAAAAAAGAAACCCGTAACTGCTGAGGCGGCTGCGAAAATTGTAAAATACAACTCTTAGAACAATCGTTTGAATATTGATTATTTACGGTGTTAACTTACCAATTTCTGTTGATGGTGATTAGTGGGAGCTGCACGAGCAGAGGAAACAAGGCGCGTCCATCCCTCAGGGCACAAGGGATGAATTGACAGTTGCTCTGGGTAACCCAGAGCATCCTGGACGTGTTAGGGGTGCAGGCGCTGGTGTGGGCATCAAAGCATTCTTTGGGCCATCCCAACGCAAACCCAGAGCAGGACTTTCACAAGAAGAGGTAGCCTATTCTTTTTTTAGAATGTTACTACAAAAGGGAATTCGATAATAAGAAGCTAATGTTTCTTTTATTCATGTATAGGAGAATAAAAGAGTCAAGGATATAATTGCTAAGAAGGTCAGGGAAGAAATGTTGTGGTGGCAGGCATCTCAGGCTTCCAATCAGCCTATGGTGACCCACTCTTCTCCTGATGCACAGACTAAGAGTAATCCTGTAGACCCACCGCCACCTAACACGTCTGCTGTAAGTATTGTTTATGACATTGTAGCTAGTCTTTTCAAGTTGATATGTTTTCAATATGATATTTATAATTGTATAACATTCTTTACGTAAATCTGTAGGCGTTGAAGCCATGCCGCTTAAGAATGCAAGACTATGTTGTTGTAGAGGCGCAGGCTTACCTGCCCCTTCCTGGGGCAACGTTTCACGGGACTCCAATGCCACAGGGCTACATTCGTGTGAGTCCGATACGTGTATTCCCCGATTGGAGGGAAGCTACATTGCCATATGCCCACCCGAATATTGATACACTTTTTGATGTAGAAGGCAGGGTGATATTGTGGCCCAAAGCAGATGTCATCTACACTACTGAAATTGTAAAATAAATTTACATTACTTTAGATTGTTAATGTGTATATATGAGGTTAATTGATCTGAAATTATATATACAGGCTAAAAAGAAGACACCCAGAGCACCTAGGCCTCCACCTCCACTTCCTGCATTACCAAGTTGGGTTCCAACTGACCTAAAATACTCGTTAGGTCCTGCTTGTAGGGGAATGGCATGTTGGATACGGGCACATAATATACATTGCCCTATAATTATTTCTTTAGAAGAGAATTATGCAGGTCAATCATACGAAAGCTCTTTATTTATAAAAGATATTATTGAGCTGTTTATATATGATTGGCTGAACACATCAATGATAGAGACATGGATAGGGTGAGATCTTGTTTATACATCCATATACCTTGTGTAAGATCCGGTGATCTAGTTTTTTATATATTAATGCATACGTAATACATGTTTTGCAGCTACTTAGTCGAAAATCAATGCAAACAATTTGCATTTGACCATGTGGGATTTTTAATTCCATCATTGATTAGTATGGTAGCTAAAGACCCTGATAGTGTTCAACAATACTGTATAGATGCTTTTACAATTTTCGGTCAGCAGCAGAAGACGATAATAATAGCTCCATTCAATGTCAAGTATGTTTACTTTACTTATAATTTGGACTTAAGAAAATTACATTTTTATTGTGGATTTTGAGTTATTAATTTTTAACTTTTTTACCTCTAGCGGTAAGCATTGGGAGTTACTAGTTATTGTCCCCGGGACGTTCACTATTTATTATCTAGATCCTGCGGGGAGTACATTGAATACTACAGTTGGACACGTAATGAGATTGTCATTATTCTGGTGAGAAATATTTTATTTTTATATCCGTTAACATCTATTATTACATTACTATTTAATTATGCAATTTACTGTGTTACATTAACATGTAGGGGTTTGGATGCACTCTAAAAGGGTGGAGGAAAGGTCCCAAGGAAAAAGAACCAACCAATAATTTGGGATAACGTAAAAGTAAGTTCTCGACTACAATATATATTATTTATGTGAACTATGCTTAGTTGTATTTTTTAATATTTTGGATGTTTCAATTTATAGTGCACTACACAAGACAACGGCTGGGCATGTGCATACTATGTGATGCGATTTATGCAGATGATTATCCAATATGTCGCATTGGACATCGATACCATACATGAGGTATTATATATAGTCTCATTAGTTAGTATGAAATATATCGATCTTATTTTTATATTATTACTTATATATATACATCATTCTCTTTGCAGGTGTTTAAAACTGAATACACTATAGGTAAACGCTTAAAAGATGTACATGCTCGATATACGATGGAAGTATTAAATGAAGTAAGAGAAGAATGGGAAAAAGCCATACAAACAGTGGGGACTGTAAGATATAATTGGGATGCTGATAGCGATGTTGAATGATATTTTGTAAATCAATATTTTTGAATGTTTATACATGTCTAAATGTTTCTACATATATTTGAATGTTTCTACATGTGTGAATGTGAGAATTGAATTGCTGTCTGAATGTATCTACTTGTGTGAAAAGTATATTTGTTGATTTTACAGGTTTATGGCCCGTTTCTTGGCTGATATCAATGGATGTCGTAAACCTGCAGTTCAGAAAATTGAACTGCAGGTTCTCATCCTGCTGACTAGCCACAACAGGCCAGCAAACTGATAAGAAAAAAAAATTAAAACATAGGCGTCAGTTATTTATAGTAAATCATCATCAAAGGCTTACAACGTCGGTTATTGGATAAAATCTGTCGCCTAATGTGACAAACAATACGACCGTGCAGGGAGCACAGCCGTAGCAGTAAATGGTGTCAGTTATTTGTATAACACCGAAGCCTATAGTACTAAACACGGTCGTGTAGGGAAGCACGGCCGTGGCGTCTGGAAATATGGCGTCGGTTTTTTAGTTGTCAACCGACGCAGAAAGTGTCCTAGATGGCGCCGTTTTTGTGGCGCAAACCCTTTTGGCGTCAGCGTACTATAAATAACCGACGCCGATAGGTGCCCTACTGGCGCATTTTTGGTAACGCGAAGCCTTTTGGCATCGGTTATAAAACCGATGCTAAAGAGTTCAACCTTTAGTGGCGCCCACATAGGTGTCGCTTGGGAACCGTCGCTAAAAGGGCAAAAACAACCGTCGCTAAAGCCCTGCTCTGTAGTAGTGACTAAAGGTGTGGTAGGCAACGTTGTCCCTCACTAAAGGGGGTATCGAGTCAGGTTACCTCCCTCACCCAAAGCCTATCAGCTAGGGCACTTAGCCACACATATCAGCCATCAACACATCATCATATCGTGCACTTATGCATAGAGTCAGCACCAAGTGGTCTCATGCAACTCAAACTAAGAGATGTATCGTGCACAAGGACACACTCACCTATCGACCATGACCCTATCGGCCACTAGGGTTAGGGTTACCTATCAGACATCCTCATATCGTTCATGGCCATATCGGCCAAGGTCATGGCACCCAAGGGCAAACCCTAATGTCCAACCAGCTCATCAAGATATGCAAATGTTCTACTGCCCTTCACTATGTCGTCCAAGGCACCCTATTGTCCAGGACATCATGTCGTCCATGTCAAGGTGGCAACAAAGGCACCATGTCGGGAAACACACCTTGGGAGTGTCGTGCAAGCACAGACCACTTGCCCAAGACAAGGTCCATCTATCACACTCATATCGATCAAGGAAGCAAGCTATGGTATCGCCCAATGTAGCACCTACTGGTTCACTTCACAAACTCATCGACCAAGGCCTCATGCCGCCCACCTAGGGTTTCACCATTCCTAGGCTCAAGGCCTACTTATCTCTCCCAACAACACCAAACATGGTAAAGGGGTCATATCAGGCAACAAGGTTAACACAACCCAACTAAGCATATCGTCCAAGACAAACATTAGATGAAGGGTATCATTCAAAGCACCAAAAAGGGTATCGTGCAAAGAACCAAAAAGGGTATTGTGCAAGGCACCAAAAAGGGTATCGTACAAGGGCATAAGGACCACATCAGGTTGGTCATGTTCAACCTCAAGACCAACATCATCAAACCCTAAAAGATCAACAAAGTTGGCTCACCGCTCAAAAACGAAGAGATAGGGGTTTTGCACAACCTCCATCACATATTGGGCATCAAGGTGGGACATCCATATCGACCAACATTCCAACCTTTACTAGGTCAACGACAAACCAAGGCTCACCTCTCAAATCCATGGTGAGAGAAGGGTATTGCCCAAGTAACTAGAGTATAGACTCACCTCTAAACGACTAAGGAAGAGAGGGGTTTTGCCTACACCACTAGAGCTCAAGCTCACTTCTCAAAACCAAGGAGAGAAAGGGGTATTGCCCCAAAGGAAACCCTAATTCATAGGTTCGGCCAACAAGGTCCAAGGTCACACAAGTATCAACATCATATCAACAACAATATAACTACTATATCCACAAGATTAAAGGTACATACTAGAGCAAGAAACATATCTCACAAGATTCATGGCCGATCAAGATCAAATATAGACATGCAACATAAAAGGGAAGTAGAATAGCTTGGTTTAGGAGTTATGTAACCCGCCTCAAGCAAGCTCCTCAAGCTCCAAAGCTCCAAGCACCAAACTTTAAGCTCCTAGCTCCAAATCACCCCACCTTCAGCCACCACAAGAAGAGAAGCAAAGCTCTTAACCACCATGGCTGAAGAACAAGCAAGAAGGAGAATAAGGTGCTAAGGAGAGAGGGGAGATGCTTACCAAGTAAGAAAGACCCTTCTAGGGTTTGGCCACCACCTAGAGGAAGAAGAAGAAGGATACTCCACCAATGAGATCGGCCACGAAGCTCCACCAAAGAGGGGTACCATCCACTAAGGAAAAGGGAAGGAAACTAAGGAGCTAAAAGGGATCCCAAGCAAGCGAAAGGAGAGGCATATATAGAAGAGGGTGAAGAGGAAACTAAGGAAAGGTGTCGTCCAACCTAGGGACACTTCTCCAAAGCCATGCCACCTTGCTAAACCTCATGCACATGTCATGCCACCAACTAACTAAGGTTCGACCACTTGTCCAAGGTATGGTGACACAACCAAGGCAAGGTCAAGGTGGTCACATGGGCGACACACCCCACTGGGTGACACACTCCTGGGGGACACAGTCCTAAGTGACACGACCCTATGGGCGACACAGAGCTTCAAGTTCTCCTATGCATGATACAAACCCTTATCAAGGCAAAGCAAAGAAAAACAAGGCCCATCAAATCTCATCAAGGCCCAAAACTACTCAAGCAACAAGCCCAACTCATCCTCTTGACCCTAGAGGATGCAAGGAGAGAGAAAACATCTCTCAAGGTGACAAACTTGCACATCAACACTAAAACTTGGATAATTTGCAAGTTGCACCTCCGAATTCAACAAAGCACAAGAAAACCCTAATCACCATCTCAGGTGATTAGCAAGCATCTAAACATAAGGTTTAGGCAAAGCAAACAGGGTAAACCAAAAATGAAGGTCATGGTCCTTACAAGCCATAAGCCTTTACAAAGGGATTTTACCACTGAAATCTGAAGGGAAAAGTAAGGGATACTTCCTCCTCATCTCTTCCTCAAGCTCCCACGTGGCTTCCTCAATGCAACGATGATGCCAAAGAACATTCACAAGCACCATGTCCTTCCTTTTCAACTTCTTCACACTTCTATCAAGAATCATCACTGGACCTTCCTCGTAGGTCCATCTTCATCAAGCTCAACCTCAACTGGCTGTATCATTGTCCCTGTGTTTGGGTCACTTTACTTCAACATTCTGACATGGAACACCGGATGTAACCTATGCAACTTTGGCAGCAGTTCTAACTTGTAAGCTACCTTGCCAACACGTGTATAACCGGATATGGACCCATATACCTGAGTGCCAACTTGCCTTTCCGGCCAAACCTCAGCACGCCCTTCCATTGTGAGACCTTGAGATACACCTTGTCTCCCACCTAGAACTCTAAAGGTCGTCGACAATTATCTGCATACGACTTCTGTCTATCTTGTGCTGCTTTCAATTGTTGTTGTATCACTTTGATCTTCTCTATTGTTTGCTGTACCAACTCAGGACCCAAAAGTTGATGCTCACCAGACTCATATCAACATAGAGGAGACCTACACGTCCTTCCATATAGAGCCTCATAAGGAGCCATGTCGATGCTCCGCTGGTAACTATTGTTGTAGTCAAACTCTATCAAACTGAGATGCATGTCCCAACTTCCTAGGAACTGCAGAACACACGCTCGGAGAAGATCCTCCAAAGTCTGAATAGTCCTTTCAGACTGACCATCTATCTATGGGTGGAAAGTAGTACTGAATCTCAACTGCGTTCCCAACGCTTTGTGCAACTGTTCCCAAAAATGACTCATAAACTGAGGACCTCAGTCAGAAAATATCATTGTTGGTACACCGTGCAAACACACTATCTCATCCACGTATACTTAAGCAAGCTTCTCTGTTGTATATGTTGTCTTTACAGGTATGAAATGAGTAGACTTTGTCAACCTGTCCACTATCACCCAAATGGAATCATGATTTTTAGTTGTCTTCAACTACGAAATCCATGGTTACATGATCCCATTTCCATTGTGGTATCGGCATGGATTGCAACGTACCTACCGACTTCTGATGCTCAGCCTTAACATGCTGACATACCGCACACTTAGCCACAAACTCTGCTACATCCCTCTTCAAGCTAGGCCACCAATACAGGTCCTTCAGATTATGGTACATCTTGGTGACACCTGGATGCAAAGCATACATTGATGTGTGCGCTTCCTCGAGCACTAATTTTCTCAGATCATCAACATCGGGGACCACCATACTACCGTGATAACAAACTAGTCCATCCTCGGACTCATGGAACCCATCACACTTTTTACTACCAAACTTTGATCTGATCAATGGAACTGAAGCATTAGTCTGATGTGCGTCTTTGATTTTCTATCTCAACGTAGGATTTACTTCCATCTATGCTAATAGTCTTGCCAACAAGGAGACTTCCAGTTGTATGTTCATCTGCCATAAAGAGACGAACATATCTCACCTATGGCATACCAAGGAACTCTATTGTGCCTTCTTCATAGGAAGAGAAGAATATTTCCTGCTAAGTGCATCAACTACCATGGTCTCCTTACCAGGATGATACTCAATGGTGCAATCATAATCGTTGATCAACTCCAACGTTGTCTCATGTTTAGCTCATTCTGTGAGAAGATGTACTTCAAGCTCTTATGATCCATAAAGATCTACCACACTTCCCCATAAAGATAGTGTCTCAAATCTTTAACGCATGGACCACCACTGCCAGCTCTAAATCATGTCTCAGATAATTCTCCTCATGTTTCTTAAGTTGTCATGAAGCAAAAGAAACCACATGATCTTCCTGCATCAGTACACATCCTAAGTCTTTCTTGGAAGCATCACAGAAAACCACATAGCCATTCCCTAGCTCTGGCAGCACCAACACTGGAGCCCTAGTCAGCTTCTCCTTCAAACATTGGAAAGCTTGCTGACAGGGATCATTCCAAACAAAAGGTACATCCTTCCTGGTCAACTTTGTTAACGGCAACGCGATTGCACTGAAGTTTCTTATAAACCTTCTATAGTATCTTGCTAAACCCATAAAACTACAGACTTCAATCGGCTTCTTTGGTTGCTCCCATTCTACAACTGACTCCTTCTGTAGATATCACATGACCCAAGAAAGTCACTTCTTTCAATTAGAACTCGCACTTACTAAACTTGGCATAAAACTGATGTTGGCAAAGAAGAGTCAACACTTTTCGAAGATGTTGTTCATGCTCCCGACTGTCCCAACAATAGATCAAAATGTCATCTATAAAAACTACAACAAACTGATCTAGAAATGGACAGAACACTCTATTCATCAGATCCATGAAAGTAGCAGGCGCATTGGTTAGCCCAAACGGCATAACCACAAACTCAAAGTGACCATACCTCATCCTAAAGGCTGACTTTGGTATGTCCTCATCCTAAATCCTCAACTGATGATATCAGGACCGTAGATCGATCTTTAAAAACACTGTAACACCACACAACCGATCGAATAGATCATCTATCCTCGACATCGAGTACTTGTTCTTGATTGTAACTTTGATCAGTTGTAGGTAATCTATGTACAAATGCTTCGACCCATCCTTCTTCTTTACAAACAGGACATGAGCACCCTGTGACGATGTGCTCGGTCTAATGAAACCTTTATCCAACAACTCATGTAACTACTTCTTGAGCTGTGCCATCTAAGCTGGAGCCATCATGTACGGTGTCTGAGAAAGTAGTTGTGTCCCTGGCACCAGATTGATCTCAAAGTCAATCTCTCGAGGTGGGGGAACACCGGGGAACTCCTCGGGAAACACATCTGCAAACTCTCAGACAACAGGAACCTCCTCAAGGCTAGGACCTTTTGCCTTGGTATCTAGAACATGAGCTAAGAACGTCTTACACCCTTGCCACAACAACTTCTTTGCTACCATCGTTCACACTAAGCATGTCAGAAGAATCTTCCTATCTCCTTGGAAGATCCACTTCTCACCACCATCCACAAACACTACTTGCTTGGAACCACAGTCCAACACAACCTTATACTTATCTAGGGTATCCATATGAAGGATTACATTGAATCCATACATATCAAGTGGTATAAGATCCACTTGTATAATGTGTCCAAAAAAATATAGAACACAAGATGGACACACTTCTCAAAGAATCGATGAACCATCAAGAGGGGTTTCTAACAACAAGTTATCTTTCTCACAACTAATAGGTAGAAGACAGTTATCAAGTGTTCTACATGCGATGAAAGAGTGTGTAGCACCCGGGTCAACCAGAATAGATATAAAGCAAGAAGAAGACAAATCATAATGTAATAACTCCATCTGAACTACCACCACCCATCGGTTGACTATCGCCTCTCGCTGACTCATAGCATAGAATCGATCTGTTGCTTGTTGTTGTCCACGTCCTCTGCTTCCTTGAGTAGCTGATCCTGCTTGCGATGCCTGACAGCATCCTTGCCCTCTGTTATGATAAGACTATTGTCTATCTGGCCCTTGCTAATTCTGCCTCGGCTGTTGCGTCACTTTATCGTCTCTTCTTGGAAAATTTTACCTCAAATGCCCTGTCTGTCCACAATGATAGCATGACCTGCCTTCTAACTACGGCCTAGATGGCCCTGTCACTATTACAGAAGCTGTACTATGGGCTTTGGATGGCAAAAATCCATGCCCTCTTCCCTTACTTGGAGACCACTGAGATGGTCCACGAGAACTCTACATCACAGAAGGTGTCGAAAACCTTGGCTTCTTGAAGCCATCAAACCTCTATCTCAGGAATTGAACAAGCCTTTTCTTGGTCATGGATTCTCTCTTTTCCCTGAATGAATGTTCTATCCTTTGGACAGACTCCACAAATGTGGCAAACCGCTCTCGGTTCTCCATGGCAGCAGCAAGTGTTGACAGCTCAATGCTCAAACCCTTCTCAAACTGTCTGATTCTCTCATCATCTGTCACTGTCATGTCAGGACAAAACCTCAACATGTCCGTAAATTTGGCTTCATACTCGGTGATGGTCATCGATCCTTGGCACAGATGCTCAAACTGGTTGATCTTCTCATCCAGATACATCTTCGGGAAGTATCGGCTGACGAACTCCTGCCGAAAAACCTCCCAACAGATCACCTCACCAGGTCGCTTCTCCTCCTCAATGGCCCACCAGTGGCCAGCACTACCTTTCAGAAGGTAGATAGTATGCTTGACTTTGTCTCCTTCGGGGATGTCGAGGATCCGAAAGGCCTTCTCAATACCTATCAGCCACAGATCTACATCCGCTGGATCAACTGTTCTAGCATAATCTGAAGCTCCGACTCGGCAAAGCTGCTCAAAGGTCTTCCCAACGCTTGATGATTCACCATGGGGAGCCTGTGCTCTTGGCGGAGGCACTGGCACTCTTTCCACTATTTGATTCATTTTAGCCATTAATTTCCCTATAAGCTGCTGATAGGTACAGTTTTTAAGAATGGTTGGGTAAAGTTGGGTGACCTCAAGCACCCGATCTACATGTGTCTGCATTCTTGCTCCATCAATAGATGTAGCATCGCTGCTCTTGGCACCATGTTCTTCATGGTTTCCAGACATCTTTAAGCTTTATCTTCCGCTGAGGGTAGAAGGTTATCGTAAGAAAATCTGGAAAACTCACAAGAACAGACACAAACCTAGTCCTAGATCCCTGTAGACTCATCAAACCTAGAGATCTGATACCAAAAACCTGTTGTGACATCCCTCTATCACATAGATAATGAAATGCCACGCGAAAACGCGTGGAACTACCATAACCAAACATTACCAAAAATACAGATTTAATTAAAATCGATTGTGAAAAGCAGATAAAAGAGAACAATCACATCCAGATCCTCCTCCTGCAGAGAAACATGATATATAATCATTCACAAACCCTGGTATATGTTCAAGGCTTATAGGTACCAACTGTCCTGTCAGCACAAGAGTTCATCACCTATTTATACATACATAATGGCCACATCAGGCCAGTAGCAGGATATACAAAGCTACAGTAACTATACATCGTGAAACATCATCAAAACACCTCCGACGACCTAAGAGTACAGGGATGACTCTAGGACTCTATAACAAAACAACCAAAATAGGGGCATGTCCATCTCTTGCTTTATATTACCCTTCTTGTTGCTCAGCCGCAACACTACGATCACCACCTCGACCAGCACGACCACCTAAAGAGGTTGTAAACCAGTAGGGTGAGACACACAATCCCAGCGAGAAACATAACTCCCCGCCAAAACCATAAAACCTTAGAAAGGTTAAAGAAGATAAAGCAGACAACTGATAATGGCATAAAATAAGAGGAGCATACTGAGTAGGTGTAACATTACCACCAATCTCACCAAGATATTCATGAGGCCTATAACCAGGTATCTTTTATGGGACATGATTGACAAGATAAGCTTATAAGAACTTATCACAAAATATAAAGAATGTACATATAACTACAAGAGATAACTGGATTATCTACAGAAGAATGGCCTCATCCAGTGTTTTGTGTTTTACTCTAAGAAGTATATACTATTCGGCTGGATTACATGTTATTATGCCCTGAGGAAGTGAGTCGTCCCTTCTCAAATCCAACCTTTGACTGCGAAGCCCAAATCCGGTGCCATATAAGGTCAATGGGTGATCTGAACTCCATGACCTCACCTCCTCGTGGTCAGTGCATGAAAACCAAAGCAAGACCGCAGTATCATGCTTAAATGGCCTCAGCCTCAGGGTCAGATCTACAAGCTACCCATATCTCTAGCCCGCCTTGGTACAGGTCTCGATGCTAGCATACCTTGAGCCACGGGCATGATCACCGTGCTCTTGAGCCATGAACACATTCATGTTCTATCATACTATGTCTACAACCACACTTGCACTCTAATCCTCCTATTTTCAGCTAGGAGAAACCCCACATATTCGTGCTCTTGAGCCATGAACACATTCATGTTCTATCATATTGTGTCTACAACCACACTTGCACTCTAATCCTCCTATTTTCAGCTAGGAGAAACCCCACATATTCAATAATATGCGCTCCAGGTAATCCCGTAGGATAAACCTGTTTCACCATCACCAACTACTAACGATGATGGATCTATGTCCAGGGAAAAACTACATGAATTATTCTTTTGTGATTAATTAGTATATTTTAAGTGGATTGTTGGGGCAACCAAGTTATAAAACATAACAGCATTGAGTTACATTATTACTGTCATTACCATGGGGTCTCAATCCCTCATCACAGAATGTTACTGCCTCTCAAGGCATAAAGATCATGCATCATCATCTTGGGATAACAATCCCTCATCTCAGATTACCACTGCCTCTCAAGGCATCCACATCATGTCTCATCATTTTGGGATAGTAATCTCTCATCTCAACATCATAGGATAACACCTCAACCAGCCATTCAGTCTTTATCAGGTCAACAGACCTTCCACGTCATGCAGGTGATACATGTTATTCCCATCAACAAGGATTATCATATTTCAGTGTTATTCAAAACACATATACCTCATAGCTCTTACCTTGCTATGAATTCATTTGATGCACCTGCATGGTTAGTATGCATATCAATAAAGATAACATAAATTACCAGACATAGATCTTTATGATTATCGAGCTTTTAGGGTTGAGGATGCACATGTTTGGAACAACATCCATGATTATATGAAGCACAATCTATATTACTTACATTATTGTTATCAAACCATGAGCATATACTATGCCTTAATATCTCATTGATCATAATCAAGGAGTATATCCCAATCATAGTCTAGCCATATCACTGGTCACAACCACATTTTATCATTAACAAGATACAGGCTCAAGATGATTGATTCATTCACTAGGGTTTCCCGGGTTAAGAATAACCCTCACCAAAGACTCCTCCTACCCTCACCAAAGGGTTGGTGGGTAACGTTGTCCCTCACTAAAGGGAGTATCGAGTAGGGTTACCTCACTCACCCAAAGCCTATTGGCTAGTGCACTTAGCCACACATATCGGCCATCAACACATCATCATATCGTGCACTTATGCATAGAGTCAGCACCAAGTGGTGTCATGCAACTCGAACTAAGAGATGTGTCGTGTACAGAGACACACTCACCTATCGACCGTGACCCTATCAGCCACTAGGGTTAGGGTTACCTGTCGGCCATCCTCATCACCATATCATTCATGGCCATATCGGCCAAGGTCATGGCACCCAAGGGCAAACCCTAACGTACAACTAGCACATCAAGATACTCAAAAGTTCTACTGCCCTTCACCATGTCTTCCAAGAAACCCTATCATCCAGGACATCATGTCGTTCATGGCAAGGTGACCACAAAGGCACCATGTCAGGCAACACACCTTGGGAGTTTCGTATAAGAACATACCACTTCCCCAATACAAGGTCCATCTATCACACTCATATCGGTCAAGGAAGCAAGCTATGGTATCGCCCAAGGTAGAACCTACCGGTTCACTTCACAAACTCATCGACCAAGGCCTCATGTCACCCACCTAGGGTTTCCCCATTCCTAGGCTCAAGGCCTACCCATCTCACCCAACAACACCAAACATTGTAAAGGGGTCATATTGGGCAACAAGGTTAACACAAACCAACTAATCATATCGTCCAAGACAAACCCTAGATGAAGGGTATCGTGCAAAGCACCAAAAAGGGTATCGTGCAAAGCACAAAAAACACTTGTCCAAAGCCATGCCACCTTGATAAACCTCATGCACATGTCATGCCACCAACTAAAAAAGGTTCAGCCACTTGTCCAAGGTATGGTGACACAACCAAGGCAAGGTCAAGGTGGTCACATGGGCAACACACCCCACTGGGCGGCACACTCTTGGGGGATACATCCCTGGGAGACACGGCCCTCTAGGCAACACAGAGCTTCAAGTTCTCCTATGCACAATACAAACCCTTATCAAGGAAAAGCAAGGCCCATCAAAGCTCATCAAGGCTTGAAACTACTCAAGCAACAAGGACAACTCATCCTCTTATCCCTAGATGATGCAAGGAGAGAGAAAACATCTCTCAAGGTGACAAACTTGCACATCAACCCTAAAACTTGGATAATTTGCAAGTTGCACCTCCAACTTAAACAAAGCACAAGCAAACCCTAATCACCATCTCAGGTGATTAGCAAGCATCTAAACACAAGGTTTAGGCAAAGCAAATAGGGTAAACCCAAAACAAAGGTCGGGGTCCTTACAAACCATAAACCTCTACAAAGGGATTTCGCCCCCAGAATCTGAAGAGAAAAGCGAGGGATACTTCCACCTCATCTCTTCCTCGAGCTCCCATGTGGCTTCCTTAATGCCACAATGATGCCAAAGAATATTCACAAGCACCATGTCCTTCCTTTTCAACTTCTTCACTCTTCTATCAAGAATCATCACTAGATCTTCCTCGTAGGTCCATCTTCATCAAGCTCAACCTCAACTGGTTGTATCATTGTCCCCGTGTCTGGGTGACTTTTCTTATACATATTGACGTGGAACACCGGATGTAACCTGTACAACTCTGACAGTAGTTCTAACTTGTAAGCTACCTTGCCAACACGTGTTATTACCATATATGGACCCATATACCTGGGTGCCAGCTTGCCTTTTCGGCCAAACCTCATCATGCCCTTCCATTGTGAGACCTTGAGATACGCCTTGTCTCCCACCTAGAACTCTAAAGGTCTTCAGAAATTATCTGCATATGACTTCTGTCTGTCTTGTGCCACTTTCAATTGTTGTTGTATTGCTTTGATCTTCTCTGTTGTTTGTTGTACCAACTCAGGACCCAAAAGTTGATGCTCACAAGACTCATACCAACATAGAGGAGACATGCACTTCCTTCCATATGGAGATAAGGAGCCATGTCGATGCTCCACTAGTAACTATTGTTGTAGGCAAACTCTATCAAACTGAGATGCATGTCCCAACTGCCTAGGAACTGCAGAACACACGCTCGAAGAAGATACTCCAAAGTCTGAATAGTCCTTTCAGACTGTCCATCTGTTTATGGGTGGAAAGCAGTACTGAAACTCAATTGCGTTCCCAATGTGTTGTGTAACTATTTCCAAAAATGACTCATGAACTTAGGACCTCGGTTGAAAACTATCATTGCTAGTACACCATACAAACACACTATCTCATCCACGTATACCTGAACAAGCTTCTGTGTTGTACATGTTGTCTTCACAGGTATGAAATGAGTAGACTTTGTCAACCTATCCACTATCACCCAAATGGAATCATAATTTTTAGTTGTCTTCAACTACGAAATCCATGGTTACATGATCCCATTTCCATTGTGGTATCGGCATGGGATGCAACATACCTGCTAGCTTCTGATGCGCAACTATAACATGCTGACATACCACACGCCTAGCCACAAACTCTGCTACATCCCTCTTCAAGATAAGCCACCAATACATGTCCTTTATATTATGATACATCTTGGTGACACCTGGATGCATAGCATACATCGATGTGTGCACTTCCTCGAGCACTAGTTTTCTCATATCATCAACATCGGGGACCACCATCCTATTGTGATAACAAACTAGTCCTTCCTTGGACTCATGGAACCCATCATGCTTTTTACTACCAAACTCTAATCTGATCAATTGAACTGAAGAATCTATCTGCTGTGCGTCTTTGATTTGCTGTCTCAACGTAGGATTTACTTGCATCTGGGCTAATAGTCCTACAAACAAGGAGACTTCCAGTTGTACATTCATCTACCGCAAAGAGACTTACATATCTTGCCTATGGCATACCACGGAACTCTACTGTGCCTTCTTCATAGGAAGAGAAGAAGATTTCCTACTAAGCGCATCAGCTACCACGTTCTCCTTACCAGGATGATACTCAATGGTGTAATCTTAATCATTGATCAGCTCCATCCAGCGACCCTGTCACATGTTTAACTCATTCTGTGAGAAGATGTACTTCAAGTTCTTATGATCCGTAAAGATCTAGCACACTTCCCCATAAAGATAGTGTCTCCAAATCATTAATGCATGGATCACCGCTGCCAGCTCCAAATCATGTATCAGATAATTCTCCTCATGTTTCTTAAGCTGTCGTGAAGCAAAAGAAACCACATGATCTTCATGCATTAGCACACATCCTAAGCCTTTCTTGGAAGCATCACAGAAAACCACATAGACTTTCCTAGGCTTTGGCAGCACCAACACTGGAGCACTAGTCAGCTTCTCTTTCAAACTTTGGAAAGCTTACTGACAGCGATCATTCCAAATAAAAGGTACATCCTTCCTGGTCAACTTTGTTAATGGCAACACGATCACATTGAAGTTTCTTATAAACCTTTAGTAGTATCTTGCTAAACCCAGAAAACTACAGACTTCAGTCAGCGTCTTTGGTACTCCCATTCAACAACTGACTCCACCTTCTTAGGGTCCACTCTGACTCCTTCTGTAGATATCACATGACCCAAGAAAGTCACTTCTTTCAACCAGAAGTCGCACTTACTAAACATGGGATACAACTGATGTTGGCGAAGAAGAGTTAACATTTGTCGAAGATGTTGTTCATGCTCTCAACTGTCTCGACAATAGATCAAGATGTTGTCTATAAAAACTACAACAAACTGATCTAGAAATGGATGGAACACTCTATTCATCAGATCCATGAAAGCAGTAGGCGCATTGGTTAGCCCAAACGGCATAACCACGAACTCAAAGTGACCATACCTCATCCTAAAGGTTGACTTTGGTATGTCCTCATCCTTAATCCTCAACTGATGATATCCTGACCATAGATCGATCTTTAAAAACATTGTAGCACCACGCAACCGATCGACAAGATCATCTATCCTCGGCATCAGGTACTTGTTCTTGATTGTAACTTTGTTCAACTATCAGTAATCTATGCACAACCGCATCGACCCATCCTTCTTCTTTATGAACAGGACTAGAGCACCCTATGGTGATGTTCTCGGTCTGATGAAGCCTTTATCCAGCAACTCATGTAACTGCTTCTTGAGCTGTGCCATCTCGGCTGGAGCCATCCTGTATGGTGTCTGAGAAACTGGTTGTGTCCCTGGCACCAGATTGATCTCAAAGTCAATCTCTCGAGGTGGGGGAACACCGGGGAACTCCTCGGGAAACACATCCTCAATCTCTCAGACCACAAGAACCTCCTCAAGGCTAGGACCTTTTGCCTTGGTATCTACAACATGAGCTAGGAATGCCTTACATCCTTGCCGCAACATCTTCTCAGCTACCATTGTTGACACTAAGCATGTCAGAAGAATCTTCCTATTTCCTTGGAAGATCCACTTCTCACCACCATCCACAAATACTACTTGCTTGGAACCATAGTCCAACACAACCTTATACTTCTCTCGGGTATCCATCCCAAGGTCTTGTGGTCATATATAGGTAGTGGATAGCGAGAAAAGTACCAAATGATTGTCATGGAGGTTTGACTCCAATTTGGATTTAGGGGACATTATTGGACATTATTATATGCATATATATATATAGTCATGCTAGAATACACTCGAGTTTATTTGGAGAAGAATACACTCAAGTAATTTTTAATGATTCAATATTTTTTTCAAAAATCTAATCCATTGATCTTCTTAATAATCTTGTGAATAACTCATATAAAAAATTTGAGCACATTTGGAGATTTATAGGTCATGCTATAAAGACCGCAAAAATTATACATTTCAAATTAGTTTTGTGTGTCTATTTTGTTGCCTTCGAATGAGTGACTTACACTCATCCAAATGGGCTCAAAATTTGTATGTAGCCTAATTATAGTATGACAATGAAGATTAATGGTTTACATCTTGCAAAAAATAGTCTTGATATGCAAACACACTTGAGTGTATTCTAGCCTGACTCACTCTCTCTCTCTCTCTTGTGGAGTCTAAACAACCATTGTGATCATTTAGGCAAAGCGTTGTGATACAACGAAGCACCAAGAAACTCAACTGACTACTCAACTATATGAATATGCATTTGGCCACATATATATGTTAATCACTAATTATTTATAGTTAGCCCTCACTCATCATATAATTCAAATAAATTTTGGATCATCGTTTGTGGTCTCTAGTTTCATGATAACCATCTTTTCTCCCACATATGATATTTGAGACCTAAAACTACTCTCATTGGATCACATGGGGTTACAATTTTCGTGAGTTCCACTGATCATACAGAATTTGTTACATTATAGGACCTAAAAAGAATTGGGATGCTAAAATATCAGCGAAGAATTTTTCATATATTTTATTTAAGTCTTGCAATCTATTAATATAAAATCCCAAATACTGGGAGATGTGATCAATGGTACTACTAAATGAATGCTCCACACCTTGTTCTAACCCCATTTCACGTTACCAGTTTGTTCGAGATCTGTGCAAGAGTGGAAGAGACCAGAAGATCTTGACATTTTTGTAACCTAAAAACCACGAGATCGTCATCGGTGAACCAGATGGTCATCTGGCACCACAAGATAGTCGTATCGTACTGTGAGACAATCATTTTGTAGTTTCCCAATCACATACGAAATTGGCAATTCATTTCCCATTAATGCTAGACATTAATTCTTTGCACCACAAGTAATGTATAATTGAAATGATATGAGAAAGTATCCAGAGCCTTCCTTCGGCCTAACTGAGAAATCTTGTACATGTAAGACGATCGTCTCACTCACCCAGATGGTCATCTAGTGAGCCAAGCCAAGCCGAGCCTGAACCGGTCATCTAATCAGAATGAACCGGTTGGTTCACATCTCAGTTTGGGCAGATCTTAGCCAATTTGATTTATGATTAGACTGACAATCGAACTGGTCGTATCAACACTTAAGATGCTCGTCTGGCTTGTACAAATGGTCATCTCACCCAGTGAGATGGTCGTTTGGCAGTCTGTCAGCCAATCTGTTGCGTAAATTGAATACTTAATTAAACACTTTAGTAATCAATTCAATCATCATTTAAGAATAAAATCCTATTCTAGATGAGTTTTTATGTGTGTGACCCTATAGGTCCCATATCACATTGGAAGTGAATGTCCATAACTAACTTATGACATCACAAGCCAGGAGTGGTGCCTAGTCACACATCAGTGCTACTCCAAGTGAATGGAAAGTTGGAGAACAACGCTTTGCCTAAATTGAAGTGTCAAGTTTTGATACGGTCCATGGTGGGCAGCAGATATTTGATGGCTCAGAAGCAGTTTAGACTCCATCTAGGGCGATGATGTTTGAACCAGAGATTCCTGAAAGCGTTATCTGTATTACTTTTTTGACGACAACTTTCCCAAAGAAACTTATCACCTCCGTTGGTGAACTGTGGCCACAGCTTCACCATTCTTCTCCAAGTAGTGGAGTAACCCCATGTAAGCGTGGGTTGAACCTCAAGATTGGATCCGTATCTACTTCGCATCCATGTACTCCAAATCGAATCATTATGCAACAGCTTTTTGATCCTTTTGAGAGTATGGAAATCTGCCAGTTCATTAAGATTCTTGAGGTTGAGACCACCTTCAGCTCTCGGATAAGCAAGTTTGGTCCATGATGCCACATGGACTGTATTGCACCAGATGAAGTCACCCATCATGATTTCCATTCTATAAAGAGCAGCTGAAGATATCTCCCCTTGATGAAGCCAGTAGTTTATCAGTCCCATAGCGCAATGGTTGATAAGAATTAGTCTTCCAATCATAGCTATCTTCGAACCAGGCCATCTAGCAATCATGTCCCTCAGTTTATCAAGGCAGCCATGGAAATTCCTCCGCCTGAGATTACCTCCAGCCAAGGGAAAACCTAGGTATTTTGTGGGCCGCTCAAAGGTCTTCCCAATGCCTAATGATTCACCATGGGGAGCATGTGCTCTTGGCAGAGGCACTGGCACTCTTTCCATGATGTGATTCATTGTAGCCATTAATTGCCCCATAGGTTGGTGCTAACCTTTCGAGGAACCAACAATCAAACATCACAAGATGGTAGCTAAGCATACAAGTGAAGCATTGAGAACAAGAGTATAGAGATAATCTTGATAAGTGTGTGTGTGTATATATATATATATATATATATGTATATATATATATATATATAGAGAGAGAGAGAGAGAGTGAGTCAGGCTAGAATACACTCAAGTGTGTTTGCATATCAAGACTATTTTTTGCAAGATGTAAACCATTAATCTTCATTGTCATACTATAATTAGGCTACATACAAATTTTGAGCCCATTTGGATGAGTGTAAGTCACTCATCCGAAGGCAACAAAATAGACACACAAAACTAATTTGAAATGTATAATTTTTGTGGTCTTTATAGCATGACCTATAAATGTCCATATGTGCTCAAATTTTTTATATGAGTTATTCACAAGATTATTAAGAAGATCAATGGATTAGATTTTTGAAAAAAATATTGAATCATGAAAAATTACTTGAGTGTATTCTGCTCCAAATAAACTCGAGTGTATTCTAGCCTGACTATATATATATATGCATATAATAATGTACAATAATGTCCCCCAAATCCAAATTGGAGTCAAACCTCCATGAGAATCGTTTGGTACTTTTCTCGCTATCCACTACCTATATAAGGCTTGAAGATACAACCCTCCACTTATAGTTACTATAGCATTGTATATCCTGCTGCTAGCCTAATGTGGCCGTTATGTATGTATAAACAGGTGATGAACTCTTGTGCTGACAGGACAGCTGGTACCTATATGCTGTGAACATATATTAGGGTTTGTGAATGATTATATATCATGTTTCTCTGTAGTAGGAGGATCTAGATGTAATAGTTATCTTTTATCTGCTTTTCGCAATCGATTTTAATTATATCTATATTTTTAGTAATGTGTGGTTATGGTAGTTCCACTCATTTTCGCATGGCATTTCATTGTCTATGTGATAGCGGGATGTCACAAAAGGTTTTTGGTATCAGAGATTTAGGTTCGCTGAGTCTACAGGGATCTAGGACTAGGTTTGTGGCTATTCTTGTGAGTTTTATAGATTTTCTTACAATAACCTTCTGCCCTCAGTGGAAGATAAAGCTTAAAGATGTCTGGAAACCAGAAGAACATGTTGTCGAGAGCAGTGATACTGCATCTTTTGATGGAAAAAGAATGCAGGCACATGTAGATCGGGTGCCTGAGGTCCCCCAACTTGACCCAGCCATTCTTAAAAACCCAACCTATCAGTAGCTTAAGGGGGAATTAATGGCTACAATGAATCACATGATGGAAAGAGTGCCAATGCCTCCGCCAAGAGCACATGCTCCCCATGGTGAATCATTAGGCATTGGGAAGACCTTTTCTCCACTAAGAAAATCAAGTTGCATATCAGTCTGGCCCCTCTTCTACACTTCTTCAATATTCTTACCATCCATCCATAAAAAAGGAAGTAAAAAACCATATAAAGTGCCAAATTCCATGTTCAGGATGGCACACCCCTCCCTTCTCTATCCTCTTCTACCATACCTCACTCTAATGAAGGGGGCATGTACAATTATAAATAAAATTGGTCATTAACTAAAATTTGAAAAATGATATAATAACATTATTAGTTGTTAACTATATCTAAAACACACTCAAACTACAACATTTGGATATACAATTACATTCCATCATACAAATATAATTTCTTCCCCATAGTTTAAATTTAGTTCTCATTCTATGGGAACTGTTCTACTATTACTTTATTGCCAATGGTGTCAAATGTTTTTTATATAGGAAACCGTTGAATCCTTCAAGCACTTATCATCCATATGGTTTATTTGATGACTTTGAATAACATTCATGATAGGGAATGATATTTCCATAGTTGATATTGCCACTAGTAATAGCAATGATAATTTTATTAACTGCTATATATATAGATATATATGCATGGACTTTGTGATTTCTATACGAAACATGGACAATAAAAATTCTTGAGAAATGTTATGCCTTATCCATGTTGGAAATTTAGAAAATCATGCTTTGTTAAATCAACACAATCTTTTACCAATCATGTTTTAAGAAAACTTCTGATTATATAGCTGAAATGACCCTTTTATAGATAAAATATTATGATTTCTTTGTTTACTAAATATCATATAATTTATGTTTTAACAAGGACTTCGTGTCAATCTCTACCAAGATAATTTCTATATAGACATTTTTTATTATAATCTATCATCATTATTGCTACTCACATTAACATGTATTGATGGTTATTCAACGCTAGTAGTAGTGATATTTGGTGAAGAGCAAGATGTTGACCCTGTTTGAATAATGTATGAAAATATCTCTTCCTTTCTTATTGTCTTAATAATTTATTGATCTAATAAAATATTGTGGATAAAAAAATCACACATAGTTCATATTGAATGTAATGAGAGTTTCTATTAACTAGTATCTCAAAATTCAACAAAAATAAATAAACAAATGGTGGTACATCCAATAAATCAATCATCAAGGATGCCATTATGAAAAATTGAATCAACTAAAAGTAATATACCGGAATGTACATATCGCTATGAGAATTGACAAAAATCTTGATAGCTCTTGTCATTCGTCAATTTCCAACTTGTAAGGAACAATAATGACTAGCAGAATTATAAATGATCATTTGACGTTGGTAGCAATGACCACAAGATCATGATTCAAAAATTATTTCATATATAGAGCTCCAATACTACAAGGATGTATAAGTTATAGTGACTGGCATAATATAAACTTTAAAACTCATATTTTCATTAAAAAATATAATTTTGGTATGGTAAGTGTTGGCACAACCATAAGAGAAGGATTTATTTCACATTATGTTTAACTATATATCTAAATATTAAACACAATACATAAACATTTCCTTATATAAATCATAATCAAATTTGGGACCCACTCTATCTACCACAAATCACACTAAAAAATTATTTGCTTGCTAATCTAGTATACCATGTTCACAATTTTTATGTATTATGTACTGACACAATAACTTTTTTATAACACTATTTGAGTTAATTTTTTGAAGACTGACATGGATTAAAATATGTATGTTATTCACTTACTTGGGTAATTTTTTTTTAAACTTAACAACCAAAATTATTCTTATCAACACAATTTAATATTATAAAATATATGTATATTGAATGGAGTGATTTGTGGAGTTCATTTATTGAGTCATTTGTTTAGAGTATTATTGGTCAAAGTTTCTATTAAGCTAATTATTTATGGACTTGATATGGGACATTTTGTACTATTATTTGAAAATTTTCTATACTTGAGGGGGGCATTTCCATCTATTAATTACAAAATTTATGGAGTAGAGGGGCATTTACAACTATTATTTAGAAATTAATCTAGAGTTGAGGAGGGAACTTGTCCCTCTGAGACCCTTTCTCTCTGCCAATGCCCCTCTCTATATAATAGGGGTGTACCACAAAAAAATATGCCAATGTGCACAAAACAAAAAGAAAAAAATGATGAAATATATGTATTTCTACAACTAAAAGCATTCTGAGTCAAATAGAGGAGAAATTTACATCTTCCTTCAGCAACCTCCCTTCCCTTCATTTTCTACACAGAGGCTCAATGAATATCTCATTTTGATATCATTTTTGTGAAAATCAGTTTTAGATCATTTACATACTTGTTGTTTTGCATGATTCTCTAAATACTCATGAAGATTCTTAGACGTGCATGTTATTGGGAATACTTGTAAGGAAGTGTTTTGCAGAAGAAAAATTGGTAATGAAGATGTGGATAGATGTTCTTTGTGGTCTCAAGAAGTTGGGATTCTTAGACAAATCAAGTGGTAAGAAAATGATCATGATGTGAAGCTGAGGTAATCACATGGGTTGAACGTATTCATTTGGAAGTTGCTTTAGATTTTGTGGTATATGGGGATGATCAACATTTAAGTTTGGGGTTATTTAAAGAATACATACTCATCCTAGATTTAACTGCATTTTTGGCATATTTTTGCACTCATTCTCATCATTTTAGTCTAGAACTATCTAACATTTATATTTTCTTAATTTTAAGTTACTTTATAGGACATTGATCCATTTCTGTGGTAAGAAGGGATCGCAATGTTAACGGCAACGCGATCGTACTGAAGTTTCTTATAAACCTTTAGTAGTATCTTGCTAAACCCAAAAAACTACAGACTTCAGTCGGCGTCTTTGGTACTCTCATTCTACAACTGATTCCACCTTCTTAGGGTCCACTCTGACTCCTTCTGCTGATATCACATGACCCAAGAAAGTCACTTCTTTCAACCAGAACTCGCACTTACTAAACTTGGGATACAACTGATATTGGCGAAGAAGAGTCAACACTTGTCGAAGATGTTGTTCATGCTCTCAACTGTCCCAACAATAGATCAAGATGTTGCCTATAAAAACTACAACAAACTGATCTAGAAATGGACTGAACACTCTATTCATGAGATCCATGAAAGCAGTAGGCGCATTGGTTAGCCCAAACGACATAACCACGAACTCAAAGTGACCATACCTCATCCTAAAGGTTGACTTTGGTATGTCCTCGTCCTTAATCCTCAACTGCTGATATCCCGACCATAGATCGATCTTTGAAAACACTGTAGCACCACGCAACCGATCGACCAGATCATCTATCCTCACCATCAGGTACTTGTTCTTGATTGTAACTTTGTTCAACTGCCGGTAATCTATGCAAAACCTCATCGACCCATCCTTCTTCTTTACGAACAGGACTAGAGAACCCTATGGCGATGTTCTCGATATGATGATACCTTTATCCAGCAACTCATGTAACTACTTCTTGAGCTGTGCCATCTCGGCTGGAGCCATCCTGTATGGTGTCTGAGAAACTGGCTGTGTCCCTGGCACCGGATTGATCTCAAAGTCAATCTCTCGAGGTGGGGGAACACCGGGGAACTCCTCGGGAAACACATCCTCAATCTCTCAGACCACAAGAACCTCCTCAAGGCTAGGACCTTTTGCCTTGGTATCTACAACATGAGCTAGGAATGCCTTACATCCTTGCTGCAACAACTTCTCAGCTACCATTGTTGACACTAAGCATGTTGGAAGAATCTTCCTATTTCCTTGGAAGATCCACTTCTCACCACCATCCACTAATACTACTTGCTTGGAACCATAGTCCAACACAACCTTATATTTCTCTAGGGTATCCATCCCAAGGATTACATCGAATCCATACATATTAAGTGGTATAAGATCCACTTGTATACTGTGTATCGAAAAAGATAGAACACAAGATGGACACACTTCTCAAAGCATCGATGAACCATCAAGAGGGGTTTCTAACAACAAGCTATCTTTCTCACAAATAACAAGTAGAAGACAGTTATCAAGTGTTCTACGTGCGATGAAAGAGTGTGTAGCACCTGGGTCAACCAGAATAGATATAAAGCAAGAAGAAGACAAATTAGAATGTAATAACTCCATCTGACCTGCCACCACTCACGGGTTGACTATCGCCTCTGGCTAACTCATAGCATAGAATCTAGTTGTTGCTTGCTGTTGTTCACGTCCTCTACTTCCTTGAGTAGCCGATCCTACTTGTGATGCATGACCGTGTCCTTTCCCTCTATTACCACTAGACTACTATCTATATGGCCCTTGCTCATTCTGCCTCAGCTACTGTGTCACTTTAACGTCTCTTCTTGGGAAATTTGACCTCAAATGCCCAGTTTGTCCACAGTGATAGCATGACCTGCCTTCTAACTACAGCCTAGACGGCCCTGTCACTGTTACTGAAGTTGTACTATGGGCTTTGCATGGCAAAAATCCATGCCCTCTTCCCTTACTTGGAGACCACTAAGATGGTCCACGAGAACTCTGCATCGCGGAAGGTGTCGAAAACCTTAGCTTCTTGAAGCCATCAAACCTCTGCCTCTGGAACTGAACAAGCCTTTTCTTGGTCATGGATTCTCTCTTTTCCATGACTGACCATTCTATCCTCAAGACAGACTCCACAAATATGGCAAACCGCTCCCGATTCTCCAAGGCAGCAGTAGGTGTTGACAGCTCAGTGCTCAAACCCTTCTCAAACCGTCTGATTCTCTCATCATCTGTCACTGCCATGTGAGGACAAAACCTTGGTAGGTCCATAAACTTGTATTCAAACTTGGTGATGCTCATCGATCCTTAGTGCAGACGCTCAAATTGGTTGATCTTCTTGTCTAGATACATCTTCGGGAAGTATCGGCTGACGAACTCCCATCGGAAAACCTCCCAACAGATCACCTCAGCGGGTCGCTTCTCCTCCTCGATGGCCCACCAGTGTCCAACACTACCTTTTAGAAGGTAGACAGTATGCTTGACTTTGTCTACTTTGGGGATGTCGAGGATCTGAAAGGCCTTCTCAATACCTATCAGCCACAGATCTACATCTACTAGATCAGCCATTTCAGCATAATCCGAAGCTCTGACTCGGCAAAGCCGCTCAAAGGTCTTCCCAATGCCTAATGATTCACCATGGGGAGCATGTGCTCTTGGCGGAGGCACTAGCACTCTTTCCATCATGTGATTCATTGTAGCCATTAATTGCCCCATAAGCTACTGATAGGCAGGGTTTTTAAAAATGGTTGGGTCAAGTTGGGGGACATCAGGCACCGGATCTACATGTGCCTGCATTCTTTTTCCATCAAAAAATGCAGCATCGCTGCTCTCGACAGCATGTTCTTTTGGTTTCCAGACATCTTTAAGCTTTATCTTCCACTGAGGGCAGAAAGTTATTGTAAGAAAATCTGGAAAACTCACAAGAACAGTGACAAACCTAGTCCTAGATCCCTGTAGACTCAGTGAACCTAAATCTCTGATACCAAAAACCTATTGTGACATCCCACTATCACATAGACAATGAAATGCCACGCGAAAATGAGTGGAACTACCATAACCACACATTACTAAAAATACAGATTTAATTAAAATTGATTGCGAAAAGTAGATAAAAGAGAACTATTACATCTCGATCCTCCTCCTACAGAAAAACATGATATATAATCATTCACAAACCCTGATATATGTTCACAGCATATAGGTACCAGCTGTCCTGTCAGCAAAAGAGTTCATCACCTATTTATACATACATAACGGCCACATCAGGCTAGCAGCAGGATATACAATGCTACAATAACTATACATCGTGAAACATCATCAAAACACCTCTGAGGACCTGAGAGTATAGGGATGACTCTAGGACTCTATAACAAAACAACCAAAACAACAGCATGTCCAAAGCCATGCCACCTTGATAAACCTCATGCAAGGTATAGGGATGCCCAACAACACCAAACATGGTAAATGGGTCATATCGGACAACAAGGTTAACACAACCCAACTAAGCATATCGTCCAAGACAAACCCTAGATGAAGGGGTTCATGCAAAGCACCAAAAAGGGTATCGTGTAAAGCACCAAAAAGGATATCATGCAAGGGAACAAGGACCACATCAGGTTGGCCATCTTCAACATCAAGACCAACATCATCAAATCCTAAAAGATCAAGAGAGTTGGCTCACCTCTCAACAACCAAGAGAGAGGGGTTTTGCACAACCACCATCACATATTGGGCATGAAGGTGGGACATCCATATCGGCCAAGATTCCAACCTTCACTAGGTCAACAACCAACCAAGGCTTACCTCTCAAATCCATGGTGAGAGAAGGGTATTGCCCAAGTAACTAGAGTATAGACTCACCTCTCAACGACAAAGGATGAGAGGGGTTTTGCCTACACCACTAGAGCTCAAGCTCACTTCTCAAAACCAAGGAGAGAAAGGGGTATTGCCCCAAAGGAAACCCTAATTCATAGGTTCGGACAACAAGGTCCAAGGTCACACAACTATCAACATCATATCAACAATAATATAACCACTAAATCCACAACATTAAAGGTATGTACTAGAGCAAGTAACATATCTCACAAGATGCATGGCCGATCAAGATGAAATATAGACATGCAACATAAAAGGGAAGTAATATAGCTAGGGTTAGGATTATGTAACCCGCCTCAAGCAAGCTCGAAAGCTCCAAGCACCAAGCTTTAAGCTCCTAGCTCCAAAGCACCCCACCTTTAGCCAACACAAGAAGAGAAGCAAAGCTCATAACCACCATGGCTGAAGAACAAGCAACAATGAGAAGAAGGTGCTAAGGAGAGAGGGGAGATGCTTACTAAGGAAGCAAGACCCTTCTAGGGTTCAACCACCACCTAGAGGAAGAAGAAGAAGGAGACTCCACTAAGGAGATCGGCCAACAAGGTCCACCAAAAGAGGGGTATCGTCCACCAAGGAAAAGGGAAGGAAACTAAGGAGCTAAAAGGGGTGCCAAGAAAGTGAAAAGAGAGGCATATATAGAAGAGGGTGAAGAGGAAACTAAGGCAAGGTGTCGTCCAACCTAGGGACACTTGTCCAAAGCCATGCCACCTTGCTAAACCTCATGCACATGTCTTGCCACCAACTAACAAAGGTTTGGCCACTTGTCCAAGGTATGGTGACACAACCAAGGCAAGGTCAAGGTGATCACATGGGCGACACACCCCACTGGGCGACACACTCCTGGGCGACACAGCCCTCTGGGCAACACAGAGCTTCAAGCTCTCCTATGCACAATACAAACCCTTATCAAGGCAAATCAAAGCTAAGCAAGTCCCATCAAAGCTCATCAAGGCCCAAAACCACTCAAGCAACAAGCCCAACTCATCCTCTCGACCCTAGAGGATGCAAGGAGAGAGAAAACATCTCTCAAGGTGACAAACTTGCACATCAACCCTAAAACTTGGATAATTTGCAAGTTGCACCTCCAACTTCAACAAAGAACAAGCAAACCCTAATCACCATCTCAAGTGATTAGTAAGCATCTAAACACAAGGTTTAGGCAAAGCAAATAGGGTAAACCCAAAATGAAGGTCAGGGTCCTTATAAAAATGTTGAGGATGCATAAGTTAGTCCGCTGGTTGTACCGATAGCCATTTCATTGCATGCACCCATGGAAACAACTATTGAAACACTATAGAAGGTTGATGCATCTACCCCCAAGCAAGAATCACCCCAACTCTTGATAAGGCACTTGAAATATCACCAATAGCTCCTCCATGCTTGTAGTGCCCATTTAAAAACCCCAAGTCCCCTACCAGAGTCATGTAGCTTAAACATGACTAGACTCAAAGTTCATGTTGATAATCTCTTACTTGATGATTTGGTTGAAATTATTTCGTGGATCAAGTTCTTGTAGACCCACCTCACATATAAGTACTTAATTGAGGAGGTTGAAACCTTGAAACTAGAACAGTAAACACCATGCATTGTCTTGATTAAATGCCCAAAAAAATTAAACGATCCAAGATCTTTTTACATCTCTTGTTTTGTTGGAGACACAACATGCTCAAAAGGGCTAGATGATTGTGGAGAAAGTATTTCAATTATGCCATGCAACCTATGAAGACAACTAGGGTTCACCACTTACATCCTTCTTGCATTCATTGTGATTCAATTTGTTGATTCTTCTATGCTTACACCCATGTGTATCATAAAAGACATACATGTGAGAGTGGTACCCAAATTTTATTGCCCATGCAATTTTATCATCATAGGAATTAATGAGGATCTTCGTTATACAACATATTAATGTTACCTTGGAACAAAAAATAACATAAGAGATAATTGTAGGTAGTTTGTAAAAACACATTATTGTCATAAACATATCTCAATCATAAATCTGCATGCCATGACGTGATGCTTTTTAGTAGTAAAAGGGCTCTACAATATCTGAAATTGGACTATAAAGTAGTTAACATGTTCACACTTGTCTACAACATAAACAACATTTTTAATCCAAACACAAATTAATTAAATATTTTTAGAATCAATATCCTAAATTAATATGTATACAACTTATGCAACTATTTGTTAATTTCTTAAAAGGAAGTAGTAGAAGAGTAATAAATTCCACTTTGAAACACTTTTATGCATAGAAAGGAATTCATTATAGTTACTTAGTTTATGATGACATTAGAACTATATCATGGTTGATACCTCCATTACGAAATTCGATCATCTTGTCAAGGTGATTATCATGTTATTGTAATTGTCATCAATATATAAACCATATTCATCCACTTTGTCCAAAAAAGCATATAATCTTTTAGTGCATATTATGCATGTTTGAGGAATATCAATAACTTATTGATGGTTTTCTCAAAGTAGGATGAGAATTTTGTTGAATTAATTTTCAATAAACATTGCATTAAGTAAAACCTCCATCATTCAATGCTACCTATGTAAATACCTCTAGCAAATATTTGACAATAATCTAGGTTCATAGATTTACATCCAAAAATTCACTTATGTTCAAACTTAATGATGCTTTGTGCAAAAGGAAATCAACTTACTAATTTTGAATAGACATTGAAAGGTAGATACTTAATGCATCCTTTTTTATGAGGGCTTGACAATCACCACAAGTTGTATGAACCTTTAATGATGCTTAGAAAGTCACCACAAGTTGTATGAACCTCTAAATAACAAATGATATACTAACAATGTATACCCCAACATGACATGTTACAAAAAGGATGGAAAAGCCTAACACGAAATGTGCTCTTACCGAATGTTAAAATTTTTGTCATATAATCAACCACGTAGTAGTGCACAACGTAGAATACCTTAAAACATTGGAAGTTGAAGAACTATACAGCCACTAAAATTACCGTTTTTAACTAACTATATATTTTGAAGGTAATAGAAATTATTGAGTGAATCTTAAACTTAGTCAAGCAATGCCTTCCTTTCCATTTAATTTCAAATTTACTCCTCATAATATTATGCATGGTATTTTAAAGAAAAAATTAATATCTACATTTACCACATATATGAAATAAATGTAAATGCATAGCTTATTAAAATTGTCGGAACCATTGACATGTTAATGTGATTTTGCTCACTAATAATCATATGAGTAGAACACTACTTAGGGCATCTAATTCTCTCTATTTTAAAGCCCAATATAGATCGGAACTATATATATATATATATATATATATATATATATATATATTCTCAAGCGTAAGCTAGCCTTGAAGTACCAAAAAGCCATGTGGCCCAATTATATTTTATTTATGACCATTTAGGCTTTTAAAAAATATACTATTCATTCGATTAGCACGTAGTGAGAGGTAAGAATAACTCATTTATACATTTCTAGAGCAAAATACTTTGTCTAAATGGAACTCAATATCTTAGTGTGAATTTTCAAATAGCCACACTCTTGTTGTAAGAAACAAGTTTCTTTGTGATTGGTCGAATATAATATGTATATAAAATGTTAAGTGTGATACCTAAAAAAAATGTGTTATGACACAATATATGTTTTACGAATTCGCAACACCTATTTTTGCTTGGGCACTATAAATAGATATAGGTATTGATCCAATCTACTTGTTATTTTTTAAAACATTGTTGCATTGTGCGACAATTTCTGCAATTAAGTAGTCCTCTCGCTATGAGACGTTGTGGCCTCTACAACAATGGAGAGCTTCTCATGTCTTTATATCTGTGGATGACGTGTCAGTGTGCCTATTTTTTACACGTGTCTGTGTGTTTGTTTTTCCAACAATTTTTTCTATTATTATTTTTTGTAATCACAAACAAGTCCCTCTGTGTACACTATATTTTTATCTTTTCTTGTGAAAAGGTGGGTGATGTGTCTATGTACCTACTTTTCACGTGCCTATGTGCTTGTTTCTCCAACAATTTTCTTCATTATTTTTTTAGTAATTACAAACAAGTCTCTCTGTGTGTACACTATACTTTTGTCTTTTCTTGTGAAAATTATATCTTTATATCTATAAATAAAGGTGGGTGACGTGTCTATGTGCCTTCTTTTCACGTGCTTGTGTGCTTGCTTCTCCAACAATTTTTGTCATTATTTTTTTGTAATTACAAACAAGTCTCTCTGTGTGTACACTATATTTGTCTTCTTTATGTATCTATAAATAAAGGTGGGTGACATGTATGTGTGTCTACTTTTCACGTGCCTGTGTGTTTGCTTCTCCAACAGTTTTCTCTATTATTTTTTTGTAATTACAAACAAGTCTCTCTGTGTGTACACTATACTTTTATCTTTTCTTCTAAAAATTATATATATATATATATATATATATATATATATATATATATATATATATATATATATATATACCTATAAATAAAGGTGGGTGACGTGTCTGTGTGTCTTCTTTTCACGAGCATGTGTGCTTGTTTCTCCAACAATTCTCTCTATTTTTTTTTTATAATTACAAACAAGTATTTGTATGTGTACACTATACTTTTGTCTTTTCTTATTTACTCTAAAAGGGAAAGTGACGGATGATGACGCATAAGAACAGAGCGTCTGCCTTAGTTTATAGATTGGGATGATAGATTTATAAGACCTTATTATTCTTAAGTAAAGGTTGTGGACAGTAAAATCATGCCAAAACCAACTGAGGGTGTGCTTCATTGCAGTGATGTTTTCCAAAATTCTGTGTTAGGTTGAGCGCAATTGCAAATGAATAAAGGAAAGAATAAACAATCGTTTCCCTTAAAATACTACAAAATCCAAAAGAAGACTGCCCACGTTTTGGGTGCTTTCATTTTTCTGCCTTTAGATGCTTTCTATAGAATTACTTTTTGTACACAGGTTACTACTCTTACTAATGCAATTTTTATACTTTTTTACGTCGGTAGCTTCAAGTTTCTTCTAACATAATATAAACAACTGAAGTGCTAATTGTTTACCGTGTCAATAAACCAAATGAGTATGGTTATCATTGAATTTTCATATTTTTTATTAGCCGGTTTTCATTTCAATGGAGATGTTGCTGTTGCACAAAACCCAAAAAGCTCTAAGAGTATTTTATCTTAGTTATAGATATAGATATGGAAGACGTTAGTGTACGTCAAACATTAACTATTATGCGTGGAGATGTTAATACTATTTAAATGTATACGTGGATTTGCCACTCATTGCCACTAAAAAAACTATATGTGAATTTTTATAATCAACTTTGTATTCATTTAAATATAGCATTTAGAGTAGTTACCTTTTGCGGTTGGATATCCTGCAATTGCACAAAACCAAACAAGAGTATTTGCTAACAGGTATAGATATGTAGGACGTTAATTGTCAAACATAAGCTAATATGTGCGGAGATACCAATATTAACTAAACATTTACAACTATTGAACACTCATTGCTAGGAAAAACTACTAATGAAACTATTTATAATCAACTTTATATTCATTTAAATGCAGGATCTGGAATAGTTACCTTTTGGCTGTTGGTATGTCTAATTCTAACAAAGTACTCATTGTCTTGTGGCAGAGCAGAAATCACATTATCAAAATCAGATTGATGCAGATGTTGATCCACACAAGTTACATGCTGAGCCGATTGCGGAAAGTCTCCATCACCAATTTTTACTCATTAAGCCTCTCCTTATGGTGTTGTCAAGTTGCAGAAGTGCATCGAGTCTTCACGTAGTGGGTATGGGCAGATGCGGGATTTGTAGTATTCCATGAGCAAGATCATCAACGTGGGTCCAAGCATTGTTAGAAGCCAAGCGAAGTTCAGGCGGTTCTTCCATATGCTGATGTCAACTTTGACATGATATATGTCAGGTCTAATGAGGCTACAGGAAGACAGGGCTTAATCAGAGGGATGTTCTTTCTTTGTGCTATCTGGTAAATGTAGATTGTCATGCAACGCTCTTAGGAGGACTATACAGTCATGCCGTGCTTCTTCACAGAGGATGAATAACAAATAGGATCAGATCACATCCGCAATTGTCGATTACGATAGTCATGATGGCTAGTTGACGATGGCCGAAGATGGACCAACAAATACAGGACAGAGTGTTAGGATCATAGGAATACAATATTTCTATAACTGGGGAGGTACGCATAGATTGCTTGCCGGTGGCGCTGGCAATTCAAGAGTTCTACCAAATATAAAATTCATGACAAGGGAAACATGTGGTCTACTTGTTTTTATGAGTCCAACTAATTCTGGTAACTGTGGTGATGGAAATGAGTATTGACGTTTAGAAGATTAAAATAGTAGATTTGCATAAACATGCCAAGCAACTTTTCTTTTGAATATAGTTCTTGTTTTTTATATCCGCACTTAATGTTTGTGCATTAACATTGGGTCCTAATTTTTTTATTTAGGAAAACAATGAAGAATCTGCTCATGTCCCTTTATATATTGCACTCTTATAGAAAATTTGAAGCTACACCAATAAATCCACATATATGAGATCATAACATGTAATCGGGTTGTAGAAATTTTTATTGTCGTCAGTTTCTCTCTCCTTTCATATTACTATCTTGTTGCCCACGAGCCATGTAAAAACTTATGTGGTTCTTTTTTTATAATAAAAATTGTTATTTTCTTGTATACATATGATTGTGTGAGATCCATGTGGGCTACTCAGGGACGGGTGCGTCAATCCCTATACCACTATCCAGGTAGTAGGAATGGGATAAGAACAGTTTTGTGACATTTGGTATCAGAGCCTATACACATCTATATGTATTAATGAAATAGCTTTTCAGCATCTCTTAAACCAAGAAAATCCTAAAAATCCTTAATGGAGATGTTGTGGTAGGATTTTGGCTAATAATCACCTCCTATCCATCACACAATGGTGGTTGAAGTTCTCTCTCTACTTGGGCAAAGTTAATCAAGAAGGAATTTTCTTTAACCCTAGAGAATCATCTCACTCATCATCTGTTGTTTAAGGACCACTCCTAGCTACCTATTATAAAGTACTAGGATGACTTCTCATCTTCTCATCTCTGATAGAGTATCTTGACTCGACATGTATTGTCCTATTTTTGGGTAGCATGGGGAAACTACTAAAACATGAGATAAATGTTTGAAAAATATGGACTAATGTTGTGCCATGATTTGATCTTAAAATGAGATACCTATTTTATATATGTATGTATTCTTAAAAATGGTGAACTCATGTGTAGAGTTTTTGCAAACTCAATGTCACCAATTTGGATATAAGTGCTTCCTTTGTTTGAGGTGAATTCGTGCTATGGTGAAATGAGGTGGAACGCATGTTGTATACCTCATGGTAGATGAGGTCCCTATTGGTTGAACCTATGTTGCCCCTATTTTTGATGAAACCCCAAAAAATTATTAAGCAAATATTCCTCTATTGATATGTGTCATACCCCATACCTTGATATGACTATATCTTTTGACACCTAGATCATGATGTGAAGAACTTCAACAAGAGGCAAATTCCCTACTAACTATTATGCCTCCTTGAAAGACTCAATTTTGAACAATATGAATCATACAAAGTCTTGACCGCACACTACTATGCATAAATTCTTGAGTTGCAAATTTTACTTCTCAATTTCTAAAAGACATCCCTTTCCTTTGTCTATGAATGGAAGGGATTTCTACTAAATACCTAGTTTACAAAATATATAGTTTCCCTATTATAACCTTGATTTTTGATCTCATGACCTTATCAAGTGCAATTTTATAATTGATACTTCTCATATTTTTCTATGATCAATGTTTAATTACTATGAGTATTGATGTGATAAATTATGGTGGTATATGACTTATGGATCCCTTAACCTTGCTCATATTCCTAGTTATGACTTCCTTTAAATTGTTATCTTGGTGATTACTCTAGAGTTTGGAAAGGCAGTTGTTTCCACCCAATATTGATTCCTTGACTTATGTCTCCAATAGGCAGGTCCTATGAAAACATTGATACTCACTCTTCAATCTCTATTTAAATACATTGTTGACTATAGCTTGTGGATAAATTCCTAAAAAGACCAAGGCCCAGATCATTCATCATATCTCGATGTTATGAAAAAATTGGTGATTTATATCACAAAATGTTGCTCACTTGTTTCTCAATTGTTGAATATGGATGAATGGTCTCCCCTAAGGTCTAAATAGGAACTTAGAACCTAGCTTTGAAATGTTTGGACCTATGGCCTTGATGTGCAAATGTCAACTCTTGATATTAATGTACACAGTCTTGACTCATGATTATCAATCTTGATATTGATGTGACTCCTATAATCAGCTTCGATATGTGGCTCGTGACTTTCATATTCCCAAACTTCAAAATGTTTGAAAATTTGACTATGTGTATTCACTTAATTTATGTTTTGTGGTGTAACTCCCATGTGGACTAGGGTGGGACCCTCCATTGATTTTGAGCATGAAATCACGACATATATGATGTTCGTCTGGAATTGTAGAAATACAAAATCTCTATCATGGATGTATAACCCCACCTAGGATATGAAGAACCTAGGACCCTATAATGTTGGGATTATCATACTAATGACCCAAGAACTCTATTCCTTTGACCTAAAATTTGATCATCCAAAATTTTGACATTTGACCCAAACACTCATATTTTGATATGTTGACTCGATGATGATTTTGAGGATGATATGTTGATTATAGGTTATTTCTAATAAATGTCCTAAGTGTAGTCATTCATCAACCTTGATTATCCTTGAGTATGAATGAACTTCATCCTTTAAATCTTGCTAGATTGTTGCTTTTTTATGAATGATCATGCTAAGGTCTAAATAGGAAATATTCCATTACATAAAATGATTGAACACAAAATAATTTGATATTTGAATCTTGAATCTTGAATCACAATATTGTTAGATCATGACCCAATTTGATTCATGATGGATAATCTCAACTATTGTAACCAACCTTTACTCAATATAGACATGACTTGAAATTGAACTACATTAGTGAAATATGATCTTTGAACATCTAGTTGATCAATAAAAGTTTATAAGTGACTTTTGATTACAATATGCTATTAATTTTTGAGGATATGATATGGGTTTGATGGTCCTAGTCATGAGGATGTTTTTAAATTTTGGGGACAAAATTCCATTTAAGGTGGAAAGGATGTGACAAACTCGATTTTCAAGATTCTATAATCCAATATATGACTTTGAGATTTTCGTGTATCCAAATGACCCTGAAGTTTTTTATGAAGTTTATATTCATTTATTAGGTACATGGTTAAGATTTGAGAATTTTTGAGTTTTTTAGAATAATTATAAAATTCATATCTGCCAAAAATGATACTTTTTAGAGATGTTTAGATTGATGGCTAAACAAATTTCTTTTTTGATGAAATTTGGTGGATGAGTTCTTACAGTGTGATGATCGCAACTCATCACCTTTATTTGTATATTTGAAATCTTAATTTGACAATGATTTGGCGGTTACCGAATAGTTTTAGCATAATTTTGTCTATTTTTGTAACAACCCGGACCTGGGTTATGAGGTAACCCTATTTGTTTTGGCTAATAAAGTTTCTTAGAACTTTAATATAATCCTCTAAGGATTTTTGTCATGCATGGGTGACATGTGTACATGCATGCATAAACATTTATCGTGACATTCAAAAAGGTTGAGGATCATCTAGAGATGCAAATTCGTCCAATGCTTATCCATTTGGATAAGTCATATAGGTTTAATCACTATTTTAAGTCAAGTCGATACACTTTTTGTAAGGAAACTTGTTGTCCGTCACACCTCACCTCCTGGAGGTTCTTTGCATGTTATGGACTTTGCCAAGAGTTCAAAAAATGATATGGGACACCTCCTTTGGCTCGATGGCCGATAGTCACTCATATATAAGCTTTTCAACTTGATACAACTCAAGTTAAGCTTTCAAATTCAATCCTTTTCTTGGTCATTTCTTCACCAAGATTTCCATCATTCATAATGGAATCAAACATGGTGTCTCATTCATTATATCTCCTCTAAATGATACATAGAGGATGTAGGAACACTCTAGAGGTGGTAATTTGCATAAAAACCCCACATTTTGGGTAAATTAAAATGTGTACCAAAATTGGTGCACAATGCACCAGCATTGTTCAAACAAGTTCAAACTTGGAATTTTAGGCTTTCCACAAGCCACCACCTTGCATCATTCTCTCTCTTATGATGCAAAAACATATAAGTCACATTAAACATGTGACGTATTACAATATAACCCCTCAACTTGGGCAAATTGCACTTTGGTCCAAAATAAAGGAATATTGCTCAAACAACATTCAATCAGAACCAAACTTGAAACACATGTTTGAGATTCGTGATACATCCATCCCGGCACATATAATGAAGGATTGAGAGATCTCGTGTTTATCTCACGTCAATCCCACATTAGGGCATAAGGTAATCATGCCCATCACCCCCACATATTCAAAAATATGCGCTCCAGGTTATGCCGTGGAGCAACCCGTTTCACCATTCAGGAAGGGACATGACGCCAAATGGATCTATGGTCAAGGCACTACATGATGAGATTCCACTTGGTTAATTAAGTAAATTACTGTATTCTTTTAGCATCAGTCAAGTTTTCAAACATGAATTATTATGACAAATGCTACAAAGAAAAGTATAATACGTCTATCAAGTACTTTTCAAATCTCTAGAATACATATAATATTTAGGATCTCAGTCCCTTATCTTATTACTGGGGATTCTCATCCCTTAACATTATCATCATCATGATTATGGATCTGGGTATTCAAACCCTGAGTTCATCACAGAATTAAATCCAATGGACCAAATCAGATCCAGAGTTGATCGACTCACACCATTAAAATAGTCAAATGGTCAAAGAATGCAAATCCACATATCTCTCTGTATGGGGCAAGCAATTAATGCTCAAAAGAAGCCAAGAGTTGGAGGCTTCAAATTCTCATCCCCAGTCTCACGAGTCAACTGACTCAAATCACGAGTCGACTGACTCATATCATGAATCGGCCGACTTAGATCATGAGTCGACCAACTCACACCCAGATCCACTCAAAAATTGAATTTATAAGGACATTATTGCAGTCAAACTTTGGTCAAAGTGGATACATCAACTGCCACCACCACAAAGCCTTATTTTGGGGGTTTCTCCCTATAAAAAGAGGGGCGTCCAAAGCAAAAGGAACCTCTTATTACCCATTTTTATTCTATCTTTTACATTATTTATGAGTAGATCCCTTCTAGGGCATGGGGACTAGCCCCATTGTTGGCTAAATTGGACATTAACAAACCCTTTGTTTTGATGATGACAAACATTTCATACTTGTGGATCTAATGTTCTATTTGAGTATTTCAGGGTTCAAAGTAATAAGGAGATTCTAATAAGTGGAAAGTTGAAGATCATGCAAATTGAAGATTAGATGCACTTAATTGTATATGTGTTCATGATTGTACTCAAATGTAAACACTTGTGCAAATACATAATGTACAAGTACTTAGACATCAAGTAAATCAAGTGTTATATCTTCCCTATCCCCTCATAAACCTTAGCTAGGTTTCCCCCTACAGTTAGAGTCACCATCATTCATTGAAACACACACATATTAGGTGATTCAAAAGACTAAAACAAGGACATCCTCGGTTGAAAAAACTAGTCAAACAAGACATACTCAGTCGAATTTTTTATCAACCGAGAACTGCCTCAGTCAAACATATGAGCACTATTCAAAACCTTACATATTTTTTTCTCTAAAATGGGTTTCGGTCAAAAATGTTGTCGACTGAGCAAAATCCAGTCCTAAGCTTATAATCGTTAGACCAAGTGGTTAATAATTGGGAGTTAAAAATATACATTGCTACACATTTTCCTTAAACCCAGACTCGGTCGAAGAAATGCTCGACCCGAACACAGTTTGGTTGACAACTTGTCGACTGAGCAAGGTTTTGGATTTTTCTTTTAAGCATGAACAAATTAGCCATTGCTAGCCAACTATTGTATACCTAACAGCCAGTTAAGAACTAAGAACAACCTAGAGACTCCCTAGATCATCCCTAAGTACTTGCAAACCATTCCTATAAATAGGAGAGGCCTTAGGAAACCTAAAGCACATAAGCTACACTTGAGAATCCATTCTAGTGAGCAACAAAGTCAAGCAACACTTGCCATCTTGTTCTTCAAGCTCCAAATTTGTGTCTATAGCCATAGACTCTTAGACACCACATAGAAATGTCCATATTAAGTGGATTGAGATGTCTAATAATATATAGGATCAAATCTCTATAAACTATTGGTGTACTTCCTTTCTTCCAATCCCCATTGATAGGTTAAAGGTACTTGTGCTCCTTGGCAACTCCAAGTTGTGGAGGCTGCTTGAGGGAACTAGGTTGAAGCTACTTCTTGGTGGAGAAGGCTACTTTAAGGGGTGCTTGAGATTACTTCAAGAAGGTGGCTTTAAGGGAGGTAGGAGATACTTCTAGGGTAAGGTTATATCAAGGTGGTAGACTTACTTCAAAGAGAAAAAGGTTGCTCCAAGGGCTTGGAGTTACTTCAAAGAAGGCTGCTTCAAGGAGGTTGAGGCTACTTCTAAGGGAAGTCTACTTCAAGTAAGTTGGTTGTATTTTATTGTAACATCCTTGAGAGGTAAATAAAGTTAAGCACTTTCAAAATCTCAATTAGAGACAATTGGGTAGTCGAATGACTGTTGGGTTTTAGGGGAGGCAGAGAAGGCAGCGGAAACAAAAATTTTCTCCTCCCCCGAACCCATGAACAAGGAAACGCGTCAACGTCTATACAATAGGAAAGGGATGGCTTGTGGAATCATACCTTGTCCTGAGGCTTACTCGGCGACAATACCTCACGCCTTGCGTGGTCTTCACCTCCGGTCTTGGACGGTGTCTGTGCAGCTCCTGGTAGCCCCAGGACTGACGACTCCTAGTCTCACTGGGACTGTCGGGATTGACAGCTATCCTCCGAGCGACAGAAATCTCCCGCCTGAAGTAGTCCACACGGACCACCTAGAACTCCAATCTCCTTGTCCCACATGGAATTGGAAGGAGTCGCACCCTCCTGTCGGCGTACTAGTCACCGACAAACTCTCCTGCCACCAGTCGCCTTCTACAGTTGTCTTTCCCTTACTGTGCCTCCCTTATCGGGTAGCACTTGCTCGGGCTCTCTCGGTTACCAAAACCAGAGAGAACGACAACTTTACAGAGCAACTGGTTGCACTGAGTAATGTTTAGAGAAGCCCCCAATACCCCTATATATAAAGGAGGGTCATGGGACAGGGTTTTCTATCCCGGGCAATGCGAGACTAAAGCAGGAGTAGAAGGGTTTGAGATTTTCCACAAAAAAACAACCAACTGTGTGACATGAATCGATCGTTTCACAACTGAAACGGTCGGTTGGGGACCTGAGCCGGTCGGTTGACACCTCAACCGATCGGTTGGGGCACCTCAACCGGTCGGTTCACTTCTGAACCGATCAGTTCGCGGCCCTGATCAGTTCCCGATTGACTTTTCCTCTTTTGTTTCTAATTGGTACCAAATCCCAATCCTTGTTCCAATCAAATTGGGCAAGTGAAACAAAAAGAAATTTCTCACCAATTCTACTTTCTCAACTTGCTCAGTTGGACCAGTTGAACCGATCATTTCACCCTGTCCATGAGCCGATCGACTCACCACATGAGTCGATCGGTTCACAAGCTCAGCCGATCGGTTCATCACATGAGTCGATCGGTTGGGAGTGCAGATTGTACAGAAACAGTCAATTGCAGTTCCAATCAATCCGATACTCTAATCAATCGATCCAACACCTTGAATACTATGATTTTGAGCTATCAATTAATTGAGTGTTTAATTGAACTACTAAACTCCTTTAGTAATCAATCTAAACATAGTTTGTGGACAAAACACCTCTTCCAGGTTAAATCCTATGTGTGTGACCCTGCAGGTCCTTTTCACGTTGGCAGTGAAAGTCCATAACACTTATGACTTCACAAACAAAGAGCGGTGCCTAGTCACACATCAGTGCTACCCAAGTGAAATAGAAAGTTGGAGAACAACTTTCAATCCTACAATCCGTGAATGGTGTTACAGTGAATGTATAATTCCTTTGTCACTGATATCCCGAATGATATCGAGGCATGGACCAGTCATCCTATCAACGTTCATTCACTTTCTTGATCTCAAAGTAGATTGGAGCAGATATGTATGACATCAATATCACATATTGATTCACACATGCGTGCGCACGCCTATCTCAATCCTACTCATCAAGTGACCATGGATATCAAACTCCCTCAGGAGGGACAAATCCCATATCTATCACTCACCCCTCAAAGGCCCCATGTGTCAAAGCCACCCAATCATCATATTTATAACAACCCATGTTTCAGGACTGCGTTTGATGATGTCAAAGTGTACCCAACGACATGTGTTGAGTGTAGTGATTTTAGGTCAAAGAATCACATTCAATAGCATCACTGTGAGTACTGACTGTGACTACCATGTCATGGTTCCATGTGTCAAACTCTTGGTGGGTCTGTCAGGTACACTTGTTCTCTAACAAGTACCTATGTGTTTGGTTTGATATCTCTATATCATGACTAATGAGATTCTATCATCAACCAACACCACAATCTAGTCTTGTGTGTCATTATTGTCTATCTACCTTCCACAATGACATCTGACTAGGGACATAACAAGAATGTACAAACTCTTAGCATCTGTATGATCTCATCGTTCAGGTCCTGAACCTGAAGGCATACGTCATTGAGTATTGTCATTCTCTAGACATTCAATCTGTTCTATCACTATCTCATATGACTGAACCAGAAAGAATTGGAAGCTTGCCTTTGATGTTTATCAAATCAATCTTAATGTATCCCACCAATCATCCCATGATTGGCTCTCAGGGCATACATACCAACAGACTCCCACTTGCAGTGCGAGCCAATCACCCTTGAATCATATTCATAGTGATTTTCAAACATGTCCCACATGTTAATGTGCTCTTGTGCCAACATAGTGAGTTATGGCAACACCTTGCCAAAGTCAGTATCAATTGCATGTCTCACATCTCTTCACTGTACATCATACGTATGAGATGGAGCCGCCATTATATGCGATCCAGTATTCCTTTGCTAACCTTTAGCCACATTGCATGATCAAGCATTCCATACTTGTCATCAATGATCGGAATATCTATAAGTTCATCTCTATGAACTCCTAGATCCATATAGTATCCACTACTGTTCTCTAACACACAGATACTCGGCATTTCCTTTTAAATGGTTTTATTGGAACACTTCCAATTATCAACAAACTTTCACTTTTATATATCCTATATATATTTTGTGATTAATTTTTTATCCTGTTCGGAAGTTCACATCAATGTAACTCTTTACATCAAACTCTTCCTTATCTCCATAGAACTAGTACTTCTCAAGTACTTATCAAGTTCTTATGGTTTCCAGTAACCCTTACTGGAAGTAGACAGACATCCACTCGTCATGTCCCACATACGAGTTATCTGGATGGGCACATCATATTGTCATGTCCTACATACAAGATGATGAATGTATTTTATTCTTGCCATGTCCATACATGAAAGATGATGGGATGATTACATACATGATAGATCCATATCTATTCTTAGTGTTCACATTCTTCATAAGAATTGGACACTTGGCCTTGGGATACTAACTCCATGTAATATGGACATGTTTTCTCCCACTGAATCTGTGCACACTGAACCCTTCAGTGCAGATTGCCAATGTATGCTTTCTCTTTTTAGGTCAAGAGGTTTCCGAGAACTATCTCTATATATCTCTATTCCTATCACATAGGAAACATCTCTATCTTCCTTAAAGTTAATTTCCACTTTGGATTTCCATTCTAGAACATTTCCATTTCACATCAACATGTGGAATGTGAATACGCTCCCACTAAATCATAGATCTCTTCTTTATCTTTGACATATCAGTCAAACCCTTTGACTATATCATCAAAGTAAAGATTCAATTCTGAGTTGCTTGTACTCAATCAATCACATTGATTAGTCCATTGTAACTTATAGACTTCATTTGCATTAGTGGATTCATAAACCTTATAGGTTGTGTCACGTACACATCCTTGTTTTATTCCTCATAGGAATGCGGTTTTAGTATCCATATGCCAAATGTCTTAGTCATTAAGTTTCAATCAACAAGCATCATCCTTCTCAAAATGTCATCCATGTGTCTTAACGCTTAAGACTTATTTGCACTTATGGATTTCATTCCAATGGGTGCTACCATCAAGGTCATACCATATGATTCACATGGAAGTCATTTAGGATGTAATGGTCATGTACCATAACTCAAAATCTGGTTCCTCATATTTATTTAGATAGTTGATTCATCATATGACCAACTCATCACATAGATAATTGAGGTGTATCTGTAAAGGATATAAGAACTCACAACTACTTGTGATTCTTAAATTTCCTTTATTAGTGTGGAGTATTCTTTATTTAAGAAGAATTGAGTTATTTGATAATCATTCTCTAACTCCTTAGAGTATGATTCCTTCTTGATTTAGACATCACCATGCCTTAATCATGAGTTCACTATGATACACTATCATAATCACTCACAAGGTTCTCAAACATTTGGTCTAAGTATTTTATTCATTGATCTCAATAAGAGTTAACACTTTACCAAATTCTTACTTCATTTATGATATTCTTGAACACTTCAAGATATTCATATTGGTATTTCTCTAAATACCATTTGAAGTATTAGCATTCGCTCCAATAGGTATGTAAATACATCATATGTATTATACCTATTAGGATAATCATTCTCCCACTACCATTAGTGACGATTGATTAATCATGTCCAAGATATTCATGTCTCTTACTGGTTATCTAACCAAAAGAGTCTAGATTTATCCATCATATGGAAACTAGAAATGAATTTCTCATGATTGATGCTAATTTGATTGTTTGAGTTATCAATAACTTTTAGGCATCATTTTATCTTATGCATACCAAGTATCACAAGATAAATAAGGCATTGCCACAAAGATCATATCTTTGAAATTGAAATATCAACTATATTGATAGCCATCATTGTCTCTACAAGATGCAACAATAAAGTGTTTCTATTGGCAGATTGAAATAGCAGTTCTCAACTCTATTTCGTGCCCTTTAGGCGGAAATAAACTAAAATATACTCCTATCTATGGCAGCAACACTTGCTCTAATGATGAGTACTTCTTTCATGGTCCTTCTACAAAGGCCATCACTTCTTTGTGGATCTTGCATATCATATATGACATATCCATATCATGGTATCATATACCTCAGATAAAGAAGCAATTCATTTCATGATACCTTAGGTGGAGATCTCTATCCCATCCTTCATCTTCTTTTGTTCTTCCAAATATCGAGGTCAATTCCCTCATACACCCTTGCCCATGTGCCTTGAGGTTGAAGACGGCTTGGGCTGCTAGCTAGCATCAGAACATTTCTTAGCTTTGCCCTTGCCCTTGCCCTTAAGACTTACCCTTCATTGATCACATCAAACATTAGGGTTTGTCTTTCTTCATAATTGCCTCTACTATCCTGAACATGTACAACAACTCTGTCAACACTTGTCAAAGTTGTTCATGTTGTAGTTTATCATGAATTGTATGATTCTTGCAGCATTTATAGTATCATACCAATAGCCAATTCTTGGCTCAGAGGGAATCCTTCTTAGTCTGGTTTTTTCACATACCCAATCATATTGAGTGTGTGAATACCTTATTGGATCTCCTTCTGTCATGACATACTAGGACAGTGTCCTTGAGACATCATATGACTCATGTTGTCTCTGCAACTCATAGTTCATAGAATACAACATCAAGCACTCCTCATCAATGTCATCCTCAGTATGCTTCCATAAGCATACTTTCAGCTATTGATGTGGTGGGATTGAGTTCATCTGGTTCTGGTATAACTAGGACTTAGAGCTTTCGCTCTTTGATTGAGAACACTTCTCATCATCCTAACCAGTCATGGAATTATTCCCATTTAATTTGTTGGTCTCAAAGACCGATCGCAAATAAAGTGATTATTGTTGATTAACCATTTACTTTAACAAAAGGAAATATATGTAATTTTTAGTCCAAAACCCTTTTTGACTTATTTGATTGATTTGAAAAGTTGACGATAAAAATTAGGCCTTTAATTAATTATCTCTCCCACTATTTTAGTTCAAATTGATAGCCCTCACCATCAATTAGGAAGATTGCAGCGTACAACCTTCTAGTGAGCAAGATCCATATTTCATCAAGTCATGAGTCAGCTTTGGCTGATCGCCCACAATCTTAACTATTTAGGTAGGCCATCATGCCAATTGCATCATATGTAACTCTTGATGAATGAACATGCGCAACACCTTGCCATGAACATTCCTTGCCTCTGGGCTTAGAAGCTCTAAGAATCACCAGTTAAGTCTAACCCAAAAGCCGACATGGTAAACATGCACCCTGCTTTGGCAGAACCTACATGTCTACCCTTCACACTTCCACAAGATAGACGACGCACCACGCTTTGGCGTAACCTACGCTTGGTCGATCGAGTTTTTCATGTGTGCCTCTAATGGAAGGCATATAAGGCTTAATATTTAATGAGGGATTTGGTTTTATATACATATACATATCCAATCACCACAATACATAGTACGTATCATATACATGCTATATCCCACAGAAAACATGCAAACTGATAAAAGCGATGATTATGGCTATCCTAATGTGATTCCTCGAGCCAAGAGGAATCACGGTCATCAAGGTCTACATCACATGCAACCTGTATAAGATGAACTCTATGCTTTGCCTTTCTGGGTTTGATCAACTCATCACATGAATGATCAGCTCGCCATCAGACTGGTCGGATGGGTGCCACCAACTGATCGGTTGGCTCCTCCAACCGATCGGTTTTCCTGGTCGTCGTGCATCTCATCATGGCTGCCACCCGCTTGTCTCGCTCCTCGAACTGGTCATAAACTGATCGGCTCACTCCTTGAACCGATCGTCTCGAACGTGACCTGATCGGTTCACTCCTTGAACCGATCGTCTCAGCTGTCGTCAGGATGTCCGCCGTTCTTTGACATAACAGGAAATAAAATTCTATCCTATTTTATATTGTTAAAAGAGAAAACCCGAGTCACATTCGGGGGGAGCAAAGGTAGGAAAGAAATCTCAAATTATTTTGAGTTACATCAGGAATAGGAGAAGGAGATCGGTGCGCAGACCGAGATGCAAGCAACCACATACAACTATACACATATTGGGTTTATTGGCCATAACCACGCTATACATCCACCACAAAACTCATTTAAGGGCGACGCATATCGAGTGCATTAATATTACATATCATATATGTTATATTGGGATTTGTGGATTTAGGATTGGACATGCATAAAGCCAATTTTATTCGCATCGTATGCAATAAATAAAGGCGACAAACCAAAATCAATCATATCGATAATCCTAAAGTATAGAGTAGTTAACCTCGCTCTGATACCACTGTTGGGTTTTAGGGGAGGTAGAGAAGGCAGCAGAAATAAAAATTTTCTCCTACCTCGAACCCATGAACAAGGAAACGCGTCAACGTCTATACAATAGGAAAGGGATGGTTTGTTGAATCATACCTTGTCCCGAGGCTTGCTCGGCGACAATACCTCACGCCTTCCGTGGTCTTCACCTTCGGTCTTGGACGGTGTCTGTGCAGCTCATGGTCGCACCGGGACTGATGACTCCTGGTCTCACCGAGACTGTTGCGATTGACAGCTATCCTCCGAGTGACAGAAATCTCCCGCCTCTAAAGTAGTCTACACGGACCACCTAGAACTCCAATCTCCTTGTCCCACAAGGAATTGGAAGGATTCGCACCCTCCTGTCGACGTACTAGTCGCCGACACACTCTCCTACCACCAGTCACTTTCTGCAATTGTTTTTCCCTTGCTGTGCCTTCCTTATCGGGTAGCACTTGCTCGGGCTCTCTCGGTTACCAAAACTAGAGAGAACGACAACTTTATAGAGCAATTAGTTGCACTGAGTTGTGTTCATAGAAGCCCCCAATACCCCTATATATATAGGAGGGTCATGGGACATGGTTCTCTATCCCGAGCAATGCGGGACTAAAGCAGGAGTAGAAGGGTTCAAGATTTTCCACAAAAAACAACCAACGACGTGACATGAACTGATCGTTTCACAACTGAAACGGTCGGTTGGGGACCTGAGCCGGTCGGTTGACACCTCAACTGATCGGTTGGGGCACCTCAACCGGTCGGTTTACTTCTGAACCGGTCGGTTCGTGGCCCTGGTCAGTTCCCGATTGACTTTTCCTCTTTTGTTTCTAATTGGTACCAAATCCCAATCCTTGTTCCAATCAAATTGGGCAAGTGAAACAAAAAGAAATTTCTCACCAATCCTACTTTCCCAACTTGCTCGATTGGACCAGTTGAACCGATCATTTCACCCTGTCCATGAGCCGATCGACTCACCACCTGAGCCGATCGGTTCACAAGCTCAGCCGATCGGTTCATCACATGAGTCGATCGGTTGGGAGTGCAGATTGTACAGAAATAGTCAATTGCAGTTCCAATCAATCCGATACTCTAATCAATCGATCCAACACCTTGAATACTATGATTTTGAGGTATCAATTAATTGAGTGTTTAATTGAACTACTAAACTCCTTTAGTAATCAATCTAAACATAGTTTGTGGACAAAACACCTCTTCCAGGTTAAATCCTATGTGTGTGACCCTACATGTCCTTTTCATGTTGGCAGTGAAAGTCCATAACACTTATGACTTCACAAGCAAAGAGCGGTGCCTAGTCACACATCAGTGCTACCCAAGTGAAATAGAAAGTTGGAGAACAACTTTCAATCCTAAAATCCGTGAATGGTGTTACAGTGAATGTATAATTCCTTTGTCACTGATATCCCGAATGAACTCGAGGCATGGACTAGTCATCCTGTCAACGTTCATTCACTTTCTTGATCTCAGAGTAGATTGGAGGAGATATGTATGACATCAATATCACATACTGATTCACACATGTGTGTGCACGCCTATCTCAATCCTACTCATCAAGTGGCCATGGATATCAAACTCCCTCAGGAGGGACAAATCCCATATCTATCACTCACCCCTCAAAGGCCCCATGTGTCAAAGCCACCCAATCATCACCTTTATAACAACCCATGTTTCAGGGTTGCGTTTGATGATGTCAAAGTGTACCCAACGACATGTGTTGAGTGTAGTGATTTCAGGTCAAAGAATCACATTCACCACCATCAATGTGAGTACTGACTGTGACTAACATGTCATGGTTCCATGTGTCAAACTCACGGTGGGTCTGTCCGGTACACTTGTTCTCTAACAAGTACCTATGTGTTTGGTTTGATATCTCTATATCATGACTAATGAGATTTTGTCATCAGCCAACACCACAATCTAGTCTTGTGTGTCATTGCTGTCTATCTACCTTCCACAATGACATCCGACTAGGGACATAACAAGAATGTACAAACTCTTAGCATCCGTATGATCTCATCGTTCAGGTCCTGAACCTGAAGGCATACGTCATTGAGTATTGTAATTCTCTAGACATTCAATCTATTCTATCACTATCTCATATGATTGAACCAGAAAGAATTGGAAGCTTGCCTTTGATGTTTATCAAATCAATCTTAATGTATCCCACCAATCATCCCATGATTGGCTCTCAGGGCATACATACCAACAATGACAACCTTTGATTCAAAGATGGAACCACTCTAAATCAAAGTTTCTTCCTTATTTCCTCCTCCTTGTTTGGTTGTGTGTTAAATATTTTCAAATTATCAAAAATCTCTATTCACTCCCTGATAACACCCTTTTTGGGGTTATTTATGGCCTATATTTTGTTGTCAAAACTGCCCTCTAGACTGTTTTCCCTATCAATTTTGTTATGTTTTGAACAAAACTAAACTGCGCTACACTCTGACCAATTTTTTCATCCTTTTGTAGAGTTTTTCCTTGTCTTTCCACCAAAAAGGCCCGTCTTGACCCATGAACGACATTTACCTGCATCGGCCCTCTTACCAGTCGCCCGACACACTCGTTACCCGTAGCACAGCAGTCCGATATAGATGTTGCGCGACGTGGGTGTGTCGCGCAAGAAGACTCCGTCAAGCGATATGCCGCTTACCTGACAGGGAGTTGTACCCACCACGACTACTCTCCTGATGTAGCGTGTCGCACGATACGAGCCACCCACTGGTAGGCACCCACCTGTCACGACTACCCAACACGCTTGCAACCCAGCACCTGCTGTGCCGGGTGACATGCATGTCGATCATCCCTGAAGCCGCGCTAATGGAGAATATGGAGGACACGTGGTGCCCAGAGAACCGCAACTTCTTCCAACCGCTGTCTATAAATAGAAGTTATAAGACTCCGATGGGACGGTTCAGAACCCAAGTGAAAGCTAACTTTGGAAAGGTTCAGGAGCTAGTGTGACGCATTCCAAGGATGTGTCGGGCGATACTAGATGAGCACACCCCCAACTTGAGAGGGGCGGGAGTGGTTCACTTAGATCTGTCCCAGTAGCCGCAGTAGCCCGATACGACCAAGAAGGCCACCCGATGTGCCGGGTTCCTAGATGGGCTCTTGCCCGAGATGGCTTGCCCCTACACCCGATACAAGGAACCTGAGAACCTAAGCTATCTTTAACCCAGCACGACACCGAGCTCGATACAGATTTCCTGTCACGGCGTGCCGCCTGAGAGGGTGGCACCCCGATACAGCCGTATCGGGTAGTGAGCCTTGGCCGTTATGCCTACCCGTCACGGCCTGTCGCCCGACAGGGGCTAGCCGCCCTACACGGGCATGTCGATCAGAGCTCCCGCCCGGTATCGAGTTAGAGACACCTTAGTGGTCTGCTGTTGTATATTGCCCTCCTATATCAAGGAGGCGATACCTATCTTCCCTTTTTACAGTCATTTACTTTCATTTATAACTCAATGTAACTAAAACCTTTTATACAATACTCATGCTAATGGAATTAGTAGAGTTTAATACCTATTGTTCTGTGTTTGGTCCCCTTTTATTGGATGATTTCTTTTTAGCATCTGAACTCTAGCATGTATGCTTGGATCACGTTTTGACTAGCTATCGAATCGTGTTTCCCATTTCAACTCCCTCGAGAGAGGTATTGTAACTCTAGAGTTTGGTCCGATCAGGGAGTATGAGAGTACCCAGGGTTGGAGTTTCTTCAGTTATCTTTCAACTCCAACCCAATTCCACTACCTTTGAGAGAGGGTGTTGGTGCTTAGTTGGAGGTACCCTCTTTGAGAGAAGGGGTACTAGATGTTTTCTGTTGCCGCTTGTTATGCCTAAGTTTTCTTCCTTCACTCCTTACCTAGGCAATAGTGTTATCTCCTCAGGTTCTGTTGCACAAAACGCCTAAAAATTGATGAAATGCCAAAACCTTAATCTTCCTTGTAACTCCAGTTGGAGATAGCTTTTTCTTTATAACACTTTCTTGTGGCATTTTGTTTCCTTTTATTCTTCTATTTTTACCGTTCTTGATCTACCGTTCCCTTGGGAACAATTTCTTACCCTTCTTTTACCGGAGTGTAGAGTGTTGATTTTGCATTCTTAGCATGACCACCCTTGTCCCTGTGGTTCGACCCCGATCGCTACTTCGGACCCCGTTATCGTTGTGGGGGCCTAAGAGTCAGGTTATTTAAAAGTTCAACTACTTCAAATCTGATCCTTTTGGACGCGCGATTTAGGCTGGTCACCTTTTTGGCATCGTTGCGGGGGACAAGACAAAACGGTACTGTTAATGAACCCGAATCCACTAACTACACTCCCATGCCTCAAGCTTAGTAATAAGCTTGACAACATAGTTTCTTTTAGTCTTCTAACCTGAATGTGTACATAATAGTTCGTTTCATTAACATATGTTTTCTAACTTGATCATACATTCTATTCAGGTACTCAGGGAAGAAGCACTCTGTTCAGTTGAACACCGTTCATCATGCCACCTCGCGTGGAACCACCCCTTTCCACAGATGAGAGGAATGGGAGAGTTGGATCACACCACCCACCTCCACCTGGAACAGAAGAAGATAGAAATGACTGTTACAATGACGACCACCTTTACAAAGAGCCTGAAGATCCTGAACCAAAACAACCTGGGGATGATCATCATCACGAGGGATGTCATCATCACAGTAGGCACAAAAGGAATAATCATAATCAAGAGCGGAATCATAGAGACAGCGACAGTGAAGATTTCGAAGAAGAAGAAAAGACTCTCTGGGAGTTGGTAGCTACGAAAGCCAACAACTCAAGATGCCCAATGGTAATCCCAAGGTTTGATGTTGTAAACTTCGAGTTGAAGCCAGCTGTGATCTCCATGATTCAAAATAAAAGCTTTCGAGGAAGTTCCAAGAATGACAACCCCTACCATCACCTCGATGCTTTCAAAAATATATGTGACACCGCCAAGATGAGGGGAGTGCCACAAGAAGTGATCTACTGCAAGGGTTTCATTTTCTCCTTGGAGGATAAGGCACTGTCATGGTACCTTGGACTGCCACATGAATCTCTGAACGGATGGAATTCCTTAGCAGATGATTTCGTAAACAAGTTCTACCCTACCGAGAAGACCGTCAGGAACAGGCAGAAGATCACATCTTTCACCCAGAAGCCAAGAGAAAACATGCATGAAGCCTGGGAGAGATACCAGGAGTATCATAGGGACTGCCCTCACCATAATTACAAGAAAGGTTTCCTGATAACAACGTTCTACAATTGTCTGACTCCTGATGAAAGAGTATCGCTAAATGTAGCTGCAGGAAGCGACTTTCTTGGGAAGAAGCCCAGTATGTCTAAAAAGATCATTAAGAACATGGCTGAATTACAAGCTGGATCTTAGTACGACAGGACCGACAGAGGACATGTTAAGAAAGCCACAAATGAAGGCCCATCAATTGAATCCAAGGCTCTTTAGGCAATCACGTATCAGATACAAAAAATAGCTACTGATGTCAGACAGCTAAAAGAGTCAGGAGGAAAGGGCAAGAAACAACTAGAGAAGGTGATGAAGTGTGTCTCTTGTGGTGAAGGAGGACACAGAATAGGTAACTGTGTATATACTCAACTTGAAGAGTCGAGCGATAGTGAAACTAAAGAGGAGGAAGGTGAGAATGTCTCTTATGTCAATTTCAAGAGGCCTGATCACCCAGGTTTCAGCTATGGCAACAATGATGCCGTAGAGAATTTGCATCAATTGAATAATCCACCCAAGCAACCACCCATTTTTGAGAAGAGAAGTGGACGAGGGCAGTACGTCAAGACCATCTCCTTTCAGACAAACAAAGCTAGTTACCAAGGGCAAGGCAAGTTCCAACCCCGTCAAGTAGCTAACACGAGTCAAGGGCAAGTGCAAGCTCAAGGGCAAAGCCTGACGAAAAACAACAACCAATCGGACTTAGTGGGTCAGCTTTTTGACTTCATCAAGAGACAAGACACTATAAACAATCAGCTAGCACAAAGTGCGCTATCAAACTCTGGTGTACTTAATACTATGCATGTCCAGATGGTGGATATGTAAACGCATCAACGCCAGATAGACCAACAGCTCGCTCAGATGGTAGAGTTGATGAAGAATTCTTTGGGTAAGATACCATCTAACACAGAATCTGGCAAGATGGCAGTCTTAAGATCAGGAAAAATGGTGAAACGCCCTTAATCGGCCAGACTGAAGAACCAGAGCCCGGAGTTGCTGTAGAAAAATCTACTAAAGGAGGCAGCCAACAAGCTTATGTCAGAGAATCAGAACCTATGGAATACTTATTTGGAAAAAAGAGTCAATACTCTCCGAGAGTGCCTTTCCCACACAAACTTATAAAAGCACATCTTAAGAAGAGATATGAAAGGTTTATGGAGTCGCTGAAAAAGCTCCATCTCAAGGTGCCATTTCTGGATGCCTTGGAAGAAATGCCAACTTATGCCAAGTTTTTTCAAGGACGTGGTCACAAAGAAAAGAAGAGGAGGAAGGATTGAAAGGTACACCTGGATAGTATGTCTACAGCCTTCGTTAAAGCTGATTTACCAACAAAGAAAAAGGATCCTGGAGCCTTCACTATACCCTTTGATGTAGGGGGTAACACCGAAAGGAAGGGTCTAGCTGACTTAGGGGCTAGCATAAGCCTTATGCCCTTAATCCTAGCACAATGTTTGGGGCTCACTGACATGGTCAGAACCACCATGAGAATCGAGTTGGCAGATCATTCCTTCAAAAGACCCGTGGGGGTAGTTGAAGATGTTTTGATTCGTGTAGTGAGGTTCTTCATCCCATGTGACATTGTTGTCATTGACACTGTTGAAGACCCAAAGTGCCCCATCATTTTCGAATGCCCTTTCTTGGCAACAGGGAGGGCACTGGTTGATGTCGCTGAAGGTATCATAACATTAAGAGTCGGAAATGATTACATTTATTTCAAAGTGAAGGACGCCATGAAGGTACCATCCATGTTAGAGTTTGCTTACTTCATGGATAGCTACTACCAATACTGTGAAGAAATAAGAGAAGATACTGTAGTTGTAGACCCTCTTATGAGGGGGTTAAACACTTATGATTCAAAAACTGAAGATCCTGAGGTTGTTGAGATCCTCGATTACCTAAATCAAAACGACAAAGATCTGAGCGAGGATGAAGAAGTTATAGAGACAGTCAAATATGCTTCCCTAGAAATGACACCAGAAGAAGAGAAGGCACCTAAGCCCAAACCCAAGCTGAAACAATTGTCAGAAGGGTTGAAGTATGAGTTTCTCGATCAAGAGGAAAGAAATCCTGTTATAGTTAACGCCAGTCTGACTGAAGAACAATTGGAAAGACTTCTCAAGGAATTTAAGCTCCATAAACAAGCTATAGGCTATTTAGTAGAGGATATCAAGGGACTTAACCTTGCTCTGTGCATGCACCACATAAATCTGGAAGAATCTGCCAAACCCTTGGTCCAACCCCAAAGAAAGTTGAACCAGATGTTGAAAGAGGTTGTAAACAAGGAAGTTATCAAGCTGAGAGATGCACATATTATCTACCCTATTAGCGATAGCAATTGGGTAAGCCCCATTCATGTTGTACCAAAGAAAGGGGGTATGACGGTTGTGAAAGGTGAGAAGGGTGATGAAGTAGTTGTCTGTGATGTCACCGGATGAAGAATGTGTATAGATTATAGGAAGCTAAATCAAGTAACGAAGAAAGATCATTACCCTCTTCCCTTCATCGACCAAGAGCTAGAAAGACTAGCACATCATGAGTATTTCTGCTTTTTAGATGGTTATTCTAGGTTCTACCAGGTCCCTATCCTACCGGATGACCAGGAAAAAACCATGTTCACTTGTCTTTACGGTACGTATGCTTTTCGAAGAATGTTGTTTGGACTGTGCAACGCTCCAACAACATTCCAACGTTGCATGATCTCAATGTTCTCAAATTTTCAGGAAGATATCGTAGAGGTTTTTATGGGTGACTTTTTGGTTTATGGGAAAGACTTTGATGGTTGTTTGAAGAACCTATCATTGGTCCTACAGCACTGTGAACAAAAGAACCTAGTTCTCATCTGGGAGAAGTGTCATTTCATGGTACAAGAGGGCATAGTGTTGGGCCATAAAGTATCCAAGAAAGGCATTGAAGTGGATGTAAGCAAGGTTGAGGCTATTTCCAGACTACCCCCGCCAAACTCTGTGATAAGGATACGAAGCTTTCTCGATCATGCCGGGTAATGTAGAAGGTTCATCAAAGACTTCTCCAAAATATCAAAACCTCTTTCAAACTTGCTAGTCAAGGATGCAGAGTTTATTTTTTCTGATGATTGTTTGAAGGCTTTCCAGATGCTGAAAGAAGCCCTACTAACACCCCCTATTCTCCAAGCTCCGAATTGGGAGCTACCCTTTGAGTTAATGTGCGATGCTAGTGACTTCACTGTAGGGGTTGTCCTAGGGCAAACAAAAGATAAGAAGCATCACGTAATTTGCTACGCCAGTCGAACTCTAGATGAGGCTCAAGTAAATTACACCAAAACAGAAAAAGAGATGCTAGAAATTGTCTTCGCCTTTGATAAGTTCAGATCTTATTTAATTGGGACTAAAGTGAAGGTTTACAACGACCATAGAGCAATACAGTACCTGATGAAAAAGAAAGACACTAAGCCTAGGCTGCTAAGGTGGGCTCTATTGCTCCAAGAATTTGATCATGAGATAATTGATAAGAAAGGCAAGGAAAATGTAGTTACAGACCATCTCTCAAGGATAATCTGCAATGAAGAAGACCAGTTACCTGTCAATGACAACTATGCTGATGAAGCCCTATTAATGGCTCGATCCGATGAGCCAAGTCTACCATGGTTTGCGGATATTTGTAATTACCTTGCTTGTGGGGAGTTACCTCTGGAAATAACGTACAATCAAAAGAAGAAACTCTTCTCAGATGTAAAGCATTATTATTGGGATGATCCTATACTCTTTAAGAGATGCTCAGATAATCTATATAGAAGATGTATTCCATAGGAAGAGGTGCCAAACATTCTAAGGGAATGTCATTCCTCGCCTTAGGGAGGACACTTGGGTGGCGGAAAGACTGCTTTTAAGGTCCTCCAGTCAGGCTTTTATTGGCCGACCTTGTTTTAGGATTCCCATGATTTTGTAAGATCTTGCAACAAGTGCCAGTGAATGGGGAATATCACCCGTCGAAATGAGATGCCACTCTCTGATTGGATTGAAGTTGAGATTTTTTATGTGTGGGGCATTGACTACATGGACCCTTTTCCATCCTCTTTTGGCTTCAGATATATTCTTTTCACTTTCGACTATGTCTCCAAGTGGGTGGAAGCAATTCCTACCACGACTTGTGATGCAAAGGCAGTAATCAAACTTTTTACCAAGATCATCTTTCTGAGGTTTGGAGTTCTGAGGACCGTCATTAGCGATGGCAGCTCTCAATTTGCAGAAAGGTAGTTTAAATCGCTGCTACGTAGGTATGACGTCCGTCACAAGGTTGCAACACCGTATCATCCCCAAACATCAGGGCAGGTTGAGGTCTCCAATTGACAGATAAAGCACATTTTAGAAAAGATAGTAGGCAAGACCCGCAAGGACTGGTCAGCTAAGCTGGATGAAGCTTTATGGGCGTATCAAACAACTTTCAAGACGTCGTTGGGCACCACACCCTACCGCTTTATTTACAAAAAACCTTACCATCTTCCCCTTTAACTGGAGCATAAGGTGTTTTGGGCAATAAAACGCCTCAATATGGACCAGAAGCTAGCCGAAAAGAAAAGGTTTCTTCAGCTCCAGGAACTGGAAGAATTGAGAATTAGTGCTTATGAGAATGCCAGTATTTACAAATAGAGGACAAAGGTGTGGCACGATGCCCACCTGAAGAAAAAGGACATGAGTGAAGGTGATATAGTTTTATTATTTAAATCCTCTATTCGTCTTTTCTAGGAAAGCTACGAACTAGGTGGTCTGGACCCTTCACCGTGGCAAAGATCTATCCATCAGGGATGATGGAGCTATACGACAAAGACGATCCAACGAAGGTCTTCCCGGTGAACGGGCACAAAGTCAAAAGATACTATGAAGATGAAGTGTTTGTGTGAAAATCAGAAATAGCATTGCAAGAAGCAGAAGGATCCGTATAGAAGGACTTGAAGCCTGTCGAGCTGACAACAGAAACTACAACGCTCTTTGGGAGGCAGCCCAAAATTTTACTTTTCTTAGAATAGGATGTTATTTCCCTTTCTGAAAAACACTATGAACATTATCATTGTAATAAGGCCCGAGTCAATGCATGTGCCACATGCACAAACTCTCTTGTTTTATGGGCCACTGATTTAGTTTTATGAAGCTCTGATAGGTAATACTATCTGATGCAGGGAGTCTTCTTTCCTGCCAATGATATTTTACCCATCAACGCTCTCTTTACCTCTGTTTTTCACCTCTACTTTTGATCTAAGTTTTACTCCCTTTTAAATTTTTGTATAGAATGCTCATCATAGCATTTTTCTACCTTGCTTCTTTAGCAATCTTGACTTTTCTATATGTATCAGGCAGAGCTTATGTGCCAGCACAACACACTCATATCGGGCAGGAAGCCCCGTGTCGCGCAAATGGCGCTCGTATCGGGCAGGCATTCTCGTGCCGAGCAACGTATCGTGCGACACGCAAGCCACGAGGCGTGAAGCGTGCTTAAGAAGCCATATCGACTCTTGAAGTGACGGATTAGACTGTGCATCGGGAATGATTTGTCTCTCTACACGACACGTGCCTCGTTTTTACCTGATTTACCCCTACTAGCAGTTGCTATAAATAGTGACTGCAGTAAATCGTGTCGGGCACTTGCATTTACTTTTCACCTACTCCCGTATCGCGCATTCAACTCTCTCGCTTCATGTGGCATACAACTCATAAAAACATAATTAACTAATGTGGAAGCGTTCATCAAACAACGGACTAGCGAAAATCACTAAAAATTAAAACTTCTTGCAAAGAGATCCATTCACAAGAAAACTCTTTCATTCAGAAACAAAGTAAAACTTTACATCCTGGTTCATATATATACATCTCATGTACTTTTACTTCTCAAGGAATACAAACATTAACTACTTTGTCTTAACTGTACACAGGTAGTATAAAACCCTCGAGGCACTAAGCCAAAATCTCAAAATCACTAACTACTACTCTGAGGACCTGAGAGTACAGAGACGACACATCGGACTCTATATACATCTGAACATGTAATGACAGTCAATGTCTCCACCTGAGACTTCATTGCTGTCCCTGCTGCTGCTGTTGTCCTTCACCTCCTGAAGGATTTCTTTCTCTTCATCCGCGTCCACCTAAAAATGTGGTTCCCACGGGGGTGAGACAATTATAAAAATTGCCCCAGCGAGAGATATAACTCTCCGCCAGTAACATTATTATTGCAACTTAAGAAGATAAATATGAATGGAAGAATCATATTTATATGGCAGCAGATATTTCAATGTATAACAGATTAGAACATTATTCTTATCAAAAGCATTGCAGCTATAATCTGATAAAATCAACTTGTCACTTATCCTTTAAGGAATATGAAGAACATGTACAACATCTACACATTATAGAATCATTACCACTGCATTAACTCTCTACGGTCTTAGATCATGTATTCTAAGCCTGACATTATTTTTGTGGAGTCATGGCCCGTAGCCATACTCTTTTCACAATTTCAATATCATAATCATGTGATCTTGGGTATTCAAACCCTTAGCTCATCATCTGAACATTGTTACCACATTCTCAGGTAACTAACACCTTTAGGTTATCTGACTAAGATAAATATGATACTTGCTACACAAGCATCCATCATGTCACTTGAGGCCCATTAACTCTCTTGATACCTCTTATCAGGAAACAAGGTATATTATGGCACACAAGGCCCAATAAACAAATTTGAATTAATAAAACATCATATCTCATACCTGGCATGCCCATCATCTCATGATACTTGCATGGTTAGCACATATGATAGCAACACATCAATTATCCATCAATACCATGAAAAAAGAATGTATTGATAATTCAAGGGTATTACCCTTAATCCTTTACCAGGATTAGAATTTCCATCACACATCTCATGTATCATTCATCCAATTATATTGGATTTATAACACAATAAGGTATACCAGCATTTGGGGTGTTGGATATGATATCTATCATATCTTGATGTATCACTTCCCTCAACACCATTAACTTTCTTGAGTTCATATACTCAGCTTGTATTAGGGTATTACCCATCCTAATACTTTATGCACCAGTTCATCACATTCATCATGTAAAGTAGTGATTATTAGTCACTCACTTGGAATATACAACTATTGCCAATACTATGGATTCATCCATAAGTCATGAATTAACAAAAAGATCATGCTAGGTCCTTTTCAAAACAACTCTATGTCAACCATAGAGTACCACGGTCGTGCAAAGAAAGTCACCACGGCCGTGCTACCTTGCACGGTCATGCAAAGTGAATCCACCACGGCCGTGCTACCTTGCACGGTCGTGCAAAGGAAAGATACCATGACCGTGCTACCTTACACCACTACTACAAAAAATGCTTTTTACAACGGGAGATAGACAACAGTTCTGATGATTGTGTTGTAGTTAACACACTTAACACAACAAGTCTGCTTTCGTGTTGTATATTGCATATTTTATACAACACATGTCATTTACAACATGCCAAACCTGTTTTAGTATAGGGGGATACTACAACAAGTGCTAAAGTGTTGTAAAAGGTTGTAGTATCACAACATAATCAAACCTATTGTAAAAGATGTTAATTACACAACATATTATGACCCATTGTAATAGTCACATGTTGTAATAGATCATCATTATACAACACAGACTGACCTGTTGTAATATGTATTAATTACACAACAGGCCTTCACTTGTTGTATTTGGTACATGTTGTAATATACTACGATAATAAAACATATTAAAACTCGTTGTTATATACCAAGATCACACAACATAATCCAACATGTTGTTATATATTATATTTACACAACATGTTGTGACCTGTTGTAATATCCACACATAATAAATCATTATAATAGACCACCATTACACCACATTAACTAGCCCATTGTAATATACCATTATCACACAACATGTGATGACCTATTGTAATAGCTACATGTTGTAATAGACCATAGTCACACAACACACTATAACCAGTTGTTACATGCCAAGATTATACAATAGACTCTGACTTGTTGTTATATAGCCGGAACCGAGCCGAACCCAATTTCTTATTAGAGAATTTTATCAGGAATATGTAATCTCATAATAATTTTTTCGTATAACATTATTATCAAATATAGGTCTGAGTTCCTTTTGGGACATTTTTCACTATGGGTAGATGTTTTGACTTGGAACCAATCCCAATCCCAATATTATATAACATGAAATATAATCCGGAAATTAGATAAATATTTTTTATAAATTCATTATCAAATATAGGTCCAGATTTTGTTTCGAATCTAATTTTTTCAATCGGGTCGTTCTCAATTGAGACACTAATCGAATAAAATCTAGTTTCGAATTTGGGATCGACTTGGGTCTGGATTTGGTCTGGATATTAGAGTTTTAAAACCTGACCGAACCGGCCGGTTCAACCGGTCGGCGGGTTTTTTTTAATGCCTAAAAATGGGTTTTTAACCCACCTAAACTGCCACACCTTCCGGGTGACGGTTCTTCGGGTGGGTTACAAACCCATTTTTAGGCATTAAAAAAAACCCGCTTACCCGTCGGGTTGAACCACAAAAACCAGGACCATTTTTGTAGATATTGGACGACACAACTTTGTACTAGTGATATTTTCTTTTGCCAATTGGTAACAATACGAATAAAATTCCAAGTATTAATTAAAAAATAGAGGGATGCACCCCCTCAAAGGCGGTCAAACCCACGAAAAAGGAACCCTCCAAACCGCATCCCCCCCAGTCACCCGTCGGTCCCACAGAGCATGAACCCCCACCCCTTGCCCCCTCCGCCGGATTCTCCTCACCCGCATTGGCATTTAGAATCTAAGATTCTTCATCCATCGACACACTCCCCGCCCCCCTCTCGCCCGTCGCTGACATTGAAGACCCACAAAAACAAATCACTGGCAGCAACAGCCCCCCACAGTTAGCTCCTCCAGCAGCAGCAAGCAGCCGCCGAGGAGGACAACAACCGCCGAGGATTACAGCAGCCGCATGCAGCCTCCAAGGAGGACAGCAGCCGCAAGCAGCCACCGTTGCTTCCGCTCCGCTAGAATCCCCAACTGGCGCTGCAAAGACACCTCCTTCACCCTCCAGTCATCTCCTCCGACGTTAGGTACCCCTTTCCCCTTTTTTTCTACTATTTTATTTCTTCTTCTTATTTCCTTCACTACGTCCCCATTCTCCATTTCCTCATTTCCTTCAGTCCCCATTCTCCCTGGTTCTTCCTCCACTTCCAGTTCTCCCAAACTCTACATTTTCTTTCTAATTCTAAAGAACCTTTTTTTCTTCTCCCAACCTCCTACACTTCGTCCCCTATCTTCCTCCTCCACTTCCTCACTCCATATTATCCCGATTTTCTTCATCCTCCACTCCCTATTCCCCCAATATCTACCTCCTCCACTTCCACCTCCACTCCCTTATTCAGCGCGACCTGCTGCCCCAATTCTCTTCCCTTTCTCATCTCACCTTTCTTCTCCTTGTACCACTGTTGCAACCATCGTCCAATTTAATACCCCCTGGTCCCCTCATTCTTATTCAATTATCAAAATTATGAAATTGGAGTCTACTACTGATTAGTACGATTGCGTTTAAATTAATTAAGTATACTATTTGCATAGAATTGAATTACGAAATTAGAGTTGTTTAAAACTGATGTGCATTTAAATTAATCAAGTGTTGTTTGCATACAAGATTGAATTATGAAATTAGAGTTTACTACTGATTGATCTGATGCATTTAAATTAATTAAGTTTACTGTTTGCATAGAATTGATTGGTCAATTTTAATCTATACTCAGTTGGTCTGATTGCATTTGAATAGAATTAAGTTTACTGTTTAATCGAGTTTACTATTTAGTTCTCTATACTTACCAAATTGCCATCTTTTACTTCATAATGATTTTATGGATGATTGTATGCTCATCAAGTGAATGAAATATGAATTTTACAATTTCGTTTCCATGATTGGACAAATTTATAGTTTGAAAATGCATACATATATATATGTGTATAAAAAAATTGCCATGTCTGCGCCGTGCCCGTGTCCTAAATTTTTAAAAATCACCGTGTCCCGTGTCGGTGTCGGTGTCCGTGTCCGTTCTTCCTAGGTGTGGATCTTCTTAGAGTTGAAGGCCAATTTGGAGACTCACTGCTGAAACTACTATGGCATCACTCTGATGCAATTATTTGCTCATCATTCAAGTCCAATGCTTCATCTCCTATCTGCACTTTTGCTAATCAAGCCGGTCTTGACATGCTGGAGATTACACTGGTAGCTTTGCAAGACTTGATCCTTGACAAAATACTTGATGAAAGTGGACAAAAGATCCTCTTTTCTGAGTTACCAAAGATCATGCAACAAGGTTTTGCCTACATGCCATTCCGGCTTTGCACCTCAAGCATGGGGAGGCCAGTTTCTTACGAGCAGGTTGTTTCCTGGAAAGTGGTGAATGATGAGGAGTCGTACCATTACTTTACTTTCCTATTCGTGTATTGGTCCTTTGTCTAAGTGTTGGGTTTTCAAGCACGTTAGTTTAGCACATACATATGCTTGCCCAGTAATTTCCTATATTTATGGTGTTTTGAAAGACTTATGAAGTATCTAATTAGAAACCAAGGCAAACATGTATCATGTTGACGTCTTTAGATTGGAGGTGCACTGATTCAAGTGACTAATGTCTGTTTCTTGGTAAAACGTGCTTCTAATGTCCTGCAACAATGTTTTAGCATTTGCAGTTAGGGTGCTATTTCCAATATTACTTACATGTGCCATTGATTTTGTGTATTTTCAGCTAGAGAGATTCTCTTCAGAGCTAGATTATGTGAAAATGCCAGAAAGGATCGATGAGTCCAAACTAATATATTTAACTCCTACAGATTCATAGGAAAATTCTTTTCTGAAGTTCTGTTGTTAAGAGAATATGAAATAATTTTGAAAAAATAGCAGGATGGAACTAGGGAATTACCGACTGATATTGCCATCCATCTCAGCCCTTGTACAATGTTCACAACATTGCAACATACGCATAATGTGGTGGATTATAAGTTACCATTAACCCATGACACCAGATCTTCCTCATGCTAGCTATCCAAACTAGGGTATCTGACTAGTTGTTCTACATTTTTTTAGGATATCTCTATCAAAGTTAGTAGCTATTCCATTGTTCAGATTCTTTTAAAACCCAAATATGCTAGATGTTGACTGGTCCAAGAGTGAAATTGACAGTTTAGTATTTGGGATTTATCATCATCATCGAGCCCTCAGTCACAATCATGTTAGGATCAATTATAATCACGAGGATCTATCAGAAGCAGTCTTGCTACTCTAGAGAAATATTAAACACACTAATGTTTGTTAGTATCCTAGGCGAGCTGGGAAGTCATGAATGCATTTTTGTCGATTGTTGAAAGGTAGTTGTGTGTCTTTGGATTGCCATGATGGTGACAGAGCGAGAAATCTTTTCAACTAGGAAATATAATCGTATAGCTCACCCACTAATTACGTTTTGAAGCCATCCATATTCACTACGACAGATAATGCTTTGAAGCCATCCATATTCACTACGACAGATAATGCTTTTTACAACAGGAGATAGACAACAATTATGATGATTGTGTAGTAGTTATCATACTTATCACAACAAGTCTATTTTTGTGTTGTATATTGCATATTTTATACAACACAATCCATTTACAACATGCCAAACCCGTTGTAGTATATGTTAATTACACAACATAGTGTGACAAATTATAATAGATTGTAGCATCACAACATATTCAAAACCGTGGTAAAAGTCATTAATTACACAACATATTGTGACTCGTAATAGTCACACATGATAAATATGTTGTAATAGACCATCATTACACAACATAGTCTGACCTGTTGTAATATGTAGTAATTACACAACATGCCTTCACATGTTGTATTTGGTACATGTTGTAATAGACCATGATAATACAACATATTGAGACTCGTTGTTATATACCAAGATCACACGATAGATTCTAACCTATTGTTATATATTATAATTACACAACATATTGTGACATGTTGTAATATCCTTACATAATAAATCATTGTAATAGACTACTCTTACACATAAACTAACCCATTTTAATATATCATTAATATATATTTTCTTTGGTTCACCAAAATTCTCACGCACAGGTCAGTAGCTACTTTTCCCCTTTTTCCCTCTTTCTCACAACCTATCGCTCCATCCCCCTCCTCATTCTACGAATACCACAGTCTTCTCTCTAGCCGTGATCCCTATGGTTCTTCCCTTCCAAACCTTGATCACCCTGCACATGCACTCAATGCTGGCGGCCGATGACAGGATACTTGTCGTTGAACTTCTCCCAGTCCTCAAGTACGCCTATTTCCTTCTCAGTCAGACCAGACAAGTCACCGTTCACATCCGTTGGATCCTTGCTCATCTTGCCTGGGAAACGAATTGCTTCCTTCCCAGAGAACATGGCGTATGAGCCACTTGGGTCGTAGAACCCCTTGTCAGATGAGACGTCATAGATGGTGCCCCTCACAGACAGGTAGATCGGATTCAGGTTAGATCTTTTACCTTGTAGAATGTACTGCACATTTTATACGCAGTGTAGCATTTTTTCGCACTTTCTCACAACTTTTCACATTTTTGCTATCTTTTTGTGTTTGAGACATCCCAGGACACAACTAGTTTCTCTGAACCGATTCTTTGTTGAACCGGTTACCCTTCTTCACCACCACCCCCTCACCCTCCAAACACTCGACTACAGCAAATCCCCCCCACCCCCCAAAAAAACCCTCCCGCTCCTAGGCACTGTCCAACGACTTAAGCAACATCATCGCCAGCCAGTGAACCTTATCTCTTCGAGCTAAGCAGCCAACAGCAGCTCGACTGCAACCTACAACCACAAGCAAGCAATAGAGCTTGGCAGCAAGCAGCTGCAGAGCTTGAAAACAAGCAGTCGCAGTGCTCGTCATCCCTTGTAGAGCTCGGCGGCCCAATGAAGGTCAATGTCATCATCCTTCAGGTTAGATCCTCTTTCTTTTGTTTCTTTCTCAATCCTTCAAAACCCAGAGTGCTGCTTTTAGCCTTGGGCATTCTTGCTTCACCTACATTAACCTCGACTTCTTTATTTTTTTTTGTTTTGTCTATTCCTCCTTCACCTACCGTACATCAAGATTTCTGCTCACTTACTGATTTCCTCGTGAGATGAATCCTACAAACCCATAATATTATCAAAGAGATCGAGGCATCTAAGGTAGTTAGCTGAGTGATTTCCTATTACATCTCTATAGTTTATAAACCATTTAATGTTGTCACATGTAGCTGTTTCAATTATTTGAACCATGTACAAAGAATGGACCCTTCTAGATTGAGGATATTGATATTCTGCCTAGGGCCTTTTATTATCAATGTCTGCAACTTGGTGCAGCTCCTTAATTTGTTTGACAATTCCTTGCTAAAATACTTCCCAGAATATACAAACAAATGTCCAAGGTGTTTTTCAAAATGAATCTTAATGTTTTTCTCATTCAAGATGTCTCTTCCAATAGACATTTCCATGTCATGAATCATATTGTGCATTTTAATACATTAGGCAGCCTTAAGTCTTAAACATATGCTCACATTTATTCCTTCTTATGTTATGTAGAAAAATAGGATAAGGGTATTATTCAACCTTATTCAAGTGTTCAATGATATGGTTAGGATGTGCCTCTCACCAAGCTTGATTAATGAGATTTTTCCAAACGTTCATCAAACCTTCCTCTAGAAAAAGTGAATTCCAAGCTTTTGAAGTGCAGGTCGACTAGATTGCAATATGAGAAAAACTCTAGAAACTCTCATTGAGGAGGTAACATATATTTTTGTATACCAATCTTGAATTATTAGAATGTTGGGACGTTTAAAGGTTATTATATCTTTCAAAACTCTATGTGTTAGTATCTCATCACCTCCATGGGGACTTGTTCCTCAACTTTTGTTCTATGGCCATTTAATATATTGCTCTGAGTGCTACAAACGATTTATTTTCCTTTCAATACTCTAAATTTCAATGTTGTTCCTTGTCAATAAACCATTGTATAGGAACCGACACTTGTATAGTCACATTTCAAAATACATAAATAGAGAGGCACACTTCAACAACAGAAAAATGATTTGCCAGAGTTTCCTATCTCATTTGATGTGTTTGCTTGTCGAATATTAATAACCAAAACACTCAATTGGAGATTTCAAAGTTAAAGATTTGTGATTCATTAAAGACTTTTCAGAATTCTAGTTCAAGCATATGTTTCTGGTGCATCAGCTCTTTGATTATGCATTTCTATATTAATTTCTTGTAGGGATGCTTGGGATATGGTGGCTGAAATCTTCCTTTCTAAGCTTCCATTATTGATTAATGAACCAATCACCAAATTCCAGGTTTGATTTTTTCTACATGTCGATGTCTCATGTAAATTATATTATTAATATTTTATAGTTTACATTCTCATTTTGCTTTTGAAGAAATGTTGAAAGTGCATTTGCCTTACCATATCGAGAATATACCCTGACCTCCTTGCTACTATGTATAGCCCATACAGGTTGCTTTGCATCCATGTTTTTAAATGCAATAATTTCCACCTTTATTTTTGTTTTCTTGGGTAGTTTATCCCCATCACTTGTGCTTCCTTCTGGACCAAAATATTCCAAAATGTCAAAACACTCCCTTTCCTTGGAGTTTAGCCAACCAGAATGTTGATCCAGAAAAATATCCTCTGTATTTTGTATTTCCCAATTTTAAGATGGTCGTGGAGTCCAATGATACCACTTTGTACCATGTAATTGAACTTATCACTAATTTCACATATATGTTCTTCTTTTCATAATGTTAGTAACTTCCAAATCAACACAATTTACCTTCCCTGGTCCTCCAAGTTTGGGCTACTTGTAATAAATTTATGCTGATAACCTAGATAGAAGTAAACAATATGAGATAATATATACCCATCAAATCACCCATTATAATAGTAATCATCATGGCAACCTGGCCCAATAAATTATCCTGGTAGATCCAACTTTGGTTGTGACTTGACTTGAACTGAACCAACCTAACAATATAAAATGGCCAGAAATGATATCACCCCATGAATAACCCTACTTGAACCCAAGTCCATGAAAACTATGAAGTAGGTCAAACCCAAAGTGATCTGAGAGATAATTTCCGTTTGATTGTTGGATCTAATGAAGATTCTTGTTATAGTTTAGACTCCTCACAATCTAAGCATATTGATGTTATGAGTTCATATATGGGTGTGAATAGAGTATAGTGGATATCATCCCCAAAGGATAGTATCCTCCTTTTATCTTATCCTCTACTATCTGTCATAGGGTGTCTACACTACTCCAGCTATCCTCCCACCTCTTCCTTAATTGCATGCTAAATAGATTGCTTTTCTGACCTCAAGCCTGTATCTGAACTAGAATTATTTCCCAAGACTTGTGACGTAAAAATTACTAGACCTAATATGGTTTCTATGTGCTTGCATTCTCAAATATTCTTGGGATGGATTAGGTACTACTGTCAGAGATAATGATTAATAGTTAATAGGATATACAATGCTTCTTTTGGTTCATTTTTTCTTAGGTTGTTAACTGACCATATTGCTGCTGCAGATGCTTATTGCATCCATGTGGAAGGCCAAACCACCTTTATATGGACTCCTCATGCATTAGGAGTAAGCTTTCCAATGAGATTTATGTTCACTTGTTAGTTTCTTCCATATCCATCACCTTTATTGAATTTCAAACTTCATTATATCAATGCCATATTTACAAATTATCTAAAGTTTTTTAGACTCATATTAATCTCTATTCCGAGTGGTTGTCTCTTCATGTTGTTGGACCTTGTTGGGTCTGCTAGTAGCAAGAGAAAAAACCAATATTTTATTTGAGTTCAAAATTGATCTAGTGAAAAACCAGTACAACCATGGAATGGGACCCCAATCTGATGATACCATTCTGCTGACCTCAAATAAGAAGACAAATGGAACACTACTCAACTGAAGGCTGCACTGCTCCAACCATAGCATCATCTTTTTCTTTTGCTTTTACATCCTTTGCCCCTTCTTTTAAATTAGTCATTTATGATCTCTCAGACATGAGTCCTCTGGTTATTACAAAGGATACTTTTGTGGCAGTTAGCATGTGACTTCGTGAATGAGCAAGGCCGCATAGAAGTGCAACTTCTTCTCTGAATAGGGAGGGGGCGTGAAACCTAGATAAAATCTCAGAAATAGTATTGGAATGCAGACTATAGGTACGTCTAGCTGTAGTCTTCTGCTTGACAAGTTTTGTCTTATAATTGCTCTGCTAAATATCGATGGGCAGTGAACTTAGTACTGTTGTTTCAATACTAAAAAAAAGACACCACAATCCCAAAGCACCTTTCCTTCTGTTCCTTATCTCTTTATTAATCTCGCATATTTAGTGTGAGAACCATTGACTTATTATGGGATTCTAATGACTCTTATCTTGTTAAGCGACGACATATGACTAGGAGCAGCCTTAGATCGTGGAAGGCATAGGCCCTGCACAGTCGGGGATAACACTTCTTTTTTTCAGTTCTATTTTTGGTGCGATGGAGAGGGATTGCCAGCCAAGTGCGAACTTGGGATTTTTCACAACAAGAATCTTCTTATGCTGGGAATCTGCCGTTAGCTCTATTTATTTAATCTCGGGTTCCTGCTAGTAGTGGGGAGCCAGAAAATCTATATAGGCAGGGCACCATTAAGGTGAAGGCTTTGTCAACCATAGAAGGTAGGGCACCATTAGTACTTTTCTAGAAATCTGAGTCAAGTATGTATTAATTAGTAAGCAATCAAAACCTTGGGTAAAGCACTAGCCCACCCAGGCCCAAGTCTAGCTACACCACTTCCTACTAGGCAAAGAAACCTAGGCTGTTACAAAGCTGTGGCATCCAGATGCAAGCCGCTTCTGAAAAACAGATTAACTCAAAATTGAAACCCTATACTATGTATCATGTGTGGTAGGTCTGTCAGTATATCTTTATGTGCCTCTGCCTCGTCTTATCTATTCAGGTTTTTTATAGATGTGAACTACTCGTAGTGATGGAGACATTATTAGTCGAGAGAAGTTATACTGATTTAGAAAACCTCCATATTTTGGAAGCCTACAAGCTATTCTGTTATGCCTTAATGCACAAGCTTGTAAGGCCAGCAGTTTTAGGAAAAAATGTTATTCCAAAACACCTTTTACATATTTTTTCATATTTAGTGGTAGGGGTGATTTTGACATTTGGTCTACCGCTATGCTAGTTGACATTGCAGACCTTGCTCTTTGGGGCCTTGGTTCCCTGATATTTGAGTTCTATGGGCATAAAAGTATTTTATGGGCTTAGGTTAGGCATGATCGACAATTTTATACGGTCGTGCTACAGGAGTTCACCTCATGAATCATATTCAAGTATGAATTCTATACTTTCATAAGGGATTATGGTTTCACATACCATATCCCTTCTTTTAGAATAGGGATTGCATATAGTATCACCCATCATTAGGGTTTCATATCTCATTGTCCATAATTAGGGTTTACTAATCATTCCCAACTAGGGTTTTTCATGAAATCACCCTCAATTAGGGTTTCACATGGATATACCCTCAGTTTAGGTTTCACATGGATACACCCTCAACTAGAGTTTCACATGGATACACCCTCAACTAGGTTTTCACATGGATACACCCTCAACTAGGGTTTACTATTCATCCTAATTAGTGATTTCACATGTAGACAACCTCTTATTAGGGTTATACATGGAATCAGCCTCAATTAGGGTTTACATCATGTATTGGATCCATGCATTTGTTATGCATTATTTATTAGTACCATTAAGGTATCTCCCACCTAATCACAATAGGTTTACAAAAAGGTTTGATCAATTGGACCTTCAATAACATGAGGTATCCAATAGATTGATCAATGGAACCTTCAATTGCACTAGGTATCCATTTGGATTAGCCAATTGAGTTTTTAATTTTATTGGGTACTCAATTGGATCAACCCATTGTTCCTTCAACTACATTAGGTACTCAATTGGATTAACCAATTGATCCTTCAATTGCATTAGGCATCCAATTGAATTAACCAAATCGAACCACAAATGGTTTGAAACCGTTTAAGCAAAAAGCTTTGAAACCGCATGGACTTGAAATCGCATGGGTCTCAAACGGTTTGAGACCGTTTGATCCCAAATGGTCTTGAGACCATTTGGACTCAAACGGTCTTGAGACCATTTGGTCCAAACCTCTCAAAACTGCATGGACCAAAAGTCAATCAAGACATCAACAACACTCAATTCTAATCAATGGAACTTCAACCAATTTGATCATCAACTCAATCATCAAATGAATCATGGAATCACTCTCAATTAGAACTTCAATTAAGGTCTGATCTCAATGGAAGTAGAGTTTATAAACACCAATTAGAGCTTTGAAGTTGATCATCAATCATGCTACTAATTGTGTTTCAATTGATTGCATTGGATCCTCAACCATTGAATTCATGAAACCAATCATCAATTGTACATATGCTTATACTTCAATTGAGTTTAGTAGGTCAAACTTCAACTGATTTGACCCTCAATTGACCCTCTCTTGGTCATCAATTAGGGTTTGATTCAATTGGATTAGGGTTTAGAATCGATGATCCAACAACACTCATCAATGCAAGATTGGTTACTTTAAAACTTTTGAACCATCATCCAAATTGGGTATGACCTGACCCCAAACGGTCTTGAGGTCATTTGGATGACCTCCAAACGGTCTTGATACCGTTTTCCCATCCAATCACTCAAATCCAAGCCATCCAATTAAGGTTTGGATCATTGGATTGATCACCAAATCAGCATTGCATTGTATATCAGCTTGGTACCTTTAGACCTTCAAACACCTAACCATACTCAACCCTAGACCTCAAAACGGTCTTGGGTGACCACCAAACGGTATTGAGACCATTTGGATGAGCTCCAAATGGTCTTGAGACCGTTTGGCTCATCCAACCTTTGGATTCTAATGAAAATTCATCAAGGTTTGATCTATTGAGTTGATCATCAATGCAGCATTTAATCACCAAGTTATTTGGTACCTTTGGACCTTCAATTGGTCAACTATACTTGACCCCAGACCTTCAAACGGTCTTGGGGTGATCCCCAAATGGTCTTGAAACTGTTTGGGTAATCCCCAAATGGTTTTGAAACCGTTTGGGTCATTCAACCCAAAATAATCAACTCAATCAATTGCAAAATCAGCACTTAGCCGATTAGGGTTCATGCCCCATCTTTGGATCTTCAAATACTTAATAATATCCAACCCTAGACCACCAAACGGTCTTGGGTGACCCCCAAACGTTTTTGAGACCGTTTGGGTAATCCCCAAATGGTTTTGAAACCGTTTGGGCTAATCAACCCAAAATATCCAATTAACTCATTGGAATTTCAGCACTGTTTTCAATTAGGGTTTGCCCAATTGAATAGCCTTCAACTCACGATTCCTTGGGAGTTAACCCCCCAACTTTGGTGAGTCATTATCCCACATCATTAGGAACAGTAATCCCAAACGGTAAATGCTTGGTCAACTCACTCAAACGGTTTTGAAACCGTTTGTCCAAAAAGGTCAAGTTAATCAGGTTGAAAATCAGCACTTAATCCAATTAGGTTTACCTAATTGATTAGCCTTCAACTCACGATTCCTTTGGAGTTAATCCCTAAAATTTGGAGGGTTATCAACCAACATAATTATGAACAGGAATCCCAAACGGTCAACGCTTGGTCAACTATCTCAAATGGTTTTGAAACCGTTTTCCCAAATAGGTCAATTTGATCAGGTTGAAAATCAGCACTTAATTCAATTCGATTTTCCTAATTGATTAGCCTTCAACCTATGATTCCTTTGGAGTTAACCCCTAAAATTTGTAGGGTTATCATCCTACATAATTATGAATAGGAATACCAAACGGTCAACCCTTGGTCAACCATCTCAAACGGTTTTGAAACCATTTTCTCCCAAATGGTTTGCAAATGGTGAAACCGTTTGGTTCAACCAAACTTTGAAACCGTTTGCCCAAGATATTTGGGGAGGTGTGTGATTATGATGATATAATCATCATCAAGATCTAAACTCACGAAATATCCTGTGGTTTCCATGGAAATTGCATCAATCAACCAAAGTTAATTTCGGAAATGTAGAATTGATCACCAATTGATAAGGAATTGATTGCAATAATAAAATTAAGGGTTCAAGTTATAAAACCCGCCTCTAATTGAGCTCTAAAGCTCCAATCTCACGCCATTAATGGTGGATGAAGCTCTTGCAACTCCCCTTAGGCTCGTCCTTAAGATTTTGGATGAAAAAGCTGGCTAGAGTTGAAGAGGAGATCGAAATAAGAAGGAATCCATAATTTATTTTCGATTTCCACCATGAAATCAAGGAGAACGAAGGTCAAGGGCTTACCCACAGGTTGGGGACGTGCTCCCTGCTCCTCCCTAGCTCCTTGGTCGGTTTTGCAAGCAAGGGGAAGAAATAAATCCGAAAAAGGCCTTGGTTTGGGCTTGGAAATGGTACTTTTATAAGGAAATTGATGAGAGAGAAAATGCCTTATTAAAATGTATTTAATTCCAAAAATAGTACCAACTCTTCCTCCTTGGTTTGCTTGCATAAAAAGGCAACTCAAAGCCACCGAAATCCCTTCCATTATCCATGGATTAAAGGAAAAGAAAATAAGCACCTTAATCCATTTTAATATTAATATATCTTTTTGAGTGGAAATTCTTTTCCTTATAATAAGGTGAGTGGAATTTCACCTACTTAGGATATTTTCGTTCCTTATCTTGGCAAAGGAACGTCCATCCTTATTCAGAATCAACCAATAACATTTTGGTTGAAGGCCCTTTAATTAATACATTCATTTTTGCCCTATATTGAATTAGGGTTTCACTTATGATTAAATCTTGATTATTTTAATATCAAGATTCTCTCTCCTTCAACTTAATTCAAATGAGGCTCCCTCCTCATTTTCTTTGCTCTACATGATGCCAAGAAACATTAAGGACCTTATTGAAGTGGTAATTTGCATATTGAACCCTAGGTTTTGGGTAAATTGCACTTTACACCAAAACTGGGTTTTAATGCAAAACATTGTCCAACAAGCTCTATCTTGGTGTCCAGACTTGTAGAAAACTTACCACTACATCATATTAATTCTTATGGTGTCTCAACATTAGAGGAACATCTTATCATGCAACATTTGCAAGTTGACCCCTCAACTTGGGAAATTTGCACTTTAGTCCAAAATAAGCAAATATTGCTTCAACATTGTTCAAACAGGATCAAAATTGAAACATAAGTTTCTCATGAGCCCTAATTACTTTTCCCAAGTTAAGATTAAGAATCTACTCAACCTTATTAGGAAAAACATCTAGGGTTAATTCATAACCCATGTCAGGGATGTTACACTTCAGCTCTCGTGTCGGCCAACATTCCATCTGCTCCCGTGTCGCCCATCACGACCTTCAGACGATAAAGGTATAACCCGATACATGTATCGTGTGAGTTGCCCGACACGCCTATCGTGTCGTGTAACTCGTGTCGGGCATAGCGTATCTCGTACTTTTTTGTTATACCCGTGTCGGGCACAAGACTTGAGTTCTTTTTCATATCGCGCAACACACGCTTGTCACATGACACACATCTATCGTGCGCCCGACCGATACCTGGTATCAGGCGGGACCCTTGTGCCCAGTTTTGTTTTACTAAGGTTTTAGCGTGTATCATCTTTTAGTTCATCCCTATCGAGCGACACCGCTTCTCATGAGATCGTATCGGGCAAATCTTTGTTTTTATCATACCACCCCTATCGCGCGATAAGTTTTGAGTTCTGACGCCCGTAGCCATATCGGCCTCCGATCTTGTATTGGGTGACACGTGTATCGCGCAAGGGCCATATCGTGCAACCATATCGGGCAGGTCCCATTTTGTTAATGATGCATGATATCAGGCTCCATATCGGCCAGACCCCTATCGGGCGATAAGACTAGTTTACCCCTGCTTGATATCGACTTGCTTATGACGGGCTTGGTGTAGTCTTAACCTATTTCAGTTTTTCAAGATATCACCTTCCTTGTATCGAGCGACACAACCTTGTCGCCCGATATCAGACAAGGTGACCCATTCAGCAATAATATTACTTAACATACTTTTGTTTGCTATTTATAGAAATTGCCCGCACAAAGCAGACAATCATCCAAGTAGATGAGCACGACTGGAGGATCAACCCCGAGGCCATAGCAGAAGCCACTGCAGCTGGGCAGAAGCACGTGAACCCCGACTCAGCGGGGATGTCTGGGGATGAGAAGAGGCCAAGGATAGAAGCGGCGGCATCCCCTTCAATGACAGTAGAACCTCTGGCTCACTCTCCAGGACAATTTGTGCCCAGGGACGAAGAGCATCAATAGAGATTCACAGAGTTGGCGGTCAAGATCTACCGACCAACCCGATTCACCCACCAGTCATCCTTCCACCACATCGGTCTCTTCAACAGACTGGACAACGTCTTGGGGGCTACAGGGCTGAAGACAATATGCTTTAGCCTATCCGGATCATATATTGAGCTCACAAAGGAGTTCATGTCCTCCCTCCGTCGAGTCCAGAATAGGCTGGAGGAAGTGGAGAGATTCAGAGGAGCAGACCGACTGTAGGGCCGGTTATACAATGTTGAGAATGAGATCACAGAAAAGCTGCTCAACAAGATATTCTCCTCCTCAGAAGCTGAGATGGAGATACTGAACAATGGCGCCAGGCTTGGCTAGGGTGATGGCTTCAACCTGGTCAGCGTCTGGAATAAACTGACCGGTGAATCAAACCACAAGCCAGGAAGCAAAGTGGTGACCACCCACTCCTGCTTCTAAAGGATCATCCACAAGATAGTGGCTTGTATCCTCTTCAACAAGTACGAGACGAGCAACATCTACACTGAAGAACTCCATTTAATGTGGTACATGATGGAGGGCAAGGTGGTCAATTTGGGACGCTTCTTGCTGAATAGGCTTTACCCCATAATGGATGCCACCAAGGAGTATTGCATGGGTGGTGTCGTCAATCTGATCGCGACAGGGTTGGGGTACCCAAAGGAGCCGTACAGCCTGTCAAGAACCAGAGGTGATGGCAGGATTGACATGAAGTTCTTGCAACAAGCAAACATTATCAAGAAGGAGGGCAAACGCTACTTCTACAAGTTTGTAAGAACTTCCAAACTTGTTCCCCTCCCGATCTGCATCAACTATGATATAGAAAAGTTGGTCTTCACCGAAGCAGAAGTCGAATCGTTGGAGGTTGAATCCGCTTACGCTTAGGGTTGTAAATGGGTACGGGTATACTCGTGTACCCGCAATACCGTACCCGCCAAAACCCGTCATGGGTCCAATTTTTTAGACCCGCGTATCCGCATACCCGTATTGTCCTGGTTCCAATAATGGGTATAGCTATACCCATACCCGCTAACGCGTGTACCCGCAATATATATATATATATATATATATATATATATATGTATATATATATATGTATATATATATATATATATGTATATATATATGTATATATATATATGAGTTTGTTAGTATCTATGGCTAAAAAACTACTTGACATATCTAATGGTGTATATTTCAAACCTAATTTAGCACAAAGAATAACACCTATTGTCCCAGACCATCGTCGAACGCACGATCAGCTGGGCGTGCCCATTTACAGCCCTAACCATTGGCTCCCCCCTCACTCTACTTTTCGCATAGCGAGCGCCGAGCAGACGAATCCAGAGCTAGAGCTGGGCAGCCGCCAGCCTACAGGCTCTAGCCAGTGCCACCGCCTCAACTGAGCACCCTAGGCCGTTGGCCTCCGTCTGTCGACATCGAGTAGGATCGTGACGATCGTCTCCGTGGGTGCCATCTTCAAGCCACCCACCTACTTCAACCGAATCTGCCCCTCAGCAACCCAACGACCCCATCGGCCGTCGCCCCCTCAATCGTTGACGCCACCAACTCTCAACTACGGCAAAGGTCTGCTCTCTTCAAGCCACAGAGGCTGAGCTCTCGCCAGTCACCAGTCGCAAGCCAAGCCCTCATCAGCCTGACACCGGCTGCAGGCCCTCGTCAACCTGACGCTGGACGCTGGTCCACCCTACCAACCAACTCCAGTCTCAAGCATCATCAGCGCTGCCCCTAGATGCCCAGATCAATCATTGTCTAAGCATTGAATCCGTCCAGCTTCCCAATCCCGACCACATTGGCTTCTAGGAGCGCGATTCCGTTGAATGCCTGATCCAGAAGTTGATATACTGATGGCGGCGCCTTTCTACCCGGCTTGTTGACTTCCTGTTCAGAAAACTCAAATATCATCGATGGTTGCATCCCAAAACTTCATGCCTCCCACAATTCCAGTCGGCATGTCAGCATATTACTATTATAAAGGTCATGCTACCTCCTCTTGCACATACTACTTTCTTCTATTTAGTTTCTAAGTGCCAAATCCATTAACTCCTCCTACTTTTTGTTTTTTTCTATCATTTTCCTATTGGCTGTCGTTGTTCTATATTACAGTTCTTCTGTAATCATTCTTGTGTTAGCCTTGGTTTGTCACCGAATTACAGTGTTTAACTGATCGTGAACATGTATCAAATATTAAAAGGATATGATGACTAATTTTGCAGTAAACAAAATGAACAATGGGCTAATTTTACTTACGTTCTTTCGTGTCTCCCCTAAAAATCTAATAAAATAATTTTTGTGTTAGGCATCATGTCCGATGCAAATATTGAGGCACTAGCAGTAATAGTTCTATATAAAAATGTGATATCTAATAGCTAAATAAATGCATAACCGCAAACCTGTAGACCCGCACCATATACCCGCATTGTATACGGGTCCGGGTATGGTGTGGGTCTATTTTTAAATAATGGGGGTCTGGACCCGTATTCGTCCCCGCTAAACTAAATGGGTATGGTTCTGGGTATGATCATACATGCACCGTACCCGCACCGTTTACAGCCCTACTTACACTGCCACCACCAGAATACAAGAAAGGGTGGCTGCAACGGGAAGGCCAATCCCGCTCGACGCCTGGCAGGACAAGTCCTCCACAATTCATATCGAGCTATCTATCACCTCCGTGCAACCAATGGTTACCATATCTGAAGCCGTCGTTGCTATTCTTGAGCCATCCATGGCTGCCGAAATGACAATAGCCGTGGCTACTGAGGAGGTGCTCATGATAGTTGAAATCCCCAAAATGACTGGGGCAGAAGTAATGACAACATCCCCGGCGGGAGCTACCACAGAAGAAGTAGTCGCCGCTCCCGAACCTTCTGTTGCGCCTTCAATGGCGGAAGGGATGGTACAACCCGACGCCAACAACGGCCCATTTGCTAAGAGCTTAGAAGCATAGCTCAGGGTTGTATGGCACACACCAACGTCGCCACCAACGACGCTGGTGGAAGCTACAAAGGAGGTCACCGACAACCGAGTGGTGGAGAAACAGCCACCCACGCCGCACCCTTCTCCAACACCACAAACAAGCGAGGCAGTGGCAGCCTCAAAGATACCAACGCCTCGATCAGAGGCGACGCCCTTGCGAACGGCACAGATGGACTCGGACCCGCATGAAGCCGAATACTCATCGGGTCCGATCTTCACGCGCAAGGAGCATCACGAAGATGAGAGAGCGGTCTGACGCACCCCCTCTATCAATGGGGCAGATCTTGGGCCTGGAGTTAGACAAATTGTGGGAGGTAATAGGCAACAACTCAGTAACTTTAGCTTCCCTTACCCGCAAGTTTACTATCTTCCAGGAGAGGCTCAATGATCAAGAGCGGTAGCTGCTAACCCTAGTTGGCCTCTCCGGCCTACTAGAGGCGCTGAACAAAATGATGCAGCAGGTGCTCCAGCACCTTGATGCCGTTGAGGAAAGGTTGAACAGGAGGGACGACCATCCACGTTCAAGATAGCCAAGGAGGTCTCCATCACCTCCTATCTCAGGCTCCCAGCCCTCCTCATCCACATCCTCACCCAGGACGTCGTCTCCTTCCTCCTCCAGCGGGCCATCCACAACGCCTGAGGAAGGGACGACGCACAAGACAACTGACGGGGCTCCAGCAGGACAGGCGAGCTCCCGCGGCATGGAAGAAGCTGCTCCCTCAGCCTCCCTGGATGAAGCTGAAGACAATGACGAATTGATCAGTGTCGGGGAGGACTCTTCTGACAAATTATAGGGAGAAAGGGGGGACATCTACTGTGTTAATGACAGACACCCCCTAGAAGAAGGAGTTCGATGGCAGATGCATTTTCTGTGCCATCAGAGATCCTTTCCTTCGAGATGGCAGATTTTGAAAGGAAAGCCATCGGATACTTGACGATCAGAGACCAGAAACTGCTAAACAAGGTCCTGAGGTCGCAAGCTAATGAAGAAGATATCATCTGGAGTGACGGGTACTTCTCCACACGACGAAGGGAGCTGAGGAGCATATTCCGCTCGCCAACCATTGTCTCCAAGAAGTTGTTCAGGGTCCTAGAAGGCGCTATACTCGAGAATCTTAGTAGCAGGATAGGCCGACAACCAATCTACACTACCACCCCAGCCGTGGCAAGACGACTGATGATGGGGTTGTATGATTCTGTGTTGGTGGCCAACATGCTGAAGCATATTGAAGACTACAACACAAACCTGGTGCTGGCCCCTTACAAGAACAAAAAGAATTGGTACTGTGCATGGCGGACCTCCAGCATCATGACGTCCAGCTTCTCAGCTACTCCAACGAGGAGGTTCCATGCTCAGGACACACATTCGTACGTCCCAAAGATAAGATCTTGAGGCTCCTTCCACTGTGTTTTCTCTGAGTGATCAAATATGGAATCCAACGCCACTCCGACGTTTGGAATTTCTTCAGCATCAGAGACTTCCCCATCCAAGAAGAAGCGGGAAGCAGAAACAGTACATTTATAGTCCTTTGTGCCATAGAGTTGCTTCATGTCTTTTGATTCATAAGGCAACTCAGTAACTAGAACTTCTATCAGCTCAAGATTGTCTACGTGTTGATGCTGATCAAGGACAAGCACTATTTCCGGGACGCAGGAATCCCAAAAGAGTTTTTGGACAGTGATTATGAAGTTGAATCCTCCCAACCCAGCAGCCCTCTAGAGGAAGTGGCCGAGATCGCCACGGACGTCTACAGGGCAGGCAAGCAGTTGGATGTTCTGTGTGAGATCCTTACAACTGAAGACTCTGCTTCGCCTGATGTTTCAGAAGAAAGGATCAGCAACTTCGACCATTCCTTGTATTCTACCCTAAACGAGGAACAGGTCAAGGAAATTCTGAATAAGCTGGCTGATTCTTCCCCCGCAGACATCATATATGAGGCAGAAGACGTCATAGTCCCAATCGATGATCTTTGGGACGTGATAAAGGTAGGAGGATGTTTGGCAATGTCGGTGGCGGTAGCATACATCCAGATACTACATAAGACGTTTGAACACACATACATTGCCCATCCAATGATGTTCAACAACATCTGCCTAGCTGATGAGTCAGGAGTGAAGAAATCTTTTCTGGCAGAGATAGAGAGAAGAATGCCACATATCATCTTCTTCCCTATCCGACACTACAACCACTGGACGCTCATGACGATGTACACTCGCCCACAAGCAGTAATCTTCTACAATAGCCCAGACAACAACAAAGATCATTCGGTGCAGTGTACATCAACCGCGTTGACACCCCTAGAGTGCCTAGCAAGAAAATACTACATCGAGGTGGCAACACTGATCCAGCCATTCCTGAAGGATACATCGAACATATGGCACGAGCTTCAATTCTGCCACAGCAGTCCACAACAAGCTCCACAATCCAACGACTGTGGTAACTACGAGCTAGAATGGATCTATAGCTTGGTAGCCCTGCAACAAACACCTGACAAGCTCCATCACATCAACTACTACAACAAATGTGGAGAATATGGGTGGGAGCTTATATTTGAAGGAGGCGCGCTCACCAGCTAAACCCTCACTGATTTATCACTATGCTCCTTTATTTATCTCACAACTCTGGGACAGAGTGTGGGGTAAGTTTGGGGGATACTATATATCAGTGAGGGAGGTACTCAATTTTTCTTTCCTTTTTCTCTTAAACATACTGTATATATATACATATAAAAGTCTGATACAATATAGTGCATATACAACTCTTTGCCTCTATACAAGTGTACAATGACACCCTATAGTAAAAATCTGGTATAGCTTCTCCCAAATTGTTTTCTCTGCGTCTAAGGTGGTGCAGGTTTTTGTTATGTTTTTATGAAATTACAGTCTCAAATGACAAAGGATATAACTTTTCTACGCCAATTTCAAAAAATAATCTCGCAACAGCTAAGAGATGTGTATGTGAAGGAAAAAGTTGCCCAAACAGCAACTTGCTTTTATTTCCCTACCCATCAAAAATCCCAAAAAGAGAGAAAAGCCTTATGAGAGTGAATAAAAGCATGAGAGTTGTGCCATATATATATATATATATATATATATATATATATATATATATATATATATATATATATATATATATATATATATATATATATATATACTTGTTTTTCCAAAAGTAACCATCTTTAGGCATGGTAGATCCAGGGTAGTGGTACGTAGGATGTGAAATCACTGCTCTAAAGCCAACTGGCTTGGACTGCAGGGACCACTCACCCGTTAATGGACCCGTACCTGGATGGACTGATGGGAAACAAGAAAAACCCAAAAAGCCTTAAGCCTACCCAAAAACCCAACTTTCTATTCCAAAAAGTAGTTTGGTGTGAAATCTAACTTCAGAATCATGCACCTAAGTCTTGACAAAGCTGAAGAGAGATTTTTTGCTTAAATAAGGCAGGAAAAATAAAGCCCTTTGTTCGTAGCCAGACAAAATTTTCATTAAGACATCTTAATACTCGCTCAAACCCCTTGTCCGAAGACAATGTCAGGTTCTGAAGAAGTATCACAAAACAAAGCCTTAAAATATGTACAGATTGATTGGGGACAATCAAAATGCTAATTTTGGGGGAGTTGATAACACCCTTTTTGGGGTTAGTTATGGCCTATATTTTGTTGTTAAAATTGCCCTCTAAACTATTTTTCCTATCAATTTTGTTATGTTTTGAACAAAACTAAACTGCGCTACGCTCTGACCAATTTTTGCATCCTTTTTGCAGAGTTTTTCCTTGTCTTTCCACCAAAAAGGCCCGTCCCGGCCCATAATCGACGTTTACTTGCATCGACCCTCCTACCAGTCGCCCGACACACTCATTACTCATCGTGTAGCAACCCGATACAGCTGCCGTGCGACACGAGTGTGTCGCGCAAGAAGACCCCGTCGGGTGATACGTCGCTTACCTGAGAGGGAGCTGTACCCACCACAACTACTCTCCCGATGTAGCGTGTCGTGCGATACGAGCCACCCACTAGCAGGCGCCCACCCGTCATGACTACCCGACATGCTTGCAACCCGACACCCACTGTGTCAGGCGACATGCATGTCGATAATCCCCGAAGCCACGCTAACGGAGCCGATGGAGGACACGTGGCACCCAAAGACCTGCAACTTCTTCCAACTGCTTCCTATAAATAGCAGCTATAGGACTCTCATGGGACGGGTCGGAACCCTAGTGAAATCTAACTTTGAAAAGCTTCAGGAGCTAGTGTGACGTGTTCCAAGGGTGTGTCGGGCGATACTAGGTGAGCACACCCCCAACCCGAGAGGGGCGGGAGTGGTTCACTTAAAACCCGTCCCGGTAGCCGCAGTAGCCCGATACGACCAAGAAGGCCACCCGATGTGCCGGGTTCCTAGATGGGCTCTTTCCGAGACGGTTCGCCCCTACACCCGATACAAGGAACCCGAGAACCTAAGCTATCTTTAACATGGCACGATACGGAGCTCGATACGGATTTCTCATCATGACGTGCCGCCCGAGAGGGTGGTACCCCGATACGACCGTATCGGGTAGTGAGCCTTGGTCGTTATGCCTGCCCGTCACGGCCTGTCGCCCGACAGGGGTTGGCCACTAGACACGGGCATGTCGGTCAAAGCTCCCACCCGGTATCAGGTTAGAGACACCTTAGGAGTCTACTGTTGTACATCGCCCTCCTATATCAAGGAGGCGATACCTATCTTCCCTTTTTACAGTCATTTACTTTCATTTATTATGCAATGTAACTAAAACCTTTTATACAATACTCATGCTAATGGAATTAGTGGAGTTTTAATACCTATTATTCTGTGTTTGGTCCCCTTTTATTAGATGATTTCTTTTTAGCATCTGAACTCTAGCCTATATGTTTGGATCACATTTTGACAAGCTATCGAATTGTGTTTCCCGTTTCAACTCCCTCGAGAGAGGTGTTGTAACTCTAGCATTTGGTCCGTTTAGGGAGTACGAGAGTACCCAGGGTCGGAGTTGCTTCAGTTATCTTTCCACTCCAACCCAAGTGCACTACCTTTGAGAGAGGGTGTTGGTGCTTAGTTGGAGGTACCCTCTTTGAGAGAAGGGGTACTGGATGTTTTCTGTTGCCGCTTGTTATGCCTAAGTTTTCTTCCTTTGTTCCTTACCTAGGCAATAGTGTTATCTCCTCAGGTTCTGTTGCACAAAACTCCTAAAAATTGATGAAATGCCAAAACCTTAATCTTCCTTGTAACTCCAGTTGGAGATAGCAGTTTCTTTATAATGCTTTCTTGTGGCATTTTGTTTCCTTTTATTCTTCTATTTTTACCGTTCTTGATATCGTTCCCTTGGGAACATTTTCTTACCCTTCTTTTCCCGAAGTGTAGAGTGTTGATTCTGTGTTCTTAGCACGACCACCCTTGTCCCTTTGGTTCGACCCCGATCGCTACTTCAGACCCCGTTATCATTGCGGGGGCCTAAGAGTCGGGTTATTTAAAAGTTTGACTACTTCAAATCCTCTCCTTTTGGACACGCAATTTAGTCTGGTCACTCCCCTCTAGATCTTTCAATTGTTATCACAGTAGGTCTTCAAGGAGCTCTAATTGGTCTTGAAGAATGGGGAACAACTTCCTTAGCAACCTCAACCTTGAAGGAACTCATGTGACTTTGACACTATCCTTTAATGGAAGTAACTACACCTATTGGAAAAGAAGAATGTAATTCTACTTCCAAGGGATCTACCTAGAGTTATGGAGGATGGTGTCTTCACCTTATGTACTTCCCACAATTGAATATGCAACATGGAATCCCAATACGCTAAAACAACTTTAATTAAATGCAATGGCAGTAAGCATATTATATTGATGTATTTCTAGTAGTGAGTTGAATAGGATATCCTCATGTTATACAACTTATGGTATATTGCATAAACTTTTAGTTAAACATGAACATACCACTCAAGTTAAAAATACCAAAATTAACATGCTTAAACAAAAGTTTGAATAATTTTGCATGCAAACTAATGAATCTATTAATGAAATGTATGCAATATTTTTCTCTATTGTTGACAACTTGAGTGCATTAGGTAAGTATATAAGTGAAGAATATTAGGTGTCCAAGATCCTTAGATCTTTGCCTCCAACATACAAGACAAAGGTGATGGCCATTGAAGAAGCTAATGATCTCACCATGATGAGGATGGAGCATCTCATTGGCAATCTAGAGACTCATGAAGTCACCATTGAAGAAGAATAAAGATTTGAGGATGAACTTCCAGAAGAAAAAAGAAAGGACATTGCCTTTAAAGCAACAACAAAGGCTCAATCAAAAGTATTCACTCAAGAAAGTGATGAAACAAGTGAAGGATATTGAAACGACTGACACCAAACTGACAAACAAATTGTCATTAATTAAGTGGAATAAACATAAACAGCAGATTAACAAAAATCACTAAAAATTAAAACCATTTTGCAAAGAGATCCATTTCTAGGAAAACTCTATAAGGAAGAACCAAAACTTTGTATATATTATTGTTCACATTGTACATACACTGTACCATCTTTTCTCGAAGATAACATATAACAGTTTCTCTATCAAAACACATACTAGAGCAACATAAAACCTCAAGGCATTCAAGCCAAAATCTCAGATTATTCATGAAACCAGTACGGACCAACTCCAAGGACCAGAGAGTAAAGAGACGACACATAGGACTTCAATCTACAAGACACGACAATCAGTACACTCAACCTGAGCTGTCACTGCTATCCCTGCTACTGTTGATGTACCTCTGTAGTATGGTCTCTACCTCCTTGTCCGCGTCTACCTAAAAATGTTGGTGACCAATGGGGTGAGACCCATGTCCCAACGAGAGATATAACTCTCCACCAACAATATTATTATCACAGATTAAGCATTTATAAACTGAGCAGAGGTTCTTTTAATATTAACAGGCAGGATAAATCATTGTATGAATAGAATGAAGTAAACTCCTTTCTTAAGGAGAAAATTACATCTACCCGTGGTAGAGTTATCAATCATCTATCTGCTTTGTAAGGAATGTAAAGAACATAAATAACATCTATCAACTAAGATGTATAACTAAAGTACACATCAATCAATGCTTTCCATATTCGATCCTTAAGTAGATATGCTACACAACTGATTACATTTTATAATCACACTTATGCCCTAAGGAGATGAGGTATACCGCTCATCTCCAACCTTCGATGGAGAAACCCAAAGCAGATGCCATACAAGGTCATCTAACAGAGCCAGGTGCTATGATCTCCCTTATCTCGATCAGTATGAGACCACATGCAGGACATCTCGTGTCACTGCTAAATAGCTTTCCAGGGTATACTGGCAACTTTTCTATAGAGCTACAGCGGCAGCTACACTCTCTTCGGGAGAGAAAGATCTCATGTCTATCTAACATCCATCCTGACATTAATCAACATCGGGAGATTTGTGATACATCCATCTCAGCATTTATGATGAAGGATAGAGAGACCTCATTTTTATCTCAGGCCAATCCCACATTCGGGCGTACGGATATTTTCGCCCATCACACAAAAATATGCGGTCTCTGGGTTATGTTGTAGAGCAACCCATTTCACCATTCAGCAAATCCTAACACTGATAGATCTTTGGCCAGGGCTCTACATGATAAGATTCCACTTGATTAATTAAGTGCTTTATCGTATTCTTTTAGTATCGATCAAGTTTTCAAATGACAAATGCTATAAAGAAAGGTGTAATACATCTATCAAGTACTTTTCAAATCTTTAAAATACATGATGCTTGGGATCTCAATCCCTTATCACATTACTGGGAATTCTCATCCCTTCACATCATTATCATGATTACTGGATCTAGGTATTCAAACCCTTAGATCATCACTGAGCACTGTTACCACTTATTAGGTAAGTATTACCTCTAGCTCCTCAGACCAAGGTATACATGATACTTGTTACACAAGCATCTCACATGGATCACAAGGCCCATTACGTATCTTATCACCTCTTACTAGGCAACATTTTATCACATGGCTCACAAGGCCATTACACATCTTGACCCCTCTCACTAGGCAACAACTTATTCACATGGCTCACAAGGCCATTACACATCTTGTCACCTCTCACTAGGCAACAACTTATTCACATGGCTCACAAGGCCATTAAGCATTATACTTTTTATACAAGTATTTATCATGCCTTACAAGGTTTATGCAATAAAAGAATTACAACCTTCCCATCATTAGGGTTAGGGTTTCCCTTTATAACTGATTAGGGTTTCATGCTCATTTTGTTAATCCAAACTCTAATTCATTGCTCCACACATCTAGGAGCATACACTGATATCATAAGTATTCAATCATACTTATTTATCCTCATCATTTATCATTAAATGATTATCAACACAAGGTATCAGTTCTTCTCTCATCCTTAACAGAATATGATTACATCATACTTTATTAACTTGGATTAACCTTTTCTCAAGGTATGTTAGCCTACACTTATCAAAGTGCATTACATATCAATTTAAAAATTGACATGACAAACTTCATGTTTTACTCATCCAAGTATATTGGATTTAGGGTACATCAAGGTGTATCAACCTTGAGGTGCTGGATGTGATATCTATCATGTCTTGATGTATCACTTCCTTCATCACTTTTAACTTACTTAAGTTCATCAACTTATCTTGTATTAGTGTACTTCCCATCCAAATACTTTATGCACTAGCTCATCACATTTATCATGTAATGTATTGGTCATAAGTCACACATTTGAATTATTCAACCATCATCAATGATATGGACTCATCTCGGGTTAAGGCATTATTGATATAAGGTTGTCCATTATCAACAACTCTAGGTGTTTCACCTATCAAGGTATTAGCCACACCATTATTTGGTGTTACACTCATCACTCCTAAGAGTGGCTTACCCTTACCTTTACAAGGTATATAGTGTTGAATCGTGTATGTCAAGTTGAACACATGTATTGGGTTAGGTGTATATCGATCTAGGCATCATCATATCCCTCATACCCTTACCCATTAAGGTATCAACCTTACCATTCATAATGTGTATCGACTTCACCCTTCATGGGTGTAACATCCTCACCTCACTTGAAGATATTGGCCACACCCTTCTTTTGTGTATTGTCCATCACATGTACTAGGGTACTAACCACCTTGCCACTCTTGTCATCTAGTGTATTGGGTTACCCACCATCTCATTTTAGAGATATGTGCTCAACACCATATTGTCCAAAAAGTGTATACTTAACCCAATATCGGTTTAAAGGTGTATACTTGCTACCCATATCACCTAGATGTGTATGTGTGCTTACCATATCAACCTTGAGGTGGATGTGTGCTTACCATATCACCCTTGAGGTGTATGTATGCTTCCATATCGGGTTTGAGGTGTATGTGTGCTTCCATATCACTTTTGAGGTGTGTGTGTGCTTCACACCATATCGGGCAAAGAGGTGTGTTCTTGCTTAACATATCACTTTAGAGTTGTGTGCGCACTTCACACCATATCACTTTAGAGGTGTGTGTGTGCTTCACACCATATCACTTTAGAGGTGTGTATGCTTCACACCATATCACTTTAGAGGTGTGTGTGTGCTTCACACCATATCACTTTAGAGGTGTTTGTTTGACCTCATATCGTGCAAGAGGTGTATGATACACCCCCATATCGTGCAAATCATGTATGCAATCATATCCATATCATTTTAGTGAAGTAGTTGCATCATCATATCGGGTTAAAGGTGCTTGCTTGTGTGCTTGCACCCGATATCACTTTTATAAGATGATACTATCATCTTCAAGATCTAGACATTAGTTCTAACTGTTATAGTTCATGGAAAAAAGTCTAAGCAACTACTAGAACTCATATTATCATCAACTATTTCAGGAAATATCGGAATTAAAAGTAGTTCATTAAATATAACAATTTAGATGATGAATATTAACATGGTTGAGTTCAAGTTATATAACCCGCCTTAAGAACAACTTCAAAGCTCCAAGATCCAAAGATCCATGTTCCTAAAGTTGAATATGACTTTATCAAAAGTCCAAGGCTCGTTTAGAACTCATTCATATACATAGAATCATCATGGATAAGCAATTGGTGAAGAAGAAAAGAAAGGAAGATCAAAACCCTAAAATTTTGCTTCAATCAAAGGTTGAAGATGATCATGGCCTCACCTTAGGGTTAAGTATTTATCTCCTTCTTGATATAGCACCTTTGCACGATACCTCACAACCCTTACATGATATGCCACCACTTATGGCCGATATATCCCTCACTTGGGGACAAAAACACTTCACTATGGTCGATATCACCCTTCTTGGCTGATATCATCCTACTTGGGCGATATGATCATGCCATGGGTGATACCCAAGGCCCATGCCCGATACCACATCACTCATTCACTATAAAATTTCTCTATGCATGATACCTTAGGGTAGGAGGGTGGTAAGAGTCAAAAAATTGCACTAAGGGGTGAAACTAGGGGTATATATACTTGTTGTTCATGAAGGAGGGTCAAAATGAGGTGTCATCAATTTCAGCTAGTAGGTGCCACGTGTCCATGCATGGGTGACACGTGTAAATGCATGCATCAACATTTATACTGACATGAACAATAGTTGAGGGTGATCTAGGGATAAATATTAGTCCATTACATATCCCTTTGATTAAGATATATCAATTAATTCATCACTTTAAGCACAACTCGTCACAACTTTACTAAGCAAGTTGTAACCCGACACAACTCACCTCCTTGAGGTGATTTGCACGACATGGCCTTTTCCAAGAGTTCACAAAATGATATGAGACTCCTCCTATGGCTCCTTGGCCAATAGGCACTCATATATAAGCTTTTTAACTAGATACAACTCAAGTTAAGCTTTCATATTCAACCCTTTTTCTTGATCATTTCGTCACCAAGATTACCATCACTCATAATTGATTCAAACATGGTGTCTCCTTCTTTCTCTCTCCTCTACATGATACTAGGATGGAGTAGGGATACTCTATAGGTGGTAATTTTCATATCAACCCCACATTTTGGGTAAATTACAATTTGTACCAAAATGGTACACCAGGTACCAGCATTATTCAAACAAGTTCAAACTTGAAATTTAGGCTTTCCACAAGCCACCACCTTGCATCATTCTCTCTCTTATTATGCTAAAACATATAAGGAACGTTCAACATGTGACATATTGCAATATAACCCCTCAACTTGGGTAAATTGCACTTTGGTCCAAAATAAAGGAACATTGCTCAAACAACATTCAATCAGGACCAAACTTGAAACATAAGTGTGTCACATGATTAAAAAAAACACCTTAGAGGATTATATTAAAGTTCTAAGCAACTTTATTTGCCAAAACAAATAGGTTCCCTCATAACCCAGGTCAGGGTCGTTACAAATTATAAACCCCTAACAAGGATTTCATCCCCAAAATCCCAGGTAAAGGGAGACACATATTATTCATTCATCATACCATCACGTCTCCACATAACATCTTAATGTCATGGAGATACCATAGAACTTTGATCAACACAAAGTTTGACCACACATGGTTATCATAGAATCAGTCACATAGGACACATGCTCCATTGTCTTTTTCATTATTGACTGTAGAGTCAACTCTATGTCAGGTAACACCTTTCTTATTTAGAGAAACATTATACATACCTTATTTAACTCAGGTGTCAAACCTTACTTTATTTTCACCTTTCTCAACTTACAACTTTATGTGACAACGTTCTTGATTCTGGGTAGTCTCCCATACTCCTCATTTAGTTTAGCATTTCACTTTCAAGAAAAGACCAGAGTTATGTTTTGTCACCCACTTCTGACTACAAGTCTTATCATATATCTGTTGTGCCATCTAATCTGCTGACACAACATTAATCTTTCTTAATACTTGTACCAACTATCTCATTAGTTGTACATTATCTTATCATAAGGGGAGGTTACTTATCAATTACGAACTTATCTTAGAGGTATCTTTAGATGTTATGTATAAGTTTCCTTAATAGATCTAGATAGGGTATTCTAAGGAATTATTTTTAGCATGATAAGTTTTTCCCACAATGATTTTACAATTGTTCCTTCAATTAGTACATCCTTATCAATGTTATGTTTATGTAGATCATAAACCCCTAACATATGATGTCCATACTATTTTATGTAACTAGAATAATTTCTCAGTTGGCCATTCCAGGTAACCAACATAAATCATCTGATTAGGAGTTATGCTTTTACTTTCCCATACCACTTGATATTTCTTAGATACCAGAATTTCTTACCTTGGTATCCGTCACATGTGTTGAAAACACATCACATCCTCATCTTTATTTTATCTTGGGACATTACTTGTTACACATATGTTTATCTTGGAACCAAAGTCCAAGACAAACTTATACTTTTCTAAGTATCCATTAATTGAACATTTTTAACTCATGCACATCAAGTGTCATAAGGCCCACTTGATTGCCATGTCCCTGAAGGGAAAGAACACAAAGGAACATATTCCTTATCACCCCATCATTACCCAGGGTTGTTCATCAAAGAGGATACATCATCATCTCCTAATATTTATTATATGAACTTTCATTGTTCATGAGTCATTAACTCTTGTTTCATCCTAGGTTCCTTGCCATCAGCATAGGAATTCTAAGGATGATTACATATCATATTCATTTCCTTGTTATTGTCTAACATGTTCATGAGCATTTTGTGATTTTATCACATTTCCCATTTCCACATCATGGAAAAAGATCTTTACTATTCACACATGCTTTATCTGACAAAGATCATCTCCCTTGTTCTAATTCTCTTATTATGAGGATTATATTCTTCTACTTCCTAATGCACACAGATTGGTCTGAGATCATCTCAGATTCCATTTACAGCACTTAGGATGTGATATAAATGTCCATAACATACTTTCATTTTCATTATACTCACTAGATTGTCTCAGAATGACTACTTGATCAGAGTAATCAAAAAGACAACAATCTAGGAGTTCCATACTTACTCTATCTCTAGTAATTATATACCTGGTCAGGGTATACAAGTACTGAGATTAGGTAGTATGCACTTTATGTACTATCATATTCCTTACTTTTTCGTATCATCACCAACACATGATTTAACATTTCTGGACTTTCTCCAGGCATCACTTCTATATCTCATCCTCTTTCACATAGATAAGAGCAATTTAGTGCATTTAAAAGAATACTGAACAGAATATAAATTCTAGTTCTCATCATTTCCTCCCTATGTTCCCATAGGGAAATCAATAGGGAAAGTCTATAACAACAATCCTTCTTATGATTATCAGGTAACATCAAAATAAAGCATACCAAAATGAAAAATCTCAATCTGACTGTTACCCCTCGCGGTCATCTACTGCTTTAGTTTGACTCAACACATAGAGTCTAGCTGTTTCATGTTGTTGCTTTTGCCTTTTTACGTTATTGGGTTGTAATTTTAGTAAGCCCTACCGAGTCTGCCCCGGTTGTTGGGTCATTTCCTTCCTTCTTTTCAAAGAAAAGAGTTTAGTATGCTCAACATGTCCATATCTATAACATGTCTTGTCCCCATACCATAGTCTTGTCGGTCTTATTACCGATGTAGAGACTAAGCCATGGGTTCTTACAGGTGGAAAGTTAGGACCTTTGCCTTTACTTAGTGATTACTGCCCTGGTTCACTAGGCATTTATTGCACTGGTGGAACCAAAAATATTGTCTTTGTAGAACAACTAGGCACATGTCTCTAGAATTGTAGAGACCTTTCCTTAATTCTCAACTTATTGCCCCTTCTTGGGAATCACCATCACAGATATACTATCTGTCTATACTTATGGCAGAGTCTATTTTCTTGCCATATGCTAATCCTTTCCACATTTTCCACTGTTCCAACATGACTTTGTCATTTAGGAACCCTTTCAGAATCCACAGTTTCTACATTGAGGACTGGTAACCTAGGTTGTAATGTTAGTATCGAGTCTACTATGTGCATCACTATTGTCCTAACCTACCCAGCAAGAATATAAACATAGGATTCTCTATCCTGATTGGGTCATAATGGGAATTCTCAGGAACTCATTCTGCTCTTGCCTGATTCCTTACACCCTCTCCTAGTGCAACAACATTGCTCTTAGCAATGTGTCCCTCTTGTTCTCTAGTCATTTATAAACTTTACCCTTTCTTTTGCATAAGCAGAAGTCACTATAGGGTATGATGGAGGACACTAAAACAGACTCAACACCTTAGTCCTATGTCTCTGTAGACTCAGCGAACCTTAAGCTCTGATACCAAAATTGAGACGACCGACACCAAACTGACAAACAAATCGTTATTAATTAATCACAATAAACATAAATAGTAGATTAACAAAAATCACTAAAAATTAAAACCATTTTGTAAAGAGATCCATTTCTAGGAAAACTCTTCAAGGAAGAACCAAAACTTTTTATATATTATTGTTCACATTATACATACACTATACCATCTCTTCTCGAAGATAACATATAACAGTTGCTCTATCAAAACACATACTGGAGCAACATAAAACCTCGAGGCATTCAAGTCAAAATCTCAGATTATTCATGAAACCAGTACGAACCAACTCCAAGGACCTGAGAGTACAGAGATGACACATAGGATTTCAATACATAAGACATGATAAACAGTACACTCGAACTGAGCTGTCACTGTTGTCCCTACTACTATTGATGTACCTCTGTAGTATGGTCTCTACCTCCTCGTCTGCATCCACCTAAAAATGTTGGTGACCAACGGGGTGAGACCCATGTCCCAGTAAGAGATATAACTCTCCGTCAATAATATTATTAACACAGATTAAGCATTTATTAACTGAGCAGAGATTCTTTTTATATTAATAGGCAGGATAAATCACTATATGAACAGAATGAAGTAAACTCATTTCTTAAGGAGAACATTACATCTACCTATGGTAGAGTTATCAATCATCTATATGCTTTGCAAGGAATGTAAAGAACATAAATAACATCTATCAACTAAGATGTATAACTGAAGTATGCATCAATGAATGTTTTCCATATTCGATCCTTAAGAAGATATGCTACACGGCTGATTACATTTTACAATCACACTTATGCCCTGAGGAGATGAGGTATTCCGCTCATATCCAACCTCCGGTTGTGAAACCAAAAGTCGATGCCAAACAAGGTCATCTAACAGAGCCGTCTATTATGACCTCCCATGTCTTGGTCAGTACGAGACCACATGTAGGACATCTCATGTCACTGCTAAATAGCTTTCCAGGGTATACTGGCAACTTCGCTATAGAGCTACAGCGGTGGCTGCACTCTCTTCGGGAGAGAAATATCTCGTGTTTATCTAGCATCCGTCCTGGCATTAATCATCATCGTGAGATTCGTTATACATCCATCCTGGCATTTATAATGAAGGATTGAGAGATATCATATTTATCACACATCAATCCCACATTAGGGCGTACGGATATTTTCTCCCACCACCCCCTCATATTCAAAAATATGTGGTTTTTGGGTTATGTCGCGGAGCAATCCGTTTCACCATTTAGCAAATCCTGACGCTGATAGATCTATGGCCAGGGCTCTACATGATAAGATTTCACTTGATTAATTAAGTTCTTTATCGTATTATTTTAGCATCAGTCAAGTTTTCAAACATGAATTATTATGACAAATGCTACAAAGAAAGGTGTAGTACATCTAACAAGTACTTTTCAAATATTTGAAACACATAATACCTGGGATCTCAATCCCTTATCACATTATTGGGAATTCTCATCCCTTCACATCATTATAATGATTACTGGATCTAGGTATTCAAACCCTTAGATCATCACTGAACACTGTTACCACTTATCAGGTAAGTATTACCTCTAGGTCCTCAAACCAAGGTATACATGATACTTGTTACACAAGCATCTCACATGGCTCACAAGGCCCATTAAGTATCTTGTCACCTCTCACTAGGCAACATATTATCACATGGCTCACAAGGCCATTACACATCTTGTCACCTCTCACTAGGAAACAACTTATTCACATGGCTCACAAGGCCATTACACATCTTGTCACCTCTCACTAGGCAACAACTTATTCACTTGGCTCACAAGGCCATTAAGCATTATACTTTTTATACAAGTATTTATCATGCCTTATAAGGCTTATGAAATAAGAGAATTACAACCTTCCCATCATTAGGGTTAGGGTTTCCCTTTATCGCCAATTAGGGTTTCATGTTCATTTTATTAATCCAAACCCTAATTCATTACTCCACACATCTAGGAGCATACATTGATATCATAAGTATTCAATCATACTCATTTATCCTCATCATTTATCATTAAATGATTATCAACACAAGGTATGAGTTCTTCTCTCATCCTTACCAGAATATGATTACATCATACTTTATTAACTTGGCTTAACCTTTTCTCAAGGTATGTTAGCCTACACTTATCAAAGTGCATTATATCTCAATGTAACAATTGACATGACATACTTCATGTTTTACTCATCCAAGTATATTTGATTTAGGGTAAATCAAGGTGTATCAACCTTGAGGCGTTGCATGTGATATCTATCATGTCTTGATGTATCACTTCCTTCATCACTTATAACTTACTTAAGTTCATCAACTTATCTTGTATTAGGGTATTTCCCATCCTAATACTTTATTCACTAGCTCATCACATTTATCATGTAATGTATTGGTCATAAGTCACACATTTAAATTATTCAACCATCATCAATGATATGGACTCATCTCGGGTTAAGGCATTATTGATATAAGGTTGTCCATTATCAACCACTCAAGGTGTTTCACCTATCCAGGCATTAGCCACACCATTATTTGGTGTTACACTCATCACTCCTAAGAGTGTCTTACCCTTACCTTTACAAGGTGTATAAGGTTGAATCATGTATGTAAAGTTGAACACATGTATTCGGTTAGGTGTATATCGATCTAGGCATCATCATATCCCTCATACCCTTACCCATTAAGGTATCAACCTTTCCATTCATAATGTGTATTGACTTCACCCTTCATGGGTGTAACATCCCCACCTCACTTGAAGATATTAGCCACACCCTTCTTTAGTGTATTGGCCATCACATGTACTAGGGTACTAACCACCTTGCCACTCTTGTCATCTAGTGTATTGGGTTACCCACCATCTCATTTTAGAGATATGTGCTCAACACCATATTGTCCAAAAAATTATACTTAACCCAATATTGGTTTAAAGGTGTATACTTGCCCATATCACCTAGAGGTGTATGTGTGCTTACCATATCGACCTTGAGGTGTATGTGTGCTTACCGTATCACCCTTGAGGTGTATGTATGCTTTCATATCGGGTTTGTGGTGTATGTGTGCTTCCATATCACTTTTGAGGCATGTGTGTACTTCACACCATACCGGGCAAAGAGGTGTGTTCTTGCTTACCATATCACTTTAAAGGTGTGTTTGCGCTTCACACCATATCACTTTAGAGGTGTGTGTGTGTGCTTCACACCATATCACTTTAGAGTCGTGTGTGTGATTCACACCATATCACTTTAGAGGTGTTTGTTTTACCTCATATCGTGTAAGAGGTGTATGCTACACCCCCATATCGTTCAAGCAGGTATAGAATCATATCTATATCATTTTAGTGAAGTAGGTGCATCATTATATTGGGTTAGAGGTGCTTGCTTGTGTGCTTGCACCCGATATCACTTTTATAAGATGTTGTCATCATCTTCAAGCTCTAGACATTCGTTCTAAATGTTATAGTTCGTGGAAAAAGGTCTAAGAAACTACTAGAACTCATAATATCATCAACTATTTTAGGAAATTTTGGAATTAAAAGTAGTTCATTAAATATTACAATTTAGGTGATGAATAATAACATGGTTGAGTTCAAGTTATATAACCCGCCTTAAGAACAACTTCAAAGCTCCAAGCTCCAAATATCCATGTTCCTAAGGTTGAAGATGACTTTATCACAAGTCCAAGGCTCGTTGACAACTCCTTCATATATAAGGAATCACCATGGATAAGCAATTGGTGAAGAAGAAAAGAAAGGAAGATCAAAACCCTAAAATCATGCTTCAATCCAAGGTTGAAGATGATCATGGCCTCACCTTAGGTTTAAGTATTGAGATCCTTCTTGATCTAGCACCTTTTCATGATACCTCATAACCCTTTCATGATATGCCACCACTTGTGTCCGATATCTCCCTCATTTGGGGCCAAAAACACTTCACTATGGCCGATATCACCCTTCTTGGCCAATATCACCCTACTTGGGCGATATGATCATGCCATGGGCGATACCCAAGGCCCATGCACGATACCACATCACTCCTTCATGATACAAGAGCTCTATGCATGATATTTTAGGGTAGGAGGGTGGTAAGAGTCTAAATATTGCACTAAGGAGTGAAACTAGGGGTATATATACTTGTGGTTCATGAAGGAGGGTCAAAATGAGTTGTCATCAATTTGAGCTAGTTGGTGCCACAGTTCATGCATGGGTGATGTAACATACCGAAATTTGGGCATTTTGCCTTTTGTGTCTCTTTTTCATCTTTTCCTCTCATTTCTATCCTCTTTGGCCGTTCTATTTATTTTTTTTGGAGAATATAATGGTCTAATGAACATTTGTTCACCTTTTCTCTCAATATTTGGGTTTATGCACAAATACCTAAGTAAAAGTTTAGAAGTGCGCTTAATATGTAAAATGTCCACTTAAGTGATAAAAAGAATAAAGAAATTCGTCCTAGAACTTTCTAGTGCTTTTTAGAATCTGAAAAAGAAAGAAAATCCCGAAATATAAATAAAGAAGATGATAAATGCAATAGTTGGGGATAATATGGAATATTTTGGATAAAAGAAGATAATGAGGAATATATTGTTCCAAAAATCCTAAATAGAAACCCAAGTAGATAATTTGGATAATATATATATCAATTTCGTTTTCTTGACTTAAAAGTTGCTTAATGGCCAAGTATCATCTAATTTGCATAATAAATAAATATATAACGCCTTTAATACAAGATAATGGGAAATAAGACAAGAAAGAGAGATAAAATATATAATGCCCTCAAATTAGAAAACTAACTCGAAATTTGTGTTCTAAAAACAAAAATAAGCCTTTGGGAAAATTTGTATTTCATTTGGTCAATGTTTCATATTTAATTTTATTCTGGAGAGAGAAAATGATTTAAAGACAAAAAATATTAAATATATGTTGATAAAAAATAATTAATCTCAAAAACATGTTCCTAACGTTTATTATTACTTGTATACCATGTTTCATATTTTTAGGAAGTTTCTAGATACCTCTAATAAGTTAAAAGGATAAATGAGTGAAAAAATTTAAATGAATTTAATTAAATAATAAAAGTCTTCAAAAAAATAAAGTAATGACAAATTCGTGTTCTACATGTTAAAATAGACCTTTGTATGAATTTTGACTCAATTTAGAAAATATTTGATGAGAGGATAAATTTAGGAGAGAGAAATTACGTAAAACTTTAAGATCATTAATTAAAATAATAAACAACACCAACAAATGAAAATAATGGCAATTTCGTATCCAAAATACTTAATAAGACTTATGGGGGAAGTTATATTATTTTTGGAGAATCTAATAGTCATTGATGAGAGAGGAAAGAGAAAATAGTAATTGGCTTAATTAACTAATCTAATTTTCTCAAAAGGCAAATCTCATTTTATATTCGGATTCCTCACACTTTAATTACCAAATCTATGAATTGGTATATCTCTAACATCTTAATTAATTAAATGAACATGGCACTCTAATATATATATAAATGCATATTACATGGAAAAAAGAAAGGAAACCCCCTTGACTCTTATTTAGTATGCCCTTTAATTTGTTTGACCATTGAATAGCAATTGCTTTCCCAATTGAATTTATATTTAAAATCCTAATTACCATATACTTTAATAGTGGTATTTGATTAAACAAATTAAATGATTTCCTAAACTAAACGTAACGTAACGTTGCGTTACTTCCTCTCCCTCGTCACGTTTTCCCCCTTCCAAAACGGGCAACGCCCAACGCAATAGTTGTCGCCCCCCTTCCTCTCTGTATCCTATTTATATTCCCCCCTTTCTTCCTTTTCTCCTCAAATACATGAAGCCCTAGCCGCCCAGCCTACCCTCACCTTGCGTACAACCGTGGCAAGTAATGCCAGACAGAGTTGAGATCGTTGGGCAGCGTCGCCTCCTCCTCTTCTTCTTCCTCTCCCTAAACGACGCCTAAAACCTGATGCCCTGACGCTACGACGCCCTGATGCTATGACGCCACAACACCACTTCTAGATCTGCAACACCATGACGTCTGCAAACACCTCCATTCAACCTGACGATGGTGACTCATTACATGTTGCTTCTTCCTGGGTCACATGATCATCTTGTTGTGAATCAACCAGACATGCAACCCCCATGGTAACTCTAGACATGTAAGTCTTCATTTTACTTTCAATAGTTTTGTTTTAGAAAATATATTATAAAGATGGGATAAGTATGGAGTAAGGATAATCTAGTTATTTAAAACCTTAACATGAACTAGTCAATTATCTTACCTATCAACTTTGTTATATACAAATGCAAATATTAGATTGTATGAAATCAAACCTGTAACAATACGTTAAAGTAGAGACTTGATATTAAATAGAAGATATTGTATAAGAATCGGGTATATTGATATCCAAAATGATTAATGGATCATCCTAAGATCTTATTGTATACTTACCAAATCCTAAGAATCATTAGTGGGTGTATCATTGCTTTAACGTATCCTTTACATTAGAAATAATATATATATTGGTGCATTACATGATAATTAGAAATACATATGGATCTAGGGAACACTCTCATCTAAATTAATCCAAGGGAACTTGAAATATGTATAAGAATTCATCTAATGATATTGTCTTCTTAGGAATTAAATAGTGAAAAATAATAATAATGTGTAAAGGAATATACTTTTATAAACATATATCTAGATGACATGTTAGTTGGATCAAAACATGTTTATATTAGTGAACCTAATAAATATTCATATGGAATATACTTACATCAATAAACATGGTAAGCATGATGTTAGGAATAATATGGACTCACCTATTTTGGAAGCATATATATTATTATCCACATATATATATGAGTTACATAAAGTTCTGTGACTAAATATTGGTAACTAGAATTAAGATAGATATGTAAAGCATCACATATTACCTCAACAAAGATTAAAATCATAAAATCTAACATGACATTACATGGTAGCGAATTGGGTAATACTAATATAAAAATATAATAGGAACAAATATGTTCACTTTGACTTGGCTAATATACATAATGTGTTTCTAGGATGAAAATTTGACTTTGTGGACCAATGTATACTATTCAAGTTAACCTTTATGTGTGAAAAGAGGTATGTGCATTTACTCTTCAGTTGGGAAAACTTCATACCAATACCTATATTTTCCTAATGAGGCTTAATCTGACTTAATACTTGATTTCTTGAAACCTAAATTGTTCATGCCTCAAAATCAATTGTATTATTATCTTGATTGGGTTTTTACACCCCACTACCATGTTGTTTAAATCTCTTGATTAACCTTGCCATAACTTTTTGCTAGCATGTGATTAAATGTTCTATTTAATTATAAAGTAGTGGTACTTATGTACAACCACCCACAGAGGGCATGTATATAATCGCCCTAGGGGAATGTTTATAATTCTCCCCTATTATATTATAGGTGATTGGGAATGTCTTATTCTCCCCTCACCTAAGGTTAGAGGTCCGGTAGGTGCCTCAACCCTACTTAGTTAGGTAGACATATTAATTTACATGCAAAACCCTTATTTACTTTGTTATTGGCAAGTTTCATTATAAAAAGCCTCATACTCTTGATGTCACACTTTTTAATAAATCTCTAGCCTATTTTTACTTGCTACAACTTTCTTGTCACTTTTAGAATAAATCTTGTAACACATACTTTTCTATCTTTTCCTCTTGCTGGGTATCTTCCCAACCACCCAGGAGCTGAGCGAGGTGGTGGATAAGGCGTGAAGATCTTAGATGTTGATTTGGACTTAGATGATGGACATGTTGCTTGGAGACAAAAGTGGAGTAGTTAGATTTCCCTCTACTTAGATCCTCTTTTTGTATAAAGCATATACACCCATATTGGGGAAATTTTTTATGTACACTTAATTTAAATTGAATATAGTCAAAATTTTATCTTCCGATGCTATCAAAATTGGATTTTGTTTACCATTGTTATTAGTAGAGAGGTTGATTGATTTCACCTCTTTACAGCATGGTATCAGAGCCAATGGTAGTCGGATCTTTGACTATTTCAATTTGTCTCCCTCGTTAGAACCCTAGACTTACATAGTTCCTTTCGGTGACATGGTTACCCTAGATTTGATCTACCTTGATGATAGGTTAACTTAGGAACCAATAGTTCCACATTAGAACCTTGATGAATAAAATTCTAAAATACTTATAATTAAAATATGCATAACTTAATGTTGTTTAGGTTTTCCTTTAGGCAACTATTAGGGCATGCAGTTGAAGCAAGGGTGTCTAGAAAGGATCAGGGTTTCGAGGGCTGGCAATATTTTCCTCCGCACCACTAGCTTGGTATACGAGGACTCCCGTGCCCATATGATACCGGCCTGGCCTGCGCTGATACGAATTGCCCGAAATAGTTTGCTTTTAGGCAATAGTAAACTTAGAGTTCTATGATGTATATCTTTGGGTATCCTAATAGTTTGACTTGAGTTTTACAAGTATGTTGGTTTCTCCTAAAACACTAATATGATAACCATTGACTTGTTTGAGGATATATACCCTATATAGTTCCTTATGTCCCTTAGGACTGTATGCTTTGATAAGTTTATCCATAGAACCTAGACCTTGGAGTTTGGGTGTTTGGAAAGATATCAGAGTGCGCAGTGGAAGTATGATGGATCTTGATAATGGTTTAATTATACTTATTCTTTAACCCTAAGTGTAGTAGGTCGAACCCTTTAAGGGGTGGAGTATGGTTAGGTTGATGATGTTTGAGTAGTTAGATTTCGAGGACGAAATCCTCTTTAGGGGGTGGAACCCTATAGCAACTTGAAGTCTATCTAATCTATGTTTAGAAACCCTAATCCTTTGGATAGGAGGTTAGTATGCATGGATACTAAGTTTTGACCATACAAGCTATAGTTGTAACCCTAACATGTTTGTTTATGTATTAATGAATATATAAAGGTCATCTAATGTATAATTCATATGTTCAAATCCTAACGGATAACCAATGCACATAATAAGAGTAGGCCACATATTAATACGAAATCATGAATCACATGATGCTAACCACGCCATAACCCTAATGATATGATGAGTAATATAATTATAACATAATTCGGAATTAATGCATGCTAAATATGAATAAGTGAAATAAAATGGTCATGTTGACCTAAACCCTAAGTTGTAATAATCTAACCTATACATCCTTAATGTCTTTCATGATACATTAATGATATAAAGTGCCATAATTGAATAACCTACCTTGACGTATATAATCATAGAATCACATATTTATCAATTCATCAATATAAAATGCAAGTTACCTTGTTATGTAATACTCATGTAATTAGTCACTTAATGTGAATCAATTCATTAACGTGTAGGATGTTCCACCTTGATCATTTAAAATACATGTAAAGGCTTCAATGTGAATATGAAGTAATTGGATTCACATAAGTGTGCAAAATCAATAGGATAAATAAATGAATATGAAAGATGATTAATGATGACATTAATGTGATCAATAAAGATAATTTGACGATGTGAACATGTTTAATATGAATATAAGTAACTAACATGACATTAATAATTATATGTTTAACCAAGAATTGGATAGAATGTCTTAAATCATGTAAAATAATTTGTTACAAATTAATACGGTGATAATATAAGGATGATGAAGTCTAAGCTCAAAATATTAATGATAATTATAATATTGAATATTGAGATAACTGAGTAACTCCTAATTGTGATAAAATCCTTAATAAGATAAACGAGAAATACATATATATAAATAGTTTAATGGATAATAATGAAATATAACCCTTTTTACAATAAAGTGAATATGACATGACAAAATTAAAATAATGATGATAATGTGATATTATAATGGATGTAATCCTAATGCACCATAAATGTAAATAAAGTTAAGTATCCTAAAAAGAATATCTTAATAATGGCCCCTAGGCGATCCATGAGAACCCGACCTATGATTAGTTGATGTATGTGAAGTTTCTAAACCCTTAGGTGTAGTTGAAGTATAAGTTTTGGTGAAAGTGGTATGGTCGGAGGAACAACCTGTAGTTTTATGATGTGAGGTTGCACACTCACCCTTCCGAAATTGCTAGTGATTTCGGGGACGAAATCCTCTTGAAGGGGTGGAGTGTTGTAACATATCGAAATCTGGGCATTTTGCCTTTTGTGTCTCTTTTTCATCTTTTCCTCTCATTTCTATCCTCTTTGGCCGTTCTATTTATTTTTTTTTGGAGAATATAATGGTCTAATGAACATTTGTTCACCTTTTCTCTCAATATTTGGGTTTATGCACAAATACCTCAGTAAAAGTTTAGAAGTGCGCTTAATATGTAAAATGTCCACTTAAGTGATAAAAAGAATAAAGAAATTCGTCCTAGAACTTTCTAGTGCTTTTTAGAATCTGAAAAAGAAAGAAAATCTCGAAATATAAATAAAGAAGATGATAAATGCAATAGTTGGGGATAATATGGAATATTTTGGATAAAAGAAGATAATGAGGAATATATTGTTCCAAAAATCCTAAATAGAAACCCAATAAGATAATTTGGATAATATATATATCAATTTTGTTTTCTTGACTTAAAAGTTGCTTAATGGCCAAGTATCATCTAATTTGGATAATAAAGAAATATATAACGCCTTTAATACAAGATAATGGGAAATAAGACAAGAAAGAGAGATAAAATATATAATGCCCTCAAATTAGAAAACTAACTCGAAATTTGTGTTCTAAAAACAAAAATAAGCCTTTGGGAAAATTTGTATTTCATTTGGTCAATGTTTCATATTTAATTTTATTCTGGAGAGAGAAAATGATTTAAAGACAAAAAATATTAAATATATGTTGATAAAAAATAATTAATCTCAAAAACATGTTCCTAACATTTATTATTACTTGTATACCATGTTTCATATTTTTAGGAAGTTTCTAGATACCTCTAATAAATTAAAAGGATAAATGAGTGAAAAAATTTAAATGAATTTAATTAAATAATAAAAGTCTTCAAAAAAATAAAGTAATGCCAAATTCGTGTTCTACATGTTAAAATAGACCTTTGTATGAATTTTGACTCAATTTAGAAAATATTTGATGAGAGGATAAATTTAGGAGAGAGAAATTACGTAAAACTTTAAGATCATTAATTAAAATAATAAACAACACCAACAAATGAAAATAATGGCAATTTCGTATCCAAAATACTTAATAAGACTTATGGGGGAAGTTATATTATTTTTGGAGAATCTAATAGTCATTGATGAGAGAGGAAAGAGAAAATAGTAATTGGCTTAATTAACTAATCTAATTTTCTCAAAAGGCAAATCTCATTTTATATTCGGATTCGTCACACTTTAATTACCAAATCTATGAATTGGTATATCTCTAACATCTTAATTAATTAAATGAACATGGCACTCTAATATATATATAAATGCATATTGCATGGAAAAAAGAAAGGAAACCCCCTTGACTCTTATTTAGTATGCCCTTTAATTTGTTTGACCATTGAATAGCAATTGCTTTCCCAATTGAATTTATATTTAAAATCCTAATTATCATATACTTTAATATTGGTATTTGATTAAACAAATTAAATGATTTCCTAAACTAAATGTAACGTAACGTTGCGTTACTTCCTCTCCCTCGTCACGTTTTCCCCCTTCCAAAACGGGCAATGCCCAACGCAATAGTTGTCGCCCCCCTTCCTCTCTGTATCCTATTTATATTCCCCCCTTTCTTCCTTTTCTCCTCAAATACATGAAGCCCTAGCCTCCCAGCCTACCCTCGCCTTGCGTACAACCGTGGCAAGTAATGCCAGACAGAGTTGAGATCGTTGGGCAGCGTCGCCTCCTCCTCTTCTTCTTCCTCTCCCTAAACGACGCCTAAAACCTGACGCCCTGACGCTGCGACGCCCTGATGCTATGACGCCACAACACCACTTCTAGATCTGCAACACCATGACGTCTGCAAACACCTCCATTCAACCTGACGATGGTGACTCATTACATGTTGCTTCTTCCTGGGTCACATGATCATCTTGTTGTGAATCAACCAGACATGCAACCCCCATGGTAACTCTAGACATGTAAGTCTTCATTTTACTTTCAATAGTTTTGTTTTAGAAAATATATTATAAAGATGGGATAAGTATGGAGTAAGGATAATCTAGTTATTTAAAACCTTAACATGAACTAGTCAATTATCTTACCTATCAACTTTGTTATATACAAATGCAAATATTAGATTGTATGAAATCAAACCTGTAACAATACGTTAAAGTAGAGACTTGATATTAAATAGAAGATATTGTATAAGAATCGAGTATATTGATATCCAAAATGATTAATGGATCATCCTAAGATCTTATTGTATACTTACCAAATCCTAAGAATCATTAGTGGGTGTATCATTGCTTTAACGTATCCTTTACATTAGAAATAATATATATATTGGTGCATTACATGATAATTAGAAATACATATGGATCTAGGGAACACTCTCATCTAAATTAATCCAAGGGAACTTGAAATATGTATAAGAATTCATCTAATGATATTGTCTTCTTAGGAATTAAATAGTGAAAAATAATAATAATGTGTAAAGGAATATACTTTTATAAACATATATCTAGATGACATGTTATCTGGATCAAAACATGTTTATATTAGTGAACCTAATAAATATTCATATGGAATATACTTACATCAATAAACATGGTAAGCATGATGTTAGGAATAATATGGACTCACCTATTTTGGAAGCATATATATTATTATCCACATATATATATATGAGTTACATAAAGTTATGTGACTAAATATTGGTAACTAGAATTAAGATAGATATGTAAAGCATCACATATTACCTCAACAAAGATTAAAATCATAAAATCTAACATGACATTACATGGTAGCGAATTGGGTAATACTAATATAAAAATATAATAGGAACAAATATGTTCACTTTGACTTGGCTAATATACATAATGTGTTTCTAGGATGAAAAGTTGACTTTGTGGACCAATGTATACTATTCAAGTTAACCTTTATGTGTGAAAAGAGGTATGTGCATTTACTCTTCAGTTGGGAAAACTTCATACCAATACCTATATTTTCCTAATGAGGCTTAATCTGACTTAATACTTGATTTCTTGAAACCTAAATTGTTCATGCCTCAAAATCAATTGTATTATTATCTTGATTGGGTTTTTACACCCCACTACCATGTTGTTTAAATCTCTTGATTAACCTTGCCATAACTTTTTGCTAGCATGTGATTAAATGTTCTATTTAATTATAAAGTAGTGGTACTTATGTACAACCACCCACAGAGGGCATGTATATAATCGCCCTAGGGGAATGTTTATAATTCTCCCCTATTATATTATAGGTGATTGGGAATGTCTTATTCTCCCCTCACCTAAGGTTAGAGGTCCGGTAGGTGCCTCAACCCTACTTAGTTAGGTAGACATATTAATTTACATGCAAAACCCTTATTTACTTTGTTATTGGCAAGTTTCATTATAAAAAGCCTCATACTCTTGATGTCACACTTTTTAATAAATCTCTAGCCTATTTTTACTTGCTACAACTTTCTTGTCACTTTTAGAATAAATCTTGTAACACATACTTTTCTATCTTTTCCTCTTGCTGGGTGTCTTCCCAACCACCCAGGTGCTGAGCGAGGTGGTGGATAAGGCGTGAAGATCTTAGATGTTGATTTAGACTTAGATGATGGACATGTTGCTTGGAGACAAAAGTGGAGTAGTTAGATTTCCCTCTACTTAGATCCTCTTTTTGTATAAAGCATATACACCCATATTGGGGAAATTTTTTATGTACACTTAATTTAAATTGAATATAGTCAAAATTTTATCTTCCGATGCTATCAAAATTGGATTTTGTTCACCATTGTTATTAGTAGAGAGGTTGATTGATTTCACATCTTTACAGGTGACACGTGTACATGCATGCATCAACATTTATCTTGACACGAAAAACAGTTGAGGGTGATCTGGGGATAAACATTTGTCCATTACATATCCCTTTGATTAAGATATATCAATTAATTCATCACTTTAAGCACAACTCGTCACAACTTTACTAAGCAAGTTGTAACCCAACACAACTCACCTCCTTGAGGTGCTTTGCACGACATGTCCTTTGCCAAGAGTTCACAAAACGATATGAGACTCCTCCTATGGCTCCTTGGTTGATAGGCACTCATATATAAGCTTTTCAACTTGATACAACTCAAGTTAAGCTTTCATATTCAACTCTTTTTCTTGGCCATTTCATCACCAAGATTACCATCACTCATAATTGATTCAAATATGGTTTATCCTTCTTAATATCTCCTCTAAATGATACTAGGAGGGAGTAGGGACACTCTAGAGGTGGTAATTTGCATATCAACCCCACATATTGGGTAAATTACAATTTGTACCAAAATTGGTACCCAAGGTGCCAACATTATTCAAACAAGTTCAAACTTGGAATTTAGGCTTTCCACAAGCCACCACCTTGCATAATTCTCTCTCTTATGATGATAAAATATATAAAGAACGTTTAAAATGTGACATATTGCAATATAACCCCTCAACTTGGGTAAATTGCACTTTGGTCCAAAAAAAGGAACATTGCTCAAACAGCATTCAATCAGGACCATACTTGAAACATAAGTGTGTCACATGATAAAAAAACACCTTAGAGGATTATATTAAAGTTCTAAGCAACTTTTTTAGCCAAAAAAATTGGGTTACCTCATAACCCAGGTCAGGGTCGTTACAGATATGATGAAGAAGATGCACTCATTATAAATTGTAAGAAATATAGAAGGTATACATCTAACAAAAATTCTAGTTCTTCTTCCTCTTCTTCCATTAGGAGCTTTGAATGCAGCAAGAAAGGACATGTAAAGAATGAATGTCTTAAGATCAATAATGGGAACAAATCTTCCTTCAAGAAGAAAGAAAAGGAAGATAAAGCTTACAAAGCTACTTGGGATGAGTCAAGTGATGACAGTGAAAGTGGAGAGGAAGAAGTAGAATGTCTCATAGCCAAGGAAGATGAAAATGAAGACTCAAGTGATGTAAGAATTCTTGAATTATCTAAAGAAGAATTAGCTAGTAGTCTTGAAGAAACACATGATAAATATGTTGATTGTAAAAATAATTTGAAGAAGCTTACAAAAACAAATGATGATTTACATGCTAAATTATATATGCTTTCTTATAAAAATGAAAGTCTCATATCTTAAAGAGATACTTTAAAATCCTCCATCAATGATCATAATGTCAAGTTGCTTGCTATAGAAATAGATTATAATTTTCTTTGCCAAGAAAAGGTTGAATTTCTTACTAAAATAAATGATCTCAGAACTCAACCTATTCTATGTACTCATTTGGATTATGATATTATTGTCAAAGAAAGAGATATTTTTTTTATCTAATTTATATCAAGAAAAGTTAGACATTAAAAGGAAAATGGATGAAATTGCTAAGTTGCAAACAGATATGTGTAGTTTGAAAAATAAAGGCTTTCTTGATAAAATCCTAGAAAGCTTAGTTGGTCAATTTGGGAGGAGAATAATAGGTTATGTATCCAAAGGCAAATCCTATCATAAACCCAGAGCTAGAAAGATACAAGTACCCATGTACCTAAAAACAATCAAGTTGGTGACCACGTTGTTAAAAAGAGAAATGAAATCGATTTCATTTGCTGTCATTATTGCTTACATTTTGGACATTACTCATTCTCATGCACTTATAAGAAAAATAAGGATAAAGATTTAGTTTGGGTTCCAAAACCACAAACTTAGAAACATGGAAAATTTAGTTGAGATTTGACCTAAACCTTGTTTTGAAAATCTTATTGTATTATCTCAACTAAAATAAGCTTTAACTTGCGTATTTTTGTATGATTTGATTGAAAAAGTCAACATGATTTGTTTGAAATTTATATACTTACTGAAAACTCACATCTTTTGATAATGTTTTTGACCAAGACCCCCTCCCCCGGTTGAAGAAATAATTGACCAAGGGGATTTCTGTCAAAAATTGCATTTTCTGGCAAATCCTTTTAGTCGATAATCATTTTGACTGAGAATAGTTCTGGTTGAGTAAATGGCTGACTGAGGATAGTTCTGAAAAGAAATTGTTATTGAAATAATAAACATGTGACTATATTTAACTTTTTTTATCTAAATCTACAAACAATCTTCATAATAAGCTATTCTAAAATATGAAACATTTTAATAAATGTTACTAACCAAAAGAACCACCACATGGGTACCAAAATCTATCTATTTTGTAGGATTGGATGATTGATAGTGGTTGTTGCAAACACGTGAATGGAAACAAGGAGGATTTCCAAACACTTGAAGAAAAGAAGTGAGGAACGGTCACATTTGGAGATATTGCCAAAGGTAAAATTATTGGGATAGGTAATGTTGGTAAAAACCTTCAAATTAAAAATGTGCTACTTATTGATGGATTGCATCATGACTTGATTAGTGTTAGTCAATTATTTGATAGTGGCTATGATATTTTATCTAACAAATAATGATGCAAGATACTCATTGAGAACACTAATGATGTTTTTTATGAAGTAAAAAGAATATGAAATCTATTTATACTTAGAACTAACTCTATGCAAGCTATTGTTGGAAAATGTCTTCTTACAAATGATGAACCTTTACAATTATTGAAAAGAAAATTAGTTCGTGCAAGTGCACATGTCATGAAGAAGTTCATAAGTATGATCTTATTTGTGGTCTACCCAAACTTTCTTTTGATGAACATGAAAATTGTGAACCATGTACTCTAGTTAAGCAAAATAAAATTGCTTTCAAATCCAAAACCTTTCTTAGTACTACTAGATCATTAAAACTCATTCAAATGTATTTGTTTGGTCCTATGAAGACTCAATCTATTAGTGGTAAAAGATATTGCTTTTTTTGTTGATGATCATAGTAGATATACATAAGTTCATTTTTTTCAACTAAAGATGACACTATTAAATATTCATTCAATTTTGTTCTATGATTGAAAATCAACTACAAAGAAAAATATGCACCACTAGAAGTGAGCATGGTGGGAATTTGAAAATCATATATTTGAAGAATTTTGTACATCTCAAGGGTACATACTCATAATTTTTCAGCACCATGAACCCCACAACAAAATAGAATAGTAGAAAGGGAAAATTGGTCTTTACAAGAAATGGCTAGAACAATGTTATTGGAACATAATACACCTAAAATCTTTTGGGTTGAAGTAGTAAATATAGCATGCTATGTATTAAATCATGTAACAATTCACTCATATATTAAGAAAATCCCTTATGAACTCAACTTCAATAAGAAACCAAGAGTTGGCTATTTTCATACCTTTGTTACACCTTGTTACATCTTGAATACAAAGGATGATAGAGATAAGTTTGACCCTAAATCACATAAAGAATTCTTCTTGGGATATTCAATTTCAAGTAAGGCATTTAGAATTTACAATAATATATCTAGAAAAGTTAAAGAGCATATCACATTTCATGAAATGACAACACAAATTGCTGAAAATGAAATTGAAAATGAAAACTTAAATGACATTACTCATCGAATTGAGTACCTAACCATATCAACAAAAGATGATCAAAATTATGAAATTGAACAACATAATAATGAAGCACAAAAAACTATTCCAAGATTAATCAGGGACCATCCTCAAGATTTATTCATTAGAAATCCTTTTGATAAAGTACAATCCTGAACATCATTTGGAGATGTTTCAAACATGGCCTTTGTATCAATTATTGAACCTAAAAAGGTAAATGAAGGTCTAAAAGATGAGTATTGGATATTGGATATGTAATAAAAGCTAAACCAATTTACTAAGAACAATGTATGGGACTTAGTTCCTAGGCCTCAAGATAAAACCATCATTGGAACTAAGTGGATTTTTCAAAATAAATTTAATGTAGTCGGGGAAGTGGTTAGAAACAAAGCTAGATTGGTTGCTCAAGGATATAATTAACAAGAAGGGATAGACTTTGATGACACCTATGCACCTTTGGCTAGATATGAAGCTATTAGAATGTTATTAGCTATATCTTCCCATTAAGACATCAAACTATTTCAAATGGATATAAAAAGTGCATTTTTAAATGGAATCATAGAAGAAGAAGTCTATGTTGCTCAACCACCTAGTTTCAAAATTCCCAAAAAACTTGACCATGTTTATAAATTAAAGAAAGCAATTTATGGTCTAAAACCAAAACCACGCAATTGGTATCAAAGACTTAAAAACTATCTCTTTGATAATGGTTTCTCCATTGGAAAATTAGATTCCACTTATTTTTCAAAACATATGTATCAGACTTTCTTGTTTTTCAAATATATGTTGATGATATCGTTTTTGGTTCTTCAAATGATTCCTTAAGTAATCAATTCAGTGAAATCATGCAAAAGGAATTTGAGATGAGTATTATGGGAGAATTAACATTTTTATAAAACAAACACCTGTCAGAATTTTTCTGAGCCAAGAGAAATACACCAAAGAATTCCAAAAAGATTTGGTATGGAAAATTTCAAACATGATACTACACCCATGGACACTTCTTCTAAAACTGACAAGGATGAAGATGGTGAGCCCATTGATGATTCTTTATATAGGGCCATGATTGGTAGCTTTCTATACTTGGCTACTTCTAGACCGAATATAATGTTTTTCATTTGACTTTGTGCTAGATTTCAATTAAAACCAATGCACTCTCATTTGAAGATTAAAAAGAATTTTATATAACCTCATCGGTACTATCGACTATGATTTGTGGTATCCTAAAGGACAATCATTGGATTTAAATGCTTATGCTGATGTCGATTATGTTGGTTGTTGACTTGATCACAAGAGCACATGTGGTGGTTGTTTCTTACTAGAAAGAGCCCTAGTATCTTGGTTTAATAGGAAACAAAATAAAGTTTCCCTGTGTACCACTGAAACTAAATTTGTGGTAGTTGGCCCATGTTGTGCTCAAGTACTCTACATGCAACAAGTGTTGAATGACTATGGCTTTGCATTTTCTTCAACGCTAATTTTCTGTGACAATGCTAGATCGATAAACATGGCCCATAATCCTATTTTACATAGTTCTATCAAGCATATTGAGGTTAGACATCATTTCTTAAGAGATCATATTTCTAAAAATAATATATATCTTCATCATGTTGATACAGAAGAGAAATTGGCTGGTATCTTTACTAAACCTCTTCCTTTGGATCAATTTCAATATATTAGAAAGAGGTTACTCATTACTCCCTTAGAAGATGTTTTCTTTGATATATGTTCTCAAAATTCTTGATAATTTTTTTATTTGAAATTCATGTGATTTTTAGTGCATAAAATTTTAGAACTCTTCCTTTGTTTAGTCACAAAAATTTATTATCATGAACAAGCACTTAAACAAGCTCAAAGCAATTGTGCAAAATTATTCACAATATCATATTTGGTCTATGATTTAGTGGAGTGAGAAAGTTCTCAGTTGAAAATTTTCTCAATTGAGTTCCACTTGGTACAACCTCGGCCGACTATGCAAATCTCCGCCAAAATTCTTCTAAAAACCTCATGGACCGAATTTTTTTCACAAATGTCCCTCGATGAAAAATATTGTCAGTCGAGTCCTCAACTGTTGTGCCCAAAGATCCAAATTCCAAAGTTGACCGACTAGCCATTACCACGATCCATTGGAAAAGAGTTGTTGGGGTCTCGGTCAACGAGTTTGTCGACCGAGTAGGTCTCTATTTTTCTTTAAAAAGCACCCCAATCCGCCCATTTTCTACACACCTCAATTTCTCTCTACTACATTACTTCCATAGTGTTTCTTAGAGCTATTCTCTAGCAACATTAATCCCCTACCATATCCACCTCTTCTTCCACCACTCTTGGATCCAGATGGCCTCCTCCTTAGCTCATGGTGGGAAGAAGCAAGTTGTTGCAAGGAAGGGAAGGAAAGTCACTCCAACCTTGAGCGTCATCAACTACATCCCCTTCAACGACATTACTACTGGAGAACACTACCTAAAGAACACCTCAAAGTCTCCACTTCACTAATGATCGGTGGACCTCAATGACATCATCACTCTTCACGATTTCTCACAGCTATTGAATGTGCAAAAATTGATGAAGTTTCTTATCTCTTCCTTCTATTTCTGGTCCACCCAAGTTGTTAATGAATTCTATGCTAACCTTACTAGGGACTCAATGAGCCATTTTCTTTCACTTCCATGGTTGATGGGTTAGCCTTTCGTTTCTTCAAAAATGACATTCTCAAAATGATAGATATAGATGCAGAAGAATATGGAGAATTTCTAGACCTCACCACTGGAAATCCGATCTCTAAATTCTCCACCGATGATAACACCATTAGCCTTGGTGATATTAAAAAGGCTATATTCCTTCCCAACACCTCATCTCATGAGCATATGGTAACTTATTATTCTACATCCTTAACCCTTAAAGCTAGGACTGTAAACCTAATTATCTCCCATAACATTTATCCTAGAGCCAACAAAACTAAAATTCCACAATTTAGGATGTGCCTCATCTATGCTATACTTGAAAGCATTCTTGTGAACTTTGTTCGCATCATCCTATCAAATATGTTTGACTTGTTTGGAAATCCTCCCTATGATGATTTTGTGTGCCAAATAATCCAATACTCTCTTGACAAAAACCTAAAGGAGTTAGGCTACAAGTGTGATAGAATTCCTCAAAGAATTACCCAAAACACTATTGATAAAATGGGAATTGACTTTGGGCACAAAAGAGCTAGGACCGAAGGGGAGACATCCACTGAAGTAAATCCTCCTCCTCCTACTCCTCCTAGCTAGTCCATAGAAAATCTAGCCAATGATGCTTTCTATCTCAAAGGGGCCACCTATCACCTTGGGAGATAACTATATTACAACCACCATGCCATGACATATCTAAACCAAAAAACGCAAGCTTTATCTTCTAATGTTCCCAACACATACCCTTATTCACTCTATCCTGGGAGCCTCTGTCCTTTTAACCATTACACCTAATACACCCAAGCTCCACCACCACATTCAAATGATCATTCCCATACCCAATAATCTCCCATGCAACTCCAAGACATAGTTGCTCGCTTCAGGTTTGATAGGGCACCTACATCTGGGGAGGCATATGCTCTCACTAAGACCGATGCACTTGACTGGAAAACACATGTCAAGTACTATGGTGATACTCCATTCATTGGGAAAGATCCTAAATTTCATGTAATCTTGAACTCTTTCAAGTGATGTTGTTATCCTATGTAGTGAGTAGTACAGCTTATGTAACCACTTTAGTGAAGCTTATGTTGTTATCATATGTTGTCATCAATGAAATTGAGCCTGTTTGTGTTCACTTGTTCATGATATTAAAATTTATCTTATGGCTTTCATTGGACATTTTTCATCACTTTGTTTTTCTCTTTACATCTTGAATATGCTATTCAGGGGGAGTATTCCATTCAAGGGGAGTAAGTTTAAAATGATTATATGGCTATCTTTTCAAAATGACAAAGGGGGAGAAATAAAATAAAACAAAATAAATGAGTTTCATGATCTCTTAGCTTAGCATTAATTGATGCCACATTTCCTTAAGAGATGGATACTATGTTCCATATATCTTTAGGAATAATTATCACACATTTTATGAAAACAAGAAAAGCTCTTCATCTTAGGTATATCACAGGTGTGAAACTCATCTTGTTTAAATTATTTTTAGAAATGTTAGTCTTCTTCAAAAAGGGAGAGATTGTTGACTAAATTGGACATTAGCATGCCCTTTGTTTTGATGATGACAAACATTTCATACTTGTAGATCTAACATGCTATTTGAGTATTTTAGGGTTCAAAGTAATAGGAAAATTCTAATAAGTGGAAATTTGAAGATCAATGCACAAATTGGAGATCAGATGCACTTAATTGTATATGTGTTCATGATTGTACTCAAATGTAAGCACTTATAAAAAGATATCATGTACAAGTACTTAGACATCATGTGAATCAAGTGTTAGATCTTCCCTATCCATTCATAACCCTTATCTAGGTTCCTCCGAGAGTTAGAATCACCATAATTCTTTGAAATACACACTTAATAGGTGATTCAAAAGACTAAAATAGGGACATTCTCAGTTGAGAAACTAGTCGACTGAGAAAAACATGGTCAAAGGTATTGTCGATCGAGAACCACCTTAGTCGAACATCTCAGCACTGTTCAAAACCTTAGATATTTTTTCTCTAAAATGGGTTTCATGTTGGGTTATAGAGGAGGCAGAGAAGGCAGCGGAAATAAAAAAAAAATATCCTCCCCAAACCCAAATCAAGGAAACACGTCAACGTCTACATAATAGGAAAGGGATGTTTTGTGGAATCATACCTTGTCCCGAGGCTTGCTCGGAGACAATACCTCGCGCCTTGTGTGGTCTTCACCTCCAGTCTTGGACGGTGTCTGTGCAGCTCCTGGTCGCACCGAGACTGAAGACTCCTGGTCTCATTGGGACTGTCGGGATTGACAGCTGTCCTTCGAGCAACAGAAATCTCCCGCCTCTGAAGTAGTCCACACGGACCACCTGGAACTCCAATCTCCTTGTCCCATAAGGAATTGGAAGGAGTCGCACCCTCTTGTCAGCGTACTAGTCGCCAACACACTCTCCTGCTACCAGTCACTTTTTGTAGTTGTATTTCCCTTGTTGTGCCTCCCTTATCGGGTAGCACTTGCTTGGGCTCTCTCGGTTACCAAAACCAGAGAGAAAGACAACTTCACAGAGCAACTGGTTGCACTAAATTATTCTTTGATAAGCCCCCAATACCCCTATATATAGGAGGGTCATGGGATAGGGTTCTCTATCCCAGGCAATGTAGGATTAAAGCAGGAGTAGAAGGTTTCGAGATTTTCCACAAAAACAACCAACTGTGTGACCTGAACCAGTCGGTTGACACCTCAACCGATCGGTTGGGGATTTGAGCCGGTCGGTTGACACCTCAACCGATCGGTTGGGACCCATGAAACGATCGGTTCACTTCTGAACCGGTCGATTCGTGGTCCTGATCAGTTCTCGATTGACTTTCTTTCTTTTATTTTGAATCGGTATCAAATACTAATCCTTGTTCTAATCAAATTGGGCAAGTGAAACAAACAAAAAAGAAATTTCTCACCAATCTTACTTTCCCAACTTTCTCGGTTGGACCAGTTGAACCGATCATTTCAACACTAAAACCGATCGTTTCACCCTGTCCATGAGCTGATCGACTCACCATCTGAGCCATTCGGTTCACCAATCTCAGCCGATCGGTTCATCACATGAGCCGATCGGTTGGGAGTGCAAATTGTGCAAAAATAGTCAATTGTAGTTTCAATCAATCTAATACTCTAATCAATCGATCCAACACCTTGAATACTATGATTTTGAGCTATCAATTGATTGAGTGTTTAATTGAACTACTAAACTCCTTTAGTAATCAATCTAAACATAAATTGTGGACAAAACTCCTTTTCCAGGTTAAATCCTATGTGTGTGACCCTGTAGGTTCTTTTCACGTTGGCAGTGAAAGTCCATAACACTTATGACTTTACAAGCAAAGAGCGGTGCCTAGTCACACATCAGTGCTACCCAAGTGAAATAGAAATTTGGAGAACAGCTTTCAATCCTACAATCGATGTATGGTGTTACAGTGAATGTATAATTCCTTTGTCACTGATATCCTGAATGAACTCAAGGCATGGAACAGTCATCCTGTCAACGTTCATTCACTTTCTTGATCTCAGAGTAGATTAGAAGAGATATGTTATGACATCAGTATGCATGCACGTCTTTCTCTATCCTACTCATCAAGTGGCCATGGATATCAAACTCCCTCAGGAGGGACAAATTCCATGTCTATCACTCACCCCTCAAAAGCCCCATGTGTCAAAGCCACCCAATCATCACCTTTATAACAACCCATGTTTCAGGACTGCGTTTGATGATGTCAAAGTGTGCCCAATGACATGTGTTGAGTGTAGTGATTTCAGGTCAAAGAATCACACTCACCACCATCACTGTGAGTACTGACTGTGACTACCATGTCATGGTTCCATGTGTCAAACTCACAGTGGGTCTGTCCGGTACACTTATTCTCTAACAAGTACCTATGTGTTTGGTTTGATATCTCTATATCATGACTAATGAAATTCTATCATCAACCAACACCACAATCTAGTCTTGTGTGTCATTATTGTCTATCTACCTTCCACAATGACATCCGACTAGGGACATAACAAGAATGTACAAACTCTTAGCATCTGTATGATCTCATCATTCAGGTCCTGAACCTGAAAGCATACGTCATTGAGTACTGTCATTCTCTAGACATTCAATATGTTCTATCACTATCTCATATGACTGAACCAGAAAGAATTGGAAGCTTGACTTTGATGTTTATCAAATCAATCTTAATGTATCCCATCAATCATCTCATGATTGGCTCTCAGGGCATACATACCAACATTTCGAACAAAAATGTTTTCAACTGAGCAAACCTTGGTCCTAATCTTTTGATCGTTTGACCAAGTGATTAGTAATTGGGAGTTGAAAATATACATTACTACACATTTTCCTTAAACCCAGACTCGGTCAAAGAAATGCTCGACCCGGACACAGTTCGTTCGACAAACTTGTCAACTGAGCAGGGTTCTGGATTGTTCTTTTAAGTATGAACCAATTAGCCATTTCTAGCCCATGATTGTATACCTAATAGCTAGTTAAGCACCAAGAACAATCTAGAGACTCCCTAGAACATCCCTAGGTACTTGAAGACCATTCTTATAAATAGGAGAGGCCTTAGGATACTTAAAGAGCTTGAGAATCCATTATATTGAGCAACAAAGCCAAGCAACACTTGCCATCTTGATTTTCAAGCTCCAAATTTGTGTCCTATAGCCATAGCCTCTTATCCAACACATAGAAACGTCCATCTTAAGTGGATTGAGAGGTCTAACATTTAACATAGGATCAAAGCCCTATACACAATTTGTGTACTACCTTTCTTCCAATCCCCAAGCACAGGTTAAAGCTATTTGTACTCCTTGGCTATTCCAAGTTGTGGAGGCTACTTGAGAGAGCTTGGTTGAAGCTACTTCTTGGTGGAGAAGGCTGCTTCAAGGGGTGCTTAAGATTACTTCAAGAAGGCAACTTCAAGGGAGGTTAGAGAAACTTCTAGGTGAAGGTTATCTCAAGGTGGTGTAGCTACTTTAAGGAAAAGAAGATTGCTCCAAAGGCTTCGAGTTACTTTAAAGAATTATGCTTGAAGGAGGTTGAGGCTACTTCTAAAGGAAGGCTATTTCAAGGAAGGTGATTGTAATTTATTGGAACATCCTTGAGAGGTAAATAAAATTAATCATTTTCAAAATCTCAATTGGAGACAATTGGATAGTATATTGACAACCTGTGATGACCCCAACTTCTATAAACTTTCCTTAATGACATTCACAGATATGTGTGCACTCATATCTATAGACGTCATAAGGGAAAATAAAAGAGATTGTGGTAGTCAACTAAATCATAAGAACACGTCAAATCATTGTTCACAACATCATTATATAGCCACAAAAATAGCATTCATAGATAATAATAAAAGTCATACATATATTATTCTGGATAGAAGAAGTGAATATTTTGTAAAATGAAATACATAGGATTTAGAGCATCCTATACATCGTTTTGTAGAAAAACAACTATCTAACTGAAAAGGGGAAAAGGAATGGAAATCTAGCTAGTCTATCCTCCACGCCCATTTATTTTGTAGCTTGAGGTACTTTGAGGTCCATTATTTGTTCCTTGTACCTAGAAAATACGAGAAACAAAAATCATCAACATAAATTGGTACGTGGTAAAAAGTGCATTAGTATTATTGCATAGTTGTAAATACTTAAAGAAATAATAAAGAAAAGAAAACCATTGCTTACGGTAGAAAATTAGGTAAACACCTCTTTTACACATTTCATTAGATGCAGTTGTACTACAATTTTTATCATCACTTATCATACATTAAACATGTTCAAAATTACTTTATCACACATATTGGATGGGAAATTCATCATACATCCATACTAGGAAAAAATATCATACATCCATATTGGGCCAATGTGCACTAGTGGCTACAACTCATCAAAATGTTCCTTTGTGTTCCATTAAGTTTTGGCAAAGCGTATAGCACTGGTAATCATCCAACAAGGTATAAGCAAATAGAATCACACAAGGTACATCATATTTTAATAAACCAGGGAAAAATAGTCTTATACTTAATAAAGACCACATACCTATTTTGATTAGATTTGGAATTGAAGAGTCTAGAGGAATAGTAAATAGATCACCCCGAAAGCTAAAAAATACTAAATGTCATTATGTGTTGTCAACACCTCATATTAGGATCTTTGACTTACTAGGGTTATCTTTTAGTATCATTGGCTCAAATCAGAGTATTTGGAGGGTTTGAGAGTGAATCATGTATATTGGATAATTAGTTCTTCCTTTAATCACCATCATAGAAACAGAGAGAAATAAGGTTCATCCATGTGTTACTAATGTGAACCTATTATTGGTCATAATATTTGGGTTTTGAGTCAAGGGAATCAAGGCCAGATCTGATACTCCAAGATCTTGGAAAACATACTATTATTTATTTTCATATTTATTTTCCACAATTTAAAGTTAAAAAGAACATGACACAAAATCATAAAAGAATGCATCGATCTAGGGTTGGATTTAAGTACAGACGATAATTTATATAGGTTCTCCTCATTTTTATGAGAACAGGGGTATTTTTTGGGAATTTTTTGGACATGAAAGCTATTTATAATGGGTTTTGCAAGACTGACCAATCAGGTGATTTTTAGAGGGAAAATGAAAAAATAAGGAAAAATGGTGGTCAGCCTCATGGATCAAAGGAGGGATCTGGGTCTACGGATCCTCTCCTTAACCTGCAAGCCAACCTCAATCAACATGGTCAAGGCTGGGTGCGAAGGACACAAATGTCCATGGGTGGTCAAACGCTCCTCGTTATAGGGCATGGGTAGAAAGCATAATCCATCCCTTTGATTGTTGTTCATGCCATGGCAGCAGAGAGCGATGGTTGTAGGCAAGGATGGCAATGGGTTTGGGTAGCTAGGTGGCTTCTAAGTGCGTGAGGATGAGTGGGTTCTGTTTCAGGATCACCCAGAGTTCAACGAGCCCAAGAGGTTTGTTGGAGAAGGATTGTAGCCTCAGTTTAGATCGATATATGGTTATGAAACGGAAATGGGTTCTTTGGGTTTTACCTACCCTCGAGCTGGATTGAGAGGTCAAGAAGCTATATGAGGGTCTGGTGGCATGTCCGTGATCTCCTGGAAGCTTAGAGAAGCTCTAGACCTCACCAGCAATAGAATTATGCAGTCCGATTGGAGGTGTTTGTCGACCCACAATTCTGGCCCTTCGTGGCTTCCACTGGTGGTGCAGTTCTCCTCTTCGAGGTCTTAGGAGTGTGTGACCTATGTGGATTGGGAGGTAGAGGAATCTAGAGTGAAGGAGGAGGTCAGGGTCAGGTGAGGTGAGGTGGTTCAGGTTTGAGAAGGTGGTGACGTCTCTCGGTGCAATTGAGGGTACTAGATGATCAAAGGATGGTAGGAAGTGCTAAAGGAACTCTTAAATAGGTTGGAGATGGGGTATAGAGAGATGCCCTAAAATAGATGCCACCTCTAGTGAGAGGCGTGGAGAGGAGGGGGTCCATTCTCCCTGATCCGAGGGAGATGGGTGACTTGGTCAGGGTTGTTGGGTTCAGTTTCAGGAGGCAAGGAGGATTATCCCACTAGATTCATGGTCAGGATTGTCGAGGAGTTGCAGGATAGGTCGAGTTAGTTGTTGGGCTGTTAGAGTTGGAACTGAGAAAGGTGGGAGGTGGAAGACGAGGTCAGAGCCGTTGGATCCTTATTTGGTCCATGGTCCATCTCATCCAATGGCTGGAGAAAAGGTCGAGTAGGGGGGTTTAGTAAGCTAGTCCACATGACACATCAATGCCACTTATTTGATCAATTAATACTGAAACATAGGTCATTGGCTTGAATAATTGAACTAATGTACATAATGTTCAAATGCAAATAACTCCCAATTGGTTGATCTAATTAGATTGAAATTTTAAGGATGGATTCATGATGTTAACATGTAACTATGGTATAAATTTGGGGTTCAAATTCGAAGGTTAGTTATGTAAATTTAACCATATTCCATAGTACATGTATGTCATCTTTTTATGAAACAAGGTTTTGTATTTTTGTGAAATTGGTTACTCCTTTTTGGTCAAGAAAGGTGGGGAGGATGATTGAGGGTATTTCTATCAATAATTTAAGAAATTAAACTTTAAGAGAGAGGAAATAATATGAAAAACTCACTCTATCACATTCTCCCCTCCTTTTTAAGAATATTGTCCGAACTATTCAAGTAGCCTAAACGAGATGTGGATATTTTTGCTCAACCTCGAACTTGATCTCCCATGTGTCATCGGTCTGATCATGGTGGCTCCAAAGAAATTTCATCATATCGATATGCCGATTACTGTGAAGCTCCTTTAGCTTGAAATCAAGAATTTTGATTAGGGATTTAGCATAAGATAGATCATCCTTAAACTCTAGTGGCTCATGATTCAGAATGTGACTCAGATCTTTGACATACGACTTCAGATTCGATACATGAAACACATTATGCATGACACTATACTGAGGTGGCAAGGCAAGATGATAGGCACATTCACCAACCCTTTCTAGGATCTCAATGGGTCCAACATAACGAGGACTGAGCTTTCCTTTATTTTTGGCCAAATCTTGAATAGGTCAGATCTTCAAGAAGATGTGATCACCTTCCTAAAGTTGTTGTCCCTTCCTGAGAGCATCTTCAAAAGATTTCTACCTATCTTGTGCCCTCTTCATCCTCTGCCTGGTCAGTACAACCTTAACTATATACAACTACATCCCAATACTTTCCTGATAGCTATTATTATATGAAAATTTTACTAAAGGCAGATAGTGGTCCCATGAGCCTTGCTAATCAAGAACACAAGCTCACAAAAGATCTTCCAGAATTTGTATTGTGTGTTCTGACTGCTCGTTTGTCTATAGATGGTAGGATGTACTAAAGTTCAACTTTGTGCCCAGTTCTTCTTGAACATATTTCCACAACTTTGAGGTGAACTTTGGGTCCCTGTCTGAGACAATGGACGTTGGAACTCCATGCAGATGTACTCTCTCATATATAGAGGTCGGCTTGCTAAAAAATGTTTGTAGTAGTCTTTACAGGAAGAAAGTGAGATGACTTTGGGAGACGATCCTATATAACCCATGCCGCATCGTATCCCTTCCTGGTCCGTGGTAGTCCCACCACAAAATCCATGGTGATGTGTTCCCATTTCCATTACGGGTTTTCCAAAGGTTGTAGTAAACCATCTGGCCTCTAGTGTTCTGCCTTAATTGTCTGGCATGTCATACATCTAGACATAAATTCATCAGTATCATGCTTCATGCCCCTCCACCAGAACTGACGTTGCAAGTCTTTGTACATCTTAGTTGTGTCGGGATAAATTGTGTACTTTGACCCATGTACCTCACTGAGAATCTTTTTCTTCAATCCTAACTATTCAGGAACCCACATACAATTTTTGTGTCGAAGACCACCATCAAGACCCACGGACATATGTGTTTGAGGTTTTGACATGAGTGAGGAGAGCTCTACAAGATCAAGACTAGCTTTTTTTGCTTTAAGAAGTTTTGAATGAAAGTTAGACATGATAGAGATGTAATTGACATGTACACAATCAGATAGAAACTATGGCTTCCAGCCCACTAGGTCCTCCATATTCCTCCATTCTAGAATAGATAAAGATGTACATACTACCCTTTTTCTGCTCAGAGCATCAATGGCTACATTAGATTTTCCTAGATGATAATTTTAGTAAAATTGTATTCCTTCAGGTACTCAATCGATGTTGATGCACGTTCAGATACTACTATGTCAGGATGTGCTTCAGGCCTTTCTAATCAATGAAGATATTAAAGGTTGCCCCGTACAAGTAGTGCCTCCAGATTTTGAGAGCATGAATGATTGCTATTAATTACAAATCATGTGTGGGATAATTCAGTTCATTAGGTTTTAGTTTTCTGGATGCAAAGGCCACCACCTTGCCATTCTGCTATAGGACACATCCTAACCCATTCCTTAATGCATCAATGAAGATCATGAACCCTTCATTGCCAGATGGTAGGACTAGAATAGGAGCCGACGTCAACTTCTGCTTTAATTCCCTGAAACTAGACTCACAAGAAAGTGACCAGATGAAGTGCTTATTCTTTTGTGTTATCTTAGTCAGAGGAAGTGCCACTTTGGAGAAGTTTAGCATAAAGCGACGATAATGTCCAACTAGACCCAAGAAGCTCTATATTTTAGAAGGATTTTGGGGAGGTTGCCAATCAAGTACAACAGAGACTTTGGTGGGATCAATAGATATGTTACCCCCGGAAATGACATGTCCAAGAAACATGACTTTATCAATCTAGAATTCACATTTTGAAAGCTTGCCATAAAATTTTAGGGATCAAAGAATGTCAATAATTGCTCGCTAGTGTTCCCGGTATTTTTCCATAGAATCAGAATAGATCAAGATATCATCGATGAAGATGACCACAAATTCTCTAGATAAGGTTGGAAGACTTTGTTCATTAAATTCATAATGTACCAAGTGTGTTAGTCATCCTGAATGGCAACACTAGAAATTCATAATTCCCATAATGAGTTTGAAAAGAATTTTTAGATATATCAGAATATTTGACCTTAAGTTGATGGTAACTAGAATAGAGGTCAAATTTTTAGAGAACTTTGGTAGTATGAAGCTGATCAAAGAGGTCATCAATATGAGGGAGGGGATACTTGCTTTTTGTAGTGGCCGAGTTCAACATGCGACAGTCAATACACATACGCATAGAACCATCTTTATTTTTGATAAAAAGAACAGGAGCACCCCAAGGAGAAACACTAGGATGGATAAAACCTTTGTCAGGAAGTTCTTGTAACTGTTTCTTCAACTCCATAAGCTCAGTAGGAGCCATCTAGAAATCAGAGTGGTTCCAGGAAGAAGATCTATGGAGAACTTAATGTCTCTATTTGGAAGCAGCCTAGGGTGCTCCTTCGGAAATACGTTAAGAAAGTCGCGTACCACCCCCAGTCTTTCTACAGGCCTGCTACTAGGATTGGTCTCTTAGAATAATGTGATGAAGACCTTACATCCTTTAGAAATGAGTTGTTTAGCTTTAAGAGAGGAAATTATAATATTACTATAGAATATGCTTCCCCTAGGGATCACCACGGGACAAGAATGAGGTTGAGAGAGAACTAATATTTTGTTTCAGCAATCAATTTGAGAATGATACTTGTATAGCCAATCCATACCAAGTAAAATATCAAAGTCTTCCATAGTCAAGAGAATGAATTCAAAGGGCATATCGTGATTTTCAAATTTTATAGGTAGGACATCCATTTTCTGTAGAATAGTGAGTATTTTGCCACTAGGAGTAGACACATCCAGGATATTTCCCAAGTCTCTTATATGTAGGTGTAGCATAGATGCCAGATTTTGAGAAATAAATGTATTTGTGGATCCAGAGTTGAATAAAGATTTAATAGGACGATCATTTAACAATACGGTGCCTACACAGGAGAATTATATTATGAATAATTCGAAGGCATTTGAATAGATATCGGATGTATGAAAAGATTTTTGGTTACCTTCATCAAGCTGGTTGGGATTTGCCTTTGCTTCCTCCGTCGTCACTGTGAATATTCTGGAATTGCAGTGTCCCTGAGGGGGTGGAACACTTGCTGGAGGTTTGCCAAGGATAGACAAAATAGGGCACTTGGTGAGGAAATGACCCTCCTTCTTACAATTGTAGCATATCGACTTGGTATAGTGAAAGGGTCCATTATGCCCTCGTGCACATATTTTGCATATGTTGCGATAGTCCCAACTGGTTGTTATTCTATCCTCTTTTTCCTGAACCTCTTCATTTTCATGATGCCTTTTTGTATGGCCAGGGTGGAACTTTCTAGACTTATCCTCCTCGGTGGTGGTTAACCCTAAGTATCCCATGTTGGAAGGCTTCTGCAAACCCTATTCCCTTTCCAGCTTTAGGGCCATGTTCACGGCTTCATCTATGCTTCTGGTATGGGAGGCTGTAACTAGGGTTTTTAGATGGGCAGTAAGGCAGTCGACATGATGTTTTGTGAGGTGTTCTTTAGTCTTAATAGGTTCATAACACTCTAAAAGCCTAAACTTTCAGGTGTAGTTAGTTGTTGAGAGACTGTCTTATCTAAGTTCCATGTACATCCGCTCCTTCCTCTTCCTCTCATCCATAGGCATAAAATGTTTAGTGAAGAGGGTTTTGAAGGTTTCCCACCCAATGTTATCTATTTCTTCTATCTTATTCCTGTCATAGTTTTCCCACCAGATTTTTGCCTCTCCCTTAAGCAGATGGGTCGCAAATTTGACCTTCTTTTTATTGGGTACTTCTAGGGTACGAAAGGCATGCTCCATAGACAAGATCCAGGCTTCATCTTTATCCATGACTTTAGGTTGGTCCTCCCCCCAAAAGGTATCAGGATTGAGCTTAATGAAATCTATCACAGTCACCTCTTTCTTCCTATATGTGTTGGGTTCGGGGGTTTCTTTTAGGGCAAGGGTCTCCATGAAGTCTAGTAGAATTTTCTTGTGTGCTTCCCACCTTTCTTTGGCCACACTATCAGGATTAGGTACCTCAGAGGTTTCAGGTTCCTTCCTCTTCTTAGAGGATGACTCTTTGGAAGCCTTGGAATTATGGGTCATGGGAGGCATCCTGAAATTATGTGGAGCATATTAGATTTATCATCATCCATCATTTTTTTAATCATAAGATAATTCATTATTCTCTTTTTATAATTATTAATGATCTTAATGTTAAGAATGATTTGTGGAGGATACCCTAAAATCCTTATCAGTCGGTCCTAAGGACTTTCTAAATAGAGTGACTCTTTTCCTAACCTTATATCATAATGATAAGAGGAAAATATTGATAAATGAAGATGAGGGAGAAATTTTTCCTATACCAGATATGAGAGGGAATATCTATAGATGAGAGGGGTCCTAATTAAGGTATTCCTAAGAAGTAGGGTACATTTAGGATATCATCTAGGGAGACTTATACTGACATATATGTAGCCTCGTGATTGCCAATCTAAGTGGCTCAAAGACTTTAGCCAGACCCATGGAAGATGTTATCCTAGACACCTCCACCCTTCATATCCCTAACTTAAGGACTACCCTAGACTCACAATAGGGTGAATGAGTTTCATGTGACCATGATGTGTGAACATTGGTTGTGATACCAATTGTGATGACACCAATTTCTATATACTTTCATTAATGACATTCACATATATGTGTGCAATCATATCTATAGATGTCAGAAGGGAAAATACAAGAGATTGTGGCGGTCAAATAAAACATAAAAAGGAGTTGGATCATTGTTCACAACATCGTTATATATCCACACAGACAACATTCATTGATAATAATAAAGTCATACATATATTATTTTGGATAGAAGAAGTGAATAGTTATATAAAAAGAAATACATAGGATTTAGAACATCCTATACATCATCTAGTAGAAAAGTAACTATCTAACTGAAAAAGGGATAATGAACGAAAATCTTGGTTGTGATACCAACTATGATGACCCCAATTTCTATATACTTTCCTTAGTGACATTCACAGATATGCGCGCACTCATATCTATAGATGTCAGAAGGGAAAATACAAGAGAGTGGTAGTCAAATAAATCATAAAAAGGAGTTGGATCATTGTTCACAACATCATTATATAGCCACACAAGCAACATTCATTGATAATAAAGTCATACATATATTATTCTAGATAGAAGAAGTGAATAGTTCTATAAAAAGAAATACAAAGGATTTAGAACATCCTATACATCAACTAGTAGAAAAACAACTATCTAACTGAAAAAGGGATAAGGAATGAAAATCTTGCTGGTCTATCCTCCATGACCACTTATTTGGTAGCTTGAGGTATTTTGAGGTGCATTATTTGTTCCTTGTACCTAGAAAATAAGAGAAACAAAAATCATCAACATAAGTTTGTATGTAGTAAAAATTACATTAGTATGATTGCATAGTTGAAACTACTTGAAGAAAGAAGAAAGAAAAGAAAAACATTGCTTAGGGTGGATAATTAGGTAAACACCACTTCTACACATTTCATTAGATGCAGTTGTACTAAAAATTTTATCAGCACTTATCAAACATCCAATATGGGAAAAATTACTTTATCATGCATCTAGCGGGGGAAATTCATCATACATCCATACTAGGCAAAATTATCATACATCCATACTAGGACAATGTGCACTAGTAGCTACAACTCATCAAAATGTTCCTTTATGTTCCATTAAGTTTTAGCAAAGCATATAGTACTAGTAATCATCCAACAAGGTATAAGCAAACAGATTCACACAAGGTACATCATATTTTATTAAACCAAGGAAAACTAGTCTTGTACTTAATAAAGACCACATACTTGTTTTGATTAGATTTGGAATCCAAGAGTCTAGAGCAACAGTAAATAGATCACCCTGAAAGGAAAAAAATACTTAATGTCATTATGTGTTGTCAACACCTCATATTAGGGTCTTCTACTCACTAGGGTTCCCTTTTAGTATCATTGGCTCGAATCAGAGTATTTTGAGGGTTTGAGAGTGAATCAGGTATATTGGATAATTAGTTCTTCCTTTAATCACCATTATAGAAAGAGAGAGAAATAAGTTCCATTCAAGTGTTACTAATGTGAACCTATTATAGGTCATGATTTTTGGGTTTTGAGTCAAGGGAATCAGGGTCAGATCTGACACTTCAAGATCTTAGAAAACATACTATCATTAATTTTCATATTTATTTTCCACAATTTAAAGTTAAAAAGAACACAACACAAAGTCATAAAAGAATACATAAATTTAGGGTTATATTTAGGTATAGATGATAATTTATATAGGTTCTCCTAATTTTTTTTAGAACAGGGGTATTTTGTAGGAATTTTTGGGACATGAGAGCTATTTATAATGGGTTTTGCAAGACTGGCCATCAGGTAATTTTTAGAAAAAAATGAAAAATATAAAAAAGGAAAAGGATGGTCAGCCTTACAGATCAGAGGGATCTGGCTCCGTGGATCATCTCCTCAACCCGTAAGAAAACCTCAATCAATAGGGTCAAGGTCAGGTGTTAAGGACACAAATGCCCATGGGGGGTCAAATGCTCCTCGTGATAGGACATGGGTAGAAAGGGTAATCCATCCCTTCGATTGTTGCTCATGCCATGGTAGCTGAGTGTGATGGATGTAGGAATGTATGGAGATGGATTGGGGTAGCTAGGTGATTTCTAAGTGAGTGAGGATGAGTGGGTTCTATTCACATGATCAACCCATGTTCAACGAGCCCAAGAAGTTTGTTAGAGATGGATTGTAGCCTCTGTATAGATCGATAGATGGTTATGAAATGGAAATGGGTTCTTTGGGTTTTACCTACCCTCAGGCTTGATTGAGGGGTCAAGAAGCTCTGTGAGGGTCCGATGGCACGTCTGTGAATTCCTGGAAGCTTGGAGAAGCTCTAGACCTACCTATGATAGAGCTCTATAGACCTATTGGAGGTGTTTTTCGACCCCCACCTATGGCCCTTCACAGCTCCCACTGGTGGTGCAGTTGTCCTCTTTGAGGTCTCAGGTGTGTGTGACCTCGATGGATTGTAGGGTGTAGGCTTCTGAAGTGAAAGAGGAGGTCAGGGTCAGGTGAGGTGAGGTGGTTTAGGTTTAGGATGGTGGGGACGTCTCTCACTGCAAGTGAGGGTACTAGATGATTAAAGGATGGTAGGTGGTGCTAAAGGAACTCTTAAATAGGTTGGAGATGGGGTATAGAGAGTAGCCCTAAAATGGGCGTCGTCGCCAATGAGAGTCATGGGGAGGAGGGGTTCGTTCTCCCTGATCTGAGGGAGATGGACGACTTGGCTAGGGCTGTTGGGTTTGGTTTCAGGAGGCGAGGAGGATTATCTCGCTATAATCATGGTCAGGGGTGTTGAGGAGTTACAGGATAGGTTGAGTCAGTCGTTGGGCTATTGAAGTTGGAACTGAGAAAGGTGGGAGGTGGAAGATGAGGTCAGAGACGTCGGATCCTTATTTGGTCTGCGGTCCACCTCATCCAATGGCTGGAGAAAAGGTCGAGTAGGGGGGGGTTTAGTAAGCTAGTCTGTGTGACACATCAGTGTCACTTATTTGATAAATTAATACTAAAACTTAGGTCATTGGCTTGAATAATGGAACTAATGTACATTATTTTCAAATGCTAATAATTCCCAATTTGTTAATCTACTTAGATTGAAATTTCAAGGATGGATTCATGATGTTAACATGTAACTATGGTATAAATTTAAGGTTCAAATTCGAAGGTTAATCATATAAATACAACCATATTCCATGATACATGTATGTCATCTTTTTATGAAACAAGGGTTTGTATTTTGTGAAATTGGCTACTCCTTTTTGGTCAAGAAAGGTGGGGAAGATCATTGAGGGTATTTCTGTCAATAATTTGAGAAATAAAACTTTAAGAGAGAGGAAATAATATGAAAAATTCACTCTATCACACAACCTTTGATTCAAAGGTTAGGACCACTCTAAATCAAAATGTCTTCCTTGTTTCCTCCTCCTTCTTCGGTTGAGTGTTTAATCATTTTTAAAGTATCAAAAAGATCTATTCAACCCCCATTAGATCTTTCACCATAGGCTATTCTTATTCATTGTAATTGACTCCAATGTTAAAGTCAAAGAATTATTTCCTTCAGTTTCTGCCTTAATAGTTGGTTGGATTCATATACTCTCATGGAGTGACGTGATTGCGGATCTCCAAAATAACTAACCCATAATCCCTTAATTGTGATTGTTATCTTTTTATCCAAATGACCTCGTACGTGTTTTTTAGAGGATTCTTATAGGATGTAGAGATCTTGAATCCTCTCAAGAATGAACATGTATCTTTTGATGTGATCATATTATGATCCTTATACATGTATGAATTATTTTTTATAATCCATGGTGATGCGATCACCTGATCCATAGTTTCAAAAAATGGGATGGAAATCGCATTGTCATAATGACATCTCAGAAAGTAACATGTTGAATTTTGGGTTTTAGGGGAGGCAGATAAGGCAGCGGAAACAAAAAATTTCTCCTCCTCAAACCCAAACCGAGGAAACGTGTCAACGTCTATACAATAGTAAGGTAAGGTTTGTGGAATCATACCTTGTCCCGAGGCTTGCTCGGCAACAATACCTCGCAGCTAGTGCAGTCTTCGCCTACGGTCTTGGACGATGTCTGTGTAGCTCCTGGTCACACCGGGACTGATGACTCCTCTCACTGGGACTGTCGGGATTAACAGTAGTCCTCCTAAGTGGCAGAAACCTCCCACCTCTGTAGTAGTCCACACGGACCACCTGGAACTCCAATCTCCTTGTCCCACAAGGAATTGGAAGGAGTCAAACCCTCCTGCAGGCGTACTAGTTGCCCACATACTCTCCTGCTACCAGTCACTTTCTGCAGTTGTCTTTCCCCTGATGTGCCTCCCTTATCGGGTAGCACTTGCTCGGGCTCTCTTGGTTACCAAAACTAGAGAGAACGACAACTTTACATAGCAACTGGTTGCACTGAGTTGTTGTCTGAGAAGCCCCCAATACCCCCATATATATAGGAGGGTCATGGGATAGGGTTCTCCATCCCGGGCAATATGGGACTAAAGCAGGAGTAGAAGGGTTTGAGATTTTCTACAAAAAAAAACCAACTCGCAACCTGAACCGATCGGTTCACAAGTGAACCAGTTAGTTGGGGACCTGAACCGGTCAGTTGACACCTCAACCGATCGGTTAGGACCCATGAGCCGGTCGGTTCACTTCTGAACCGGTCAGTTCGTGGTCCTGACCAGTTCAAAATTGACTTTCCATCTTTTGTTTCTAATTGGTATCGAATACCAATCCTTGTTCCAATCAAATTGGGCAAGTGAAATGCAAGGAAAATTCTCACCGACCTGACCTTCCCAACTTGCTCGGTTGCACCAGTTGAACCGATCGTTTCAACACTTGAACCGATTGTTTCACCCTGTCCATGAGCCGATCGACTCAACACTTGAGCCGATCGGTTCACCAAGCTGAGCCAACCGATTCATCACATGAACCGATCGGTTGGGAGTACAGGTTGTGCAGAATCAGTCAATTGTGATTTCAATCAATTAGATACTCTAATCAAGCTGTCCAACACCTTGAACACTATGACTTTGAGCTATCAATTAATTGAGTGTTTAATTGAACTACTAAACTCCTTTAGTAATCAATCTAAACATTGTTTATGGACAAAACTCCTCTTCCAGGTTAAATCCTATGTGTGTGACCCTGCAGGTCCATTTCACGTTGGCAGTGAAAGTCCATAACATTTATGACTTCACAAGCAAAGAGCGGTGCCTAGTCACACATCAGTGCTACCCAAGTGAAAGTAGAAAGTTGGAGAACAACTTTCAATCCTACAATCCGTGAATGGTGTTACAATGAATGTATAATTCCTTTGTCACTGATATCCCGAATGAACTCGAGGCATGGACCAGTCATCCTATCAACGCTCATTCACTTTCTTGATCTCAGAGTAGATTGAAGGAGATATGTATGACATCAATATCACATACTGATTCACACATGCGTGCGCACGCCTATCTCAATCCTACTCATCAAGTGGCCATGGATATCAAACTCCCTCAGGAGGGACAAATCCCATATCTATCACTCACCCCTCAAAAGCCCCATGTGTCAAAGCCACCCAATCAACACCTTTATAACAACCCCTGTTTCAGGACTGCGTTTGATGATGTCAAAGTGTACCCAACGATATGTGTTGAGTGTAGTGATTTCAGGTCAAAGAATCACATTCACCACCATCACTGTGAGTACTGACTGTGACTACCATGTCATGGTTCCATGTGTCAAACTCATGGTGGGTCTGTCCGGTACACTTGTTCTCTAACAAGTACATATGTGTTTGGTTTGATATCTCTATATCATGACTAATGAGATTTTGTCATCAACCAACACCACAATCTAGTCTTGTGTGTCATTGTTGTCTATCTACCTTCCACAATGACATCCGACTAGGGACATAACAAGAATGTACAAACTCTTAGCATCCGTATGATCTCATCGTTCAGGTCCTCAACCTGAAAGCATACGTCATTGAGTAATGTCATTCTCTAGACATTCAATATGTTCTATCACTATCGCATATGACTGAACCAGAAAGAATTGGAAGCTTGCCTTTGATGTTTATCAAATCAATCTTAATGTATCCCACCAATCATCCCATGATTGGCTCTCAGGGCATACATACCAACAGACTCCCACTTGCACTGCGAGCCAATCACCCTTGAATCATATTCATAGTGATCTTCAAACATGTCCCACATGTTACTCTGCTCTTGTGCCAACATAGTGAGTTATGGCAACACCTTGCCAAAGTTAGTATAAGTTGCATGTCTCACATCTCTTCGTTGTACGTCACACGTATGAGATGGAGTTGCCATAATATGCGATCCAGTATTCCTTTGCTAACCTTTAGTCACATTGCATGATCAAGGATTCCATACTTGTCATCAATGACCGGAATATCTATAGGTTCATCTCATGAACTTCTAGATCCATATAGTATCCACTGTTGCTCTCTAACACACAGATACTCGGCATTTCCTTTTAAACAGCTTTATTGGAACACTTCCAATTATCAACAAACTTTCACTTTTATATATCCTATATATATTTTGCGATTAATTTTCTGTCATTTTCAGAAGTTCGTATCAATGTAACTCTTTAAATCGAACTCTTCCTTATCTCCATAGAACTAGTACTTCACAAGTACTTATCAAGTTCTTATGGTTTCCAGTAACCCTTACTGGAAGTAGACAGACATCCACTCGTCATGTCCCACATACGAGTTATCAGGATGAGCACATCATATTGTCATGTCCTACATACAATATGACAAATGCATTTTACTCTTGCCATGTCCATACATGCAAGGTAATGGGATGATTACACACATGATAGATCCATATCTATTCTTAGTGTTCACATTCTTCATAAGAATTGGACACTTGGCCTTGGGATACTAACTCCATGTAACATGGATAGGTTTTCTCCCACTGAATCTGTGCACACTGAACCCTTCAGTACAGATTGCCAATGTATGCTCTCTCTTTTCCAGGTCAAGAGGTTTTCGAGAACTATCTCTATAGATCTTTATTCCTATCACATAGGAAATGTCTCTATCTTCCCTAAAGATAATTTCCACTTTGGATTTCCATTCTAGAACATTTCCATTTCACATCAACATGTGGAATGTGAATATGCTCCCACTAAATCACAGATCCCTTCTTTATCTTTGACATATCAGTCAAACCCTTTGACTATATCATCAAAGTAAAGTTTCAATTCTGAGTTGCTTGTACTCAATCAATCACATTGATTAGTCCATTGCAACTTATAGACTTCATTTGCATTATTGGATTCATAAACCTTTATAGGTTGTGTCACGTACACATCCTTGTTTTATTCCTCATAGGAATGCAGTTTTAGTATCCATATGCCAAATTTCTTAGTCATTAAGTTGCAATCAACAAGCATCATCCTTCTCAAAATGTTATCCATGTGTCTTAACACTTAAGACTCATTTGCACTTATGGATTTCCATCCAATGGGTGCTACCATTAAGGTCATACCTTATGGTTCACATGGAAGTCATTTAGGATGTAATGGTCATATACCATAACTCAAAATCCGATTCCTCATATTCATCTAGATAGTTGACTCATCACATGACCAACTCATCACATAGATAATTGAGGTGTATCTGTCAAGGATATAAGAACTCACAACACCTTATGATTCTTAATGTCCTTTATTAGTGTGGGATATTCTATGATTAAGAAGAATTTAGTTATTTTATAATCATTCTCTAACTCCTTAGAGTATGATTCCTTCTTGATTTAGACATCACCATGCCTTAATCATGAGTTCACTATGATACACTGTCATAATCACTCATAAGGATCTCAAACATTTGGTCTAAGTATTTTATTCATTGATCTCATCAAGAATCAACACTTTAGGAAATTCGTACTTCATAAATGATATTCTTGAACACTTCAAGATATTCATATTGGTATTTCTCTAAACACCATTTGAAGTATTAGCATTTGCTCCAATAGGTATGTAAATACATCACATGTATTATACCTAATAGGACAATCATTCTCCCACTACCACTAGTGAAGATTGATTAATCATGTCCAAGATATTCATGTCTCTTACTGGTTCTCTAACCAAAAGAGCCTAGTTTTATCCATCACATGGAAACTAGAAATGAATTTCTCATGATTGATTGTTTGAGTTATCTATAACTTTTAGGCATCATTTTATCTTATGCATACCAAGTATCACAAGATAAACAAGGCATTGCCACAAAGATCATATCTTTGAAATTGAAACATCAACTATATTGATAGCCATCCTTGTCTCAACAAGATGCAACAATAAAGTGTTTCTATTGGCAAATTGAAATAGCAGTTCTCAACTCTATTTTGTGCCCTTTAGGTTGAAATAAACTGAAAGATACTCCTATCTATGGCAGCAACATTTGCTCCAATGATGGGTACTTCTTTCTTGGTCCTTTCACAAAGGCCATCACTTCTTTACGGATCTTGCATATCATATATGATAGATCCATATCTTGGTATCATATACCTTAGATAAAGAAGCGGTTAATTTCATGATACCTTAGGTGGAGATCTCCATCCCCTCCTTCATCTTAGTTTGTTCTTCCAGATATCGAGGTCAATTCCCTCATACACTCTTTCCCTTGTGCCTTGAGGCTAAAGATGACTTGAGCTACTGGCTAGCATCAGAAAACTTCTTTGCTTTGCCCTTGCCTTTGCCCTTGAGACTTACCCTTCATTGATCACATCAAACATTAGGGTTTGTCTTTCTTCATAGTTGCCTCTACCATCCTTAACATGTACAACAACTCTGTCAACACTTGTCAAAGTTGTTCATGTTGTAGTTTATCATGAACTATATGATTCTCACAACATTTGCAGTATCATACCAATAGCCAACTCTTGGCTCAGAGGAAATCCTTCTTAGTCAGGTTCTTCCACATACCCAATCACATTGAGTGTGTGAATACCTTACTTGATCTCCTTCTGTCATGACATACTAGGATAGTGCCCTTGAGACATCATATGTCTCATGTTGTCTCTGCAACTCATAGTTCAGAGAACACAACATCAAGCACTCCTCATCAATGTCATCCTCGGTATGCTTCCATAAGCATACTTTCAGCCATTGATGTGGTGGGATTGAGTTCATCTGGTTCTGGTATAACTAGGACAAGAGCTTTCTCTCTTTGATTGAGAACACTTCTCAACATCCTATCCAGTCATGGAATTATTCCCATTTAATTTGTTGGTCTCAAAGACCGATCGCAAATAAAGTGATTATTGTTGATTAACCATTTATTTTAACAAAAGGAAATATATGCAGTTTTAGTCCAAAACTCCTTTTGACTTATTTGATTGATTTGAAAGGTTTGACGATAAAAATTAGGCCTTTAATTAATTATCGCTCCCACTATTTTAGTTCAAATTGATAGCCCTCACCATCAATTCGGAAGATTGCAGTGTACAACCTTCTAGTGGGCAAGATCCTGAAATCCTCTAAGTCATGGACCAGCTTGGGTTGTCACCCACAACTTAGATCTCTCATGTAGGAAACTCTTGCCAATTGCATCATATGCAACTCTTGATAAGATGTCATATGCAACTCCTTGCCATGAACATCTTCATGCCTCAAGGTGTTAGATCCTATCTAGGTCACCTTGTTAAGACCGACCCAAAGCCAATACAATGAATATGTACCCTGCTTGGGTAGACCCACACATTCATCCTTCACGCTTCCACGAGATAGATGGTGCACCACGCTAGGGCGTGCCCACACTTGGTCGATCAAGCTTTTCACGTGTGTCGCATTTGGAAGGCATCTAAAACTTAATATTTAATGAGGGATTTGGTTTTATATGCATATACGTATCCAATCACCACAATACATAGTACGTATCATATACATGCTATATCCCATAGAAAACATGTGAAATGATAAAAGCGATGATTATGGCCATCCTAATGTGATTCCTCGAGCCAAGAGGAATCACGGTCATCTAGGTCTACATCACATGCAACCTGTACAAGATAACTCTGTGTTTTAGCCATCCGATTTGATCAACTCATCATATGAATGATCTGTCCTCTCTAGCCGGTCGTCTGGGTGCCACCAGCCGATCGGGTAGCTCCTCCAACTGATCGGTTTGCCTGGTCATTGTCCATCTCATCCTGGCTGCCACCCGCTCGTCTCGCTCCTCGAACCGGGCATCAACCGATCGGTTCACTCCTTGAACCGATCGTCTGGAACGTCAACCGATCGGTTCATGCCTTGAACCGATCGTCTCATCTGTCGTCTGGATGTCCGCCATTCTTTGACATAACAGGAAATCAAATCTATCCTATTTTACATTTTAAAAGAGAAACCCCGAGTTACATTTGGGGGGAGCAAAGGTAGGAAAGAAATCTAGAATTATTTTGAGTTACATCAGGAATAGGAGAGGGAAGATCGGTGCGCAGACCGAGATGCAAGCAACCACACACAACCAATCACAGATAGGGTTTATTGGCCATAACCACGCTATACATCCACCACAAAACTTGTTTAAGGGCGACACGTATCGAGTGCATTAATATTACATATCATATATGTAGTAAGGGATTTGTGTATTTAAGATTGGACATGCATAAACCCGATATTATTCACATCGTATGCAATAAATAAAGGTGACAAACCAAAATCAATCATATCGATAATCCTAACGTATAGAGCAGTTGACGTGGCTCTGATACCGATGTTGGGTTTTAGGGGAGGCAGAGAAGGCAGCAGAAATAAAAAATTTCTCCTCCCCGAACCCAAACCGAGGAAACGCGTCAACGTCTATACAATAGGAAGGTAAGGTTTGTGGAATCATACCTTGTCCCGAGGCTTGCTCGACGACAATACCTCGCAGCTAGTGCGGTCTTCACCTACGGTCTTAGACGGTGTCTGTGCAGCTCCTGGTCGCACCGGGACTGACGACTCCTCCTCTCACTGAGACTGTCAGGATTGGCAGTTGTCCTCCTAAGCGGCAGAAACCTCCTGCCTCTGTAGTAGTCCACACAGACCACCTGGAACTCCAATCTCCTTGTCCCACAAGGAATTGGAAGGAGTCAAACCCTCCTGCAGGCGTACTAGTCACCCACATACTCTCCTACTACCAGTTGCTTTCTGCAGTTGTCTTTCCCTTGCTGTGCCTCCCTTATCGGGTAGCACTTGCTCGGGCTCTCTCGGTTACTAAAACCAGAGAGAAGGACAACTTTACAGAGCAACTGGTTGCACTGAGTTGTTGTCTGAGAAGCCCCCAATACCCCTATATATATAGGAGGGTCATGGGACAGGGTTCTCCATCCCGGGCAATATGGGACTAAAGCAGGAGTAGAAGGGTTCGAGATTTTCCACAAAAAAACAACCAACTCACAACCTGAATCGATCGGTTCACAAGTGAACCGGTCGGTTGGGACCTGAACCGGTCGGTTGACACCTCAACCGATCGGTTGGGACCCATGAGCTAGTCAGTTCACTTCTGAACTGGTCAGTTCGTCGTTTTGACCAGTTCCCAATTGACTTTCCATATTTTGTTTCTAATTGGTATCGAATACCAATCCTTGTTCCAATCAAATAGGGCAAGTGAAATGCAAGGAAAATTCTCACCGACCTGACCTTCCCAACTTGCTCGGTTGCACCAGTTGAACCGATCGTTTCAACACTTGAACTGATCATTTCACCCTGTCCATGAGCCGATCGACTCAACACTTGAGCCGATCGGTTCACCAAGCTGAGCTGACCGATTCATCACATGAACCAATCGGTTGGGAGTACAGGTTGGGCAGAATCAGTCAATTGTGATTTCAATCAATTCGATACTCTAATCAAGTTGTCTAACACCTTGAACACTATGATATTGAGCTATTAATTAATTGAGTGTCTAATTGAACTACTAATCTCCTTTAGTAATCAATCTAAACATTGTTTGTGGACAAAACTCCTCTTCCAGGTTAAATCCTATGTGTGTGACCCTGCAGGTCCATTTCACGTTAGCAGTGAAAGTCCATAACATTTATGACTTCACAAGCAAAGAGCGGTGCCTAGTCACACATCATCAGTGCTACCCAAGTGAAAGTAGAAAGTTGGAGAACAACTTTCAATCCTACAATCCGTGAATGGTGTTACATTGAATGTATAATTCCTTTATCACTGATATCCCGAATGAACTCGAGGCATGGACCAGTCATCCTGTCAACGCTCATTCACTTTCTTGATCTCAGAGTAGATTGAAGGAGATATGTATGACATCAATATCACATACTGATTCACACATGTGTGCGCACGCCTATCTCAATCCTACTCATCAAGTGGCCATGGATATCAAACTCCCTCAGGAGGGACAAATCCCATATCTATCACTCACCCCTCAAAAGCCCATGTGTCAAAGCCACCCAATCATCACCTTTATAACAAACCATGTTTCAGGACTACGTTTGATGATGTCAGAGTGTACCCAATGACATGTGTTGAGTGTAGTGATTTCAGGTCAAAGAATCACATTCACCACCATCACTATGAGTATTGACTGTGACTACCATGTCATGGTTCCATGTGTCAAACTCACGGTGGGTCTGTCTGGTACACTTGTTCTCTAACAAGTACCTATGTGTTTGGTTTGATATCCCTATATCATGACTAATGAGATTTTGTCATCAACCAACACCACAATCTAGTCTTGTGTGTCAGTGTTGTCTATCTACTTTCCACAATGACATCCGACTAGGGACATAACAAGAATGTACAAACTCTTAGCATCTGTATGATCTCGTCGTTCAGGTCCTCAACCTGAAAGCATACGTCATTGAGTAATGTCATTCTCTAGACATTCAATATGTTCTATCACTATCTCATATGACTAAACCAGAAAGAATTGGAAGCTTGCCTTTAATGTTTATCAAATCAATCTTAATGTATCCCACTAATCATCCCATGATTGGCTCTCAAGGCATACATACCAACATTGAATGGTTGGACAAGGATCCACAAACGCAAATGGGTTTGAGGGAAGCCCAGACCTTACGAGATTTGTGTTCTAAAGGGACACAAATCCTCATGGTCTTGATTTGATTATTACATTTTAGGAGTTGATTCATTGAGTAGAAGCATGGATCTAGGTGGTGATCTCCTAGACCCCCAATGTCTTTTATTAGTTGATCTTAAATAGTTTATTTATGCACTTTCGCTTTTGTTATTAGCATAATAAAACTCTTAACAAATCTGATTTTCCCTTCTTCATCTCAAGATTGGTTTTGGATTTCAACCATCATTTTTGACATCCCTTGGATTGATACCTTACTACTAGAAGGTTGGCTTGTTTCTTGCAATGAGTTGACCGCCTCTTTTGAAGGGTAAACTGTAGGACTTTTCCTAGTTATTTTGTGTGCAAACGACACATATCATGGTGGTATTGAAGTGTGATATGAATTTCAAACTAGTTAGATCTTATTTGAGGGTTCAAAAAAATATACAAGAACTATGTCAAACAAAATGTAATGGTTCAAGTCATTTACATTATTTTTTATAACATTAAAATTTTAAACTTTTGTGTTTCCCTTATCCAAATAAGGTGAAAATTCAATTGAAGAATTTGATTTACAATTTGGATTTTTGATAAATTTTGAAGAACGTAAGGATAAATAATTTTAAAGATAAAGTGTTTGCGATCATGTTTAATGGATGGATCGATAAATAATTGGAATGGTGTTATTTGAAATACATTTTGAAGTATGGGAGGTACACAACTAAATTTGGATATCAACTCTTCCGACAACACAAGGACATCAATGTTCAGGGAGAATGGAACACAATATGGACTACAAAAGTTGCAGCTCAAGTCAAGTTCTTTATGTGGTTGCTTACACATGATGCCATCTTGACGAACAATTGGCACGTTTGTAGACATTTGTCAATTGTAAATTCCTATGAGAGGTGTAATAAAATGGAGGAGATGAGTCTCCACACTCTCAGGGAGTGCAAATATGCAATAGGAACTTGGAGATGCCTATTCAAGGATGAACTACCACTGAGATTTAATATAAATGATATGAGAAACTAGATTGAAATGGGCATTATAGGAAGAGAACATGATACGTGCAAGTTTATTATATGCTTCTGGTACATTTGGTCTTGTAGGAACCAACATGTGTTTGAGAAGAATATGAAACCAATTGAGCACCAACATATGTTCATCATCAAGGAACTAGAACAGACGCTGAAGGCCTGGGATCTGAAAATGGTAGAGGAAGGTTGGAAGTACTAAACCCCCAGCACAAATGATGGAAGTCTTCAGCTAATTGATCACTTAAACTGAACATGGATGCAACTATCCAGAAGCACAATGCACTTCCACTAGGATCCTACGCAATGAAGAAGGGGAGTGGGTCAAAGGATTTGCATGGATTACTAAATCACGTTGAGATTTGTATGGGGAATTATATACTATTGATCAAGTTCTCCAAAGGATACAGGGCCTTGCCAAAGAACACCTAGAGATTGAGATGGATTGTCAAGTAGCACTCAACATCTTACTCGAGCACCCCATCCATAATCCTAAATATACCAACTTGGTGGAGAGTATCCAAAGGAAGATCCAAGAAAATGCATGATGGTTGATCAAGCATGTGGATAGGATTTGAAATGCTAATGTAGATAGCCTGGATAAATATCATCTAAAAAATAAGATGGGTGACTTTAGGTACATTTTCTCCCCTGATAGTGTCATGGGTCTATTATCCAAAGATATCTGTAATGGTAGTAGTACAACCAAATTTAGTTCAAAATCTCATTGCTCTAGTTGTAATATTTTGTCTTTTCCTGCACGAGGAGAGTGGGATGAACAGATAATGTTCAAACTTATCCAAAAAAAACATTATAAAGTGTTCTTTAGAAATAAAGTCTTATTGAAGTATTGTGTTCTTTTATTTAAGGATAACTTGAATTTGTTAGACAAAGATTAATTTTACAAGTTAATAATGATTACAAAAAGGCCTTTTGATGGTTTGGTGAATATTAATGATAATTATGGCATTTTAACATATAGCTTGTTAGAAGAAAAAAATTGACTTTTGAATATTTCTATTTTCAATAGATGAAGACAGATATGGACTTTCACATAATAAGGAGATCTTGTCAACATTTCATAACATAGGATGTTATGGTCTTAAGGTTACAATATTTTGAAAATGGAAGAATCGAGGTGCATAATGATGTTATAAAGGTGTGAATTTAACTTAGTAGTAAGTTGGTGATAGATATCATGTAAAAGATGGTATGGAATATTGATATATTAATTGCACCAATGAATTATATTAGGAGATGTTAGACTTTTGTTGCGGTGGATATTTTTTTCATTAGAAATGTTTTCATGTAAATGATAATTACATTGTGGAACACATGCCTTGACTAAAAAGTTTCTTGAATGGTAAAACCAAGTAATTATGAGTTTCTTCTAATGCAAGATAAAATCAATATATATATATATAAAGTCTGACCACCACTTTTTGCCCCTACTTATGCATACACATCTTTTTTACTATGTTCATGCTCACAACCAACAACTTGGATTGCTTACTCTACCCCTCTCTTATGCTTTTGCCCCAAGATTGTGATGGTGGCACACCGTTGCATCAAGATGGCCTCTTCCTCTCCCACTTTCCCAAAAATCATGGCACTAAACAACTATGGCATAGATACAATAATGTTCCTATTCTTTGTCTTCATTATTGGTTGTCCTCCCTTTTCAAGATCAAGACCCTATTCTCTAAACTCTCTTGGAACTTGCAAATTAAGATATTATTTTGACAGGTGCGTTCACTCTAACTTCCTGAAATTGGATTTTGTGATGCGTCATATAATCATCTACCTATTGATAAAAACACTTGGTTAAATACATGGTGGAGCTACCTCATTCCATATGACTAGAGTTTCAAAATTATATATCTATATTGATAGTTCTTTCATTCAGCAAATTTGGACTTGTAATGTGTTATCTTCATTTCATTATCACTATTTCATCTTGAGCCTTTCCCCTTTTTTGCTAGGGGTCAAGTGGTGACCTTTGCCTTTCCCTTAAGGTAAGTGGCCCTTTGCATTTTTTTAAGGATTAAGTGGCTCCTTATTAGTCTTTTCACCCACTCTCGTTATGTGAGGTGATTGACTCTTGTTATAGAGTATATTGTGTTTGTTTTATTTTTGGAAACTTGTTCTTGTTGATCACTTGAAAGTTTATCTCCTATTTAATATATAATATGCATAAACATATCACAGTGACTCCTAACAGAGGGAATTGGGTTCGAATCCAAGTTGACACCTTGATTTACCACCCTCTCAGGCATTCAGCCTCCACCACAACATGGGAGAGGGGGAGAGAATGCCGCTATTAATACCATACATACATACATATTTCCAACAAGGAGTGGCTCAAGTGGTCAAGCATGATATCCCCTAACAAAGGGACCCGAGTTTGAATCCTAATTGTCGCCTTGATTTACCACCCTCCTGGGCGTTCGGCCTCCACCATAGGTGTGGGATAGGGGGGAGAAATATTTCTCTCTTAATCCCATACATACATAATCACACACACACAAACACACACACACACATATGTATGTATGTATGTATGTATGTGTATATATATATAGTTTCTTATTTTTGGTAACTGTACTCAATGTTTATGCATTGGCATTGGGTCCTAATTTTTTATTTAGGAAAACCATGAAGAATCTACTCATGTCCCTTTACCTGACATAATCTTCTAGAAAATCTGAAGCTACACTAATAAATCTACAAATATGGATCATTACATGTAATCATGATGTAGAAATTATTTTCATACTTAGTTTCTCTTTCTTTTCAATTTGCTATCTTGTTTCCTATAGGCCATGTAAAAACTTTTGTGGTTATCTTTTAATAAAAAGTGATGTTATTTTCTTTAATATGTATGATCTTGTGTGTACCATTTGGGCCACCCGGGGTGGGCACTTCAATCCCTTTACCACTGTTCAAGAAGTGGGATTGGGATTGGGATTGGGATTGGGATTGGGGTACGAACAGTTCTGTGACAATCTGCCATCAACTTCCGATGGTAGTTCAACACCAAATAAATGATGGAACTTTTTGTCCACCTTATGAAGGTAGTTTTCCTTCAAATTTGGATGGATCATCTACTCTTCCATCTAAGGGTTCTTTTGCGACCATTCGTCTGCTAATGTCTCTTTAGAACGCATCAAAACCCTTCATCTACCGATGGAACTACTACAAACTAATGAACCATCCCTACACCTTCACTGACTCTTTGCCTCCATGGTGGCTGGGAGGGTTCTAAACCCTACCCCACACCTAGAAATAGAAGATTAAGATCTATAGGAAAGGGATCCACCATTGACGCCTCTAGACTACTTTTAAACACTATCACCTTTGGCCTTCAACATCTTCCATGGTAGATGAATGTTAATAGGAGGTGCTTCCTCCTCCATCACTACCAAGGTACCAAGCATCTGGTCTTGAAGGAGGTCTGTCTTGCTACATCTATCATCATGGGTTGACGACTCCAACCTTCATAAACCACATATCTCTCCTAGTCGTGATTTCATCCATTCTTGAAGAAGGAGAATACTGCCCCTAGTCCACTTGTGATTAAAGTATAGGGGTAGAACAATTGTTGCATCAACATCCATCACTCTAGATCTTAAAGCTGAACTTCCACACACAACATATTAGTTTTTATCTTATTCTTTGATGATGTCTTTCTTTTCCTCTTTATGTTGCATCTGTTTCATCTACAATGAGCAAGTAGTCCTCTCACTAGGGTGAAGGGAGTAGCCCTGCTACCCGATTTTGTTCTCTTTAGTGCATCTATCATTGTATGAACCATCATATGTTTTGAATCAATCATTTGTATGGTTATGTTCTTGCCTAATCATTAAGTTTATATGTAAATCAGATTATGGGTGTAGAAAACTTTGAACCTAAGATCTAAGATAGTGATTGATTCATGTTAAACCCTTGATGAGAACTTCAGATAGGTGTTTTTTGAGGTGATAGATGCATGATCTCCAGGTAACACAGTGGCAAGATTAGAGTGATCTTTGTCCAAGTTTTAATCTTAATGCCAAAAGGGGCATTTTCCTAGGATCAGCATATATGCTTGAGTTTTATATGATGTAATGAGAGAGTAAATGATGCGTAGAGATGGTGAAACCCAGTCCACCCTAATGTTCCCATCCATTGATTATCAACCCTAAAACTGAAAGTTAACTACTTACAACTTTAATTTAAATAACCAAATCCAATCTCATTTTAAATCCTAGTTCATTCTTGGTTACCTTGATCACATAGTTATTAAACAAGTTGTCCTTTGAGTTCAATCCTGCACTAAACTAAAATAAGATTTGTGCACTTGTTGGTGGTGAATATTTTACTTGTGTAGGTAAAATCTAGGAATTTCACCCCAAGAGAATTTTCTTGTGTAATATCACACATGATATAACTCCAACAGGAGGGACAAATACCATCTACATTACTCACAATAATTGCCATGGGTCACAACATAACCAAGCACCACCCTTGTGGTAACCCTTATTCAAGGTCACATTTAGTGGTGTAAATCCATTGAATGACGTGATTATTGTAGTGACTTCCCCTCTAAGAACCACAATTGCCTCTATCACGTTGAGAGAAAATCCTAACAACCATTTCATGGTTTCAATGTACCACTCTGAAGGTGGGTCTATCCGGTACACTATTCTCTAACAAGTACCTATGTGTTTGATTTGATATCCAATATCATGACTAATGAGACTCTATTATCAGTCAACATACATTCTAGTCTTATGTATTATTTTCTTCATTTTAGCCTCCACAATAATAACTGACTAGGGACATCACAAGAATTTATATTCTCATAACATGCATGTGTCCCATGTTTGGGTCCTCTGCCCAAACCAAATTTTATCAAGGAACATCATTGCTTAGACATCTATCATGTTATATCATCATCTCATAATTGAATAAACATGATGAATGTCTAAGTAATGATGTTCCTTGATGTTCCTTAAAAAAAGCTTCTGCTCTCTCTCTCTAGGGCTTCCACTCTGCCCTCTCTCTAGAAACCCTAGCGGCTGCCGCTGGGGGGAGGATGCGCTGTTCAACATTTTCCTCCCCTGGCATTCATCGTCTTCGCGTGGCTTCGTGACTGTAGGCAGCTGTGGATCGTAGAGAAGTGGAGTCATGTCGGTTGCTCGTCCGAGGTAGATCATGGATTGGTGGAGGGGAAGATGTGATGAGCAGTTTGAAGCTTGGATCTGGGTTGTTCATGGATACTTTGACCAAGTTGACTTCTGTCTGTTTATAGGGACAGATGGAGAGGTGTTGCTGTCCTAGATCGAGCTTCTTACTCGACCGATCCGTGGAGTAAGGGTGTCCCTTAACCTCCTTATTCTCCTTCTTTCTGTGCTATTTTTCTGCCTCGTCCACTACATCGGTGGCATTGCATCTTCTTCGAATCTGCCTCGCCAAGCCCTACTAGTGGCACTTCCTTTGGGTGATGCAGGATAGTTCTTTCCTCGGTCAATAGGAGGACTCCATTGGAGGTGGTGGCCACTGTTGGTGGCAGGGGCCTCATCATCAGTCTGATCTGATCGAGGATCTTGTTCTCTGGCTCTGGTGGCACTCCATCCGGATCAACGAGTTTGTGTTGGGGTCAAGCACCTTCAAGGTGTTCGACCAGGTGCTCCTGTGCAAATAGGAGCCTTGAAAGCTTATTCAGCTCTGGCCTGCAGGCTCTCCTGCTGTGTTTCTCTGGGTGCAGGCCAGGTATTCGACGGTAGGTTGGCTCCAGGCACTTGTTAGCTAACATGCTGTTGTTGTTCTCTGGGCGCCTCCTAGGTGCTCGATGCTATGTCTCAGTGCAAATAGGGGCTTTGTGCCCTTGTGTGGGTGCCCTTGTGTGGGTTCCTTTTGGTCTCGAACAGGTGTACCAGGATTCCGTCGAGGGGCTGTGCTTCTTGTTAGACATGGGATAAGAAGTCAAAGGTGAAGAAGTCTAAGGCAAGGGAGGTGGGGTGGAAGCTTCCTCCTAGCGGGATGGCTGTGGTAGAGCTATCCCATGGCTACTTGCTTGGCCTTTCTTGCAGGAGGAGTCAGGGAAGCTGTTGAAGAAGGAGCTTGTGTCCCTCCCATCTTTGTGGGTGTTGTTATTGCAGTGGAGATGATCGGTTCCATTTTCAGCTTCTTTCTTGGCCGATCAGAAGCAAGTTGGGTCTGCTTGGTCTGCTCAGGCTTCTCAAGTCAGCTTTAGTCAGATGTGGCATCTGGATTTGGTCCATCTTCTTGGGTGCTTTACTGAGAAAGATGATCTCTACTCCTCTCCTGCTTACAGATACAGCTTGATGGGTGTATGGCCCTTATATTTGTGGGGGTTTGTAATGTCTTAGGGCTAGACTTCTTATGCTCTTGTATATGTTTGTAAGGGCTTATTGGAAGTTTATTTTTCTTGTTTTGCCCCGAGTGATGGTCTAAGTACTCTGATAACCAACTGTTTGGTGTATCAAGGATTAGACTCTTTTAGGGGCACTTATGTACCTCAAGTTTTGGTTATCAGTAACACGCTTTTTAGACTAACCAAAAAAAAGAATAAACATGATAAATGTAATTTCCTATATTATTAATTAAATCAAGTACATGATGTCCCAAAACAATCCTTATATGACTGGTTCTTTGGGAAAACACACTGATAGACTCTCACTTGCACGTATATCCAATCACTCATGAATTTCATCCCAGTTAATCTGACATTACCATCATGTTTCTTTTGTGAAAGTGCTTTTGTCAGGGAATCATTAACATTTCCCTCAGTTGGTACTCTAAAAAATTTCACATCACCTCATTGTACAATCTCTCATATGAGATGGAATGGCAAGTATGCAACTTGGGTTCCTTATCATATCTAATAGATCCATTGTTGTCACAATATAACTCTATTGTGTCATTAATGATTGGAACCACCCCAACTTCACAAATAACTTCTTAATTCATACAGTATCCTCTAATTTGTTCAAAACAACAATTTACTTGGTTTTTATTGTAGAATCAGCAATAGTATCTTGCTCAAAATGCTTCCGACTTATAGTTCTATTTTAAGTCAGAACACAAATCCAGACTATGACCAATAATGATCTTTATCAGTTTGGAATTTTCCATCAGTGTAACCCTTTACACCCGAATCTTGCTCACCACCATAACAAGGAATTAGCCCTTAATTCTTCTCAAGTACTTAAGTATGTTCTTTATGGTACTCTAGTGATCTTCACTGGGATTTGATGGATATCTGCTCATCATGCTCAAAGCATACGAGACATAAGGATGAGTACATAGCATTGCATTCATGATAGATCCAATTATGGGTGCATATGGAATTTTTGTCAAGTGTTCATGTTCTTTAGAAGAATTGGGTCACTATGCTTTAGAGAGACTAATTCCATGGGACATGTACAAATATTTTTTGTTCGAGTCATTCATGTCGAACCTCTTCAACACCATGTTAATGTGTGTACTCTGGATTAATCCAAAAATCCTTCTATATCTACTCTAGATATCTTAATTCCTAAGATATAGGATGATTCGCCTAAATCCTTCACAGAGAAGTTACTTCCCATCCAGTTTTTACCATTTTTTGGGTAGGGATGCCATTCCTCATCAATATTATGTCATCTACATATAGTATGAGGAATGCAATTATGCACCACTAAAATTCTAATAAATGTAAGGTTCATCTTCATTTTGACTAAAGCCAAACTCTTTGACTACCCCATCAAATCAAAGATTCCAACACTGAGATGCTTCAATTCATAGATTGGCCTTTGTAGCTTACATACTTTATTTGTTTTGTTTGGAATTGTAAAACCTTCAGGTTGTGTCACTTACACATCCTCAAGAAGATTCTCATTAAGGAATGTGATTTTAACATCCATTTTCCAAATCTTATAGTCATAATAAGCTGCAATGGCAAGCATGTTCCTAATGGATTTAACAATGACAACTAGAGAAAAAGGTTTTTGCATATTCAAAGCTTGTAACTTGTTTAAAACCTTTTGCAAATAATTGACCTTTATAGGTTTTCACATTACCATCCATGTGGGTCTTCTTTTTGAAGACCCATTTCCTCCCTATGGGTTATACACATTCAAATGAATCCACCAAGGTCCATACCTTGTTGGTGTGCTTGTAGTGCATATCACATCTCATAGCTTCAAGCCATTTCTCAGACTTTGGTCCCTTAATAAATTCTTAGTAGGATGTTGGATCATCATCATTTATGACCACTCATCACCTTGTTCAGTCATGAGATATACAAATCTCTCAAACTCAAGGCATGTCCTACCATATCTATGAGGTTCTTGTGTTATAAGACGAACTTGATATTCCATAGCAATTTTTATTTATCCTTGTTCCTTTTATACCACTATAGGTTTACTAATTTCTTATTGTTCTTGAAATCTTTGTGATATACTTTCCTCCTACTATTTCCTTTGGAAGTAAGTTCCTTTTCTAGGAATTCAACATCCCTAGAAATAAACATTTTGCTTACAAGTGAAGTATAGAAGTAATATCTGTTTATTTCCTTAGGATATCCAACTAAATAACATACATATAATTTGGGTTCAAGTTTTTCGGCAAATTATTTTCTCACATAAGCTTCACATCCCCAGATATTCATAATATACATATTGGGACTCTTCCCATTCCATATCTCATATGACATCTTTTGAATTGATTTAGAAGGTATGTGGTTAAGTGTAAACACTATGTTTTCTAGAGCATGTCCCCAGTAGGAAGTTGGAAGATAAGCTAGACCCATTGATTGTACCATGTCTACTAGTGTGCAATTCCCACCATTATGTTGTGGCATTTCAGGAGGAGTCCACCTTGTTTGGATCGAAGTGCCTTAATATTTCTACTAAATTGGCTATGTAATTCATTCACAAAATCCTTAAACCTTTCAATGGATTCTAATGTGTATTTCTTTAAATACACATAGCCATATACACTAAGGTCATCAATATAAATGAGGTAGTATAGGTAACCACCTATAGTATTTGTTCAAAAAGGCCCACATACATTAGTATGTATGAGTCCCAATAGATCACTAGCTCTCTAATTGTTACCAGTGAAAGGTTTTGCTGTCATCTTTCCCAATAAACAATACTTGCATATCTCTATTGGTATGAAATCAATGAGTCTAGTTAACCATTTTTATGTAGTATAGAAATGTGTTTGTCATTTCTACACCCTAGATAAAAATGTCAAAGGTAAGTTTTGTATGAGTCATTGAGTTTTACCCTTTTGGTACTTATATTATATATGATTGTCTTTAGATAAAATAAGAAAAGCCATAAGACATAGGGGAACTTGTAGGGAAATATGGCATCATATAGGCAATGGAAACAAAAAAATTATTGACATATTTCTCATTAACTAGCAGATCGCATCAACTATGTAATGATAAGGATGGTTTCATGAAGACACTTCTAATCCTAGAGAAAGTCAAGTGATAATCCTCATCGATGTAGATGTGCACTCTGTCTTGGATGGTGGTTGTACAACTCCTAGTCACACTGGGACTCATCTAACTGCTCCTCCATGGACACTAGACACAGATTACTAATGCAACAACTCCTTAGATCTCGCCATAGACTGTGAGTGGAGGTTTCCCTCCTAACAGTAGTTAAAGGACTCTTACCTCTAGAGTAGTCTACACGGACCAACGAGAACTCATGTTGTCCTATTAGAATAGACATGAAGGAGTTTTCCCTCTCATTGGTGTACTACTCGCCAACCTTCTCTCCCGCAATAATGATCCTCAGTTGTTTCTCTCCCATGGCTATCCCTCCCAAGTCAGGTAGGACTTGTCTTGGATCTTGTGGTGACCACAACCAGAGAGGAAAATAATTGTCAAAGCAATTGATTCTCCATTTTCTAGTGTTGTAGTTGTGTTCTTGGAAGCCCTCAATACGCTCTTTATATCGGAGGGGTTAGGGTCATGGGTCCATGCCCCCATCCAATATGAGACTAAAGAGGGAGTGGAAAGGACCAAAATATCTTGAATTCTCATAATAATTCTAGAAGTTTTACAACCTGCATGTGTCAAAACGGTCATCTCACCCATCGAGACGTCATTTTGAACTTTCCATTTTTGCACATATGTCAGCAATTCAATTCCAATTAGTACTCAACTTGACGTTTACACCAATCCTTGATGCAATCAAATTGCACCCCCGAGATGGTCATTTGGTGCATGTGAGATGGGCGTCTCACACGGTCGTCTGGCCAAGACAAATGGGCATCTCACTGGTTGTTTCAGGCTGAATTCCACTTGATGCAAAATACAATCAACCTGACACTCCAAACGACTGTCTCAACATTTGAATCAATTGTTTTGCAGTCAAGTCAGTTGATCCATTATGTAAATTGAAATACATAAACACTATAGTAATTAATTCAATTATCGCTCAAGATCAAGATCCTCTTCTAGATGAGTTCCTACATGTGTGACCCTATAGGTTTGTTATCATGTTGGCCTTATGACATCATAAGCAATGAGTGGTTCCTAGTCGCACATCATTGCTACCCAAGTGAATGGAAAGTTGGGGAGCTACTTCAACCTACAATATGTGTAAGGTGTTATATTTTTTGTATATTAACCTTTGTCACTGATATCAAGATTGAAATAGAGGCATAGAGTAGTCATCCTCATTATTATTCAATCTTGTTCCTTGAACTAGAGTACACTGTATGAGATATATGTAAGCTCAATATCACATATTGTGATGTCCCCGAATTTTCTAAAACTTAATCTCATGTGTGACGTCCAAATTGAAACCCTCACCTCAGTAAGAATCCCAATTTAAACATCCCACACTAGGCTAAGAAAGAGAAAATCAAGGGAGTCAAAGGAAACAATCAGTAGCACATGTACATGAACAATAATAAAACCATACACACATGTTCACCATTCAACATATAATTACAACATGAATTGTTACAACATTTGATATTACATATTGAACAACAAACTTCTATATGTACATGTACTACCACTAAACTACATGATCTTAAGATAACAGGTCTACCTATACATCAGCTCACCACACAACTCTCAACTATCTTGGATCTTCATAGCATAACCAGAACCTAAACAAAAGATTACATGTGGTACACGTCAGCACAATATTTAAGAATATTGTACTGAGTACGCCTACATGTCTTTTGTATACCTCTTATCATACATTGGCTATAAAATAAAACTAATACTTGGCAGCATAAAACAAATATAAGGAAAAGCGTTTACTGGCAAAAAGATATTCATTAACAAAAGAGAACACATATATTTTAATCACATTTCCATCATATATCTCGTACATCTACCCCCAAGGGCTTTGATATTTTTAGGCCTTATGATCTACTACCAAAGAGTTTGAGATCATTTTACGTGTGATCTACTACCAAAGAGTTTGAGATATAACACAAGCGATCTAATACCAAAGAGTTTGAGATCACTTCAATGCACTGTACTACCAAAGAGTTTAGTGCTATCATATGATGGATCAGATATCTTATGTTTCATGTGTTCATAGCCATAAGTATGGAAAATCATGCAACATATTATACAAGAGCAATCATTTCAGCCAATAACATATGCCAAGTATTTTACTACACATATAACACAAGCATATTGTATAATAAGCTAAGTAAGAGGTAATGGTGTACCTTCCAAAGAGATATCCTAATCACCTATTCCTCATGTCATGCATATCCTTGGTCAACCATGATTAAGACAAGATTACATATTGTAACATCCCTAACCTGGGTTATGTGTTAACCCTAGATGTTTTGCCTAATAAGGTTAAGTATATGCTTAATCTTATCTTGGGAAAAGTAATTATGGCTTATGAGAAACTTATGTTTCAATTTTGGTCCTGTTTGAACTATGTTGAAGCAATGTTAGCTTATTTTGGACTAAAGTGCAAATTACCCAAGTTGAGAGGTTAAATTGCAAATTTTGCATGATAAGATGTTCCTCTGATGTTTAGACATCATAATAATGAATATGATGTAGTGGTATAGCCTTTACAAGCTTGGGCACCAAGATTAAGCTTGTAAAGCAATCCTTGTGCATTAAAACCTAGTTTTGGTGTAATGTGCAATTTACACAAAATCTAGGGTTCAACATGCAAATTACCACTTCAATAAGGTTCATGATGTTTCTTGGCATCATGTTAAGGCAATAAAATGAGATGGGATCCTCATTTGAATTAAGTTGGAGGAGAGAGAATCTTGATATTAAAATAATCAAGATTTAAGTCTAAGTGAAATCCTAATTCATTTTAGTGCAAAAATAAATAAAATAATTGAAGGGCCTTCAACCAAAAATGAGACGGTTGAATTTTCTCAAGTGTGAACACCTTTGTGCCTTTTCTAGGCCACGAAAATATCCAAGGGAATGGATATCTCACACACCTTATAAAAGGAAAAGGTAATATCCACTCAATTTGGGATATTATTATTATATGATTTAAGGTGCTTAATTTGTATTCTTTAATTTGAGGATAATGAAGAAGAATTGAAGGCAAAAGAAAGTGCCTTCGTACACAAGGGAGTGAGGGGGTTTATGTGGTATCAATTTGGGAATTGAAGGGAATTAATAATACTTTCTGTCTCTTCAATTTCCCTTATATAAACTCCATTTCCAACTCAATTGAAAGGCTTTTTCGGATTCCTTTCTTTCCCTTTGCTTGGAAAACGACCAAGGAGCTATTGAGGATCAGGAGGACGACCCCCAACCTGTTGGTAAGGTTCTTGACCTCCTTTCACCTTAAATCCATGGTGAAAATTGAAAATCAATGCATGAATTCTTCATATCTCGATCCCCTCTTCAATTCTAACCATTTCTTTTCACTCAAATCTTGAATACGACCCTTGTAATAGTGAAAGGAGTTGCATCCACCATTTTTGACGTGAGCTTGAAGCTTTGGAGCTCAATTGGAGGCGGGTTTTATAACTTGAACCCTTTTACATTGTTATTCAACCATTAATTTTGAAATCTCAATGATTCTTTCATTTCTTGATTAATTGTTGGTTGAAATTGATTAATTCATGAAATAAGAAGTTGTTAGAACTTCAGGGACGAAGGTAGATTATTATGACATCATCTTGGATACTTTTCCCAAACAAATCGTGGTCCATACGGTTTTGAATTTATTTCCCATGCGGTTTCACCAAACCATTTGAGAGCAAACAGTTTGAAACCGTTTGGGAGAAAATGGTTTCAAAACCATTTGAGAGAGTTGACCAAGGGTTGACCATTTGATATTCCCGTTCCTAATTATGTTGGTTGATAACCCACCAAATTTTATGGATTAATTCCAAAGGAATCATGAGTTGAAGGCTAATCAATTAGGCAAACCTAATTGGATTAAGTGCTGATTTTCAACTTGAGTAATTTAACTTTTTGGGCAAACGGCTTAAAAACCATTTGATAGAGTTGACCAAGGGTTGACCGTTTGCTATTCCTGTTCCTAATTATTTTTGTTGATAACCCACCAAATTTTATGGATTAATTCCGAAGGAATCATGAGTTGAAGGCTAATCAATTAGGAAAACCTAATTGGATTAAGTGCTGATTTTCAACTTGAGTAATTTAACTTTTTGGGCAAACGGTTTCAAAACCATTTGAGAGAGTTGACCAAGGGTTGACCATTTGATATTCCTGTTCCTAATTATGTTGGTTAATGACTCACCAAATTTTATAGATTAATTCCCAAGGAATCACGAGTTGAAGGCTAATCAATTGGGCAAACCCTAATTGAAATTAGTGCTGAAATTCCAATGAGTTGATTTGAGATTTTGGGTTGATTAGCCCAAACGGTTTCAAAACCGTTTGGGGATCACCCAAACGGTCTCAAGACCGTTTGGGGATCACCCAAGACCGTTTGCAGGTCTGGGGTTAAGTATAGTTGACCAATTGAAGGTCCAAAGGTATCAAATCACTTTGCAGTTAAGTGCTGATTTGATGATCAACTCAATGGCTCAAACCCGAATGATTTTTCACTAGAATCCAAGGGTTGGATGAGCCAAACGGTCTCAATACCATTTGGAGATCATCCAAAGGGACTCAAGACCGTTTTGTGGTCATCCAAGGCCGTTTGAGGTCAGGTCATATCATGTGATGATGATAGTTCATGGATGTCAATTGATTTGGTTCCATAATGTCAACCATTGATGGATCCTCAATTTCAAACCCTAAGTGATGGTTCCTTGATTATCAAACCTAGTTCAATTGGGTTCAAAACCCTAAATTGAAGGTTTAATTGAATGATGATTCATTGGTCCAATTAATGAACATCTTAGTGGTTCAATTTATAATTGGTCCATGGATTGAAACATTGAGTTGATTGAGTGTTGAAGTACCTTTTTGGTCCATGCAGCTTTGAGAAAGTTTGGACCAAACGGTCTCAAGACCGTTTGGGACCAAACCATCTCAAACCGTTTGGTGACACAAAGTGAAAACGGTTTCAACATCTATTTTGTTCACTTGGTTTCAAGTACAACTTGTTCAAATGGTTTTCAACCAATTGATGTATGAGAATCAAGATCACTGAGGGTCTAATTAATAAACTTTGTGAAGATCAACATGGTTAATCCATTTGAATATTTCATGTAATTGAAGGTCCAGTATGGTGAACCTATTTAGATACTTAATGCATTTGAAGATTTCAATGGTTAACCCAATTGATCACTTTGTGGAATTGAAAGAGAGAGAGAAAGAAAGATGAATGCTTATATAATTAAGCCCTAATTCTCTCTTTATGAGTAAACTATGTGATATGGGTGTGATCCATAATAATGAGATCATGGAATCCTAATCAATAAGCCTAAACCCTAATTAGGGCAAAGCTATGTGTGAAACCCTAATTTGGGCAAAGATATGTGTGAAACCCTAGTTAGGGAAAAGTTGTGTGTGAAACCCTAATTAGAGAAAAGCTATGTGTGAAACCCTAAATAGGGTTGTGCTACTAATTCGATGTGAAGTCCTATCACTGGGTGATGTGTTGTGAAATCCTAATTTCACATAATACTTGGTGAATCCTTGATATAGAAGGATGATCATATGAAACTCTATTGAAGAGTAATACTATGTGAAATCCACAAATGGATGGAATATTCTATGTGAATCCTCAAATTATAAATATGGATAATACTATTCCTAATTAAGCTAAAGGGGTCGGATAATGGCAGTCGTGGTGGTGTAACACGATCGTGGTGATCTTTTGTAGCACGGCCGTGGTCGCTTCCCCTTGCACGGTCGTTTTTGGCTATACGGCCGTGGTGCTCTATGCTTGACTTGGAACTGATTTGCAAGTGACCTAACATGGACATTTTGTTAGTTCCTAACTTAAGGATGAGTCCATAGTATTGACAATGGTTGTATATTCTAAGTGAGTAACTAATGACCACTACCTTACATGATAAATGTGATGAACCGGTGCATAAAGTATTAGGATGAATAATACCCTAATACAAGCTAAGTGTATGAACTCAAGTAAGATAAAGGTGTTGAAGGAAGTGATACATCAAGATATGATAGATATCACATCCAACACCCCAAATACTGGTATACCTTGATGTGTTATAAGTCCAATATAATTGGATGAATGATACATGAGATGTATCATGTCAATGGTTACATTGAGATGTAATGCACTCTATTGAATGTAGGCTAGCATGCCTTATGAAAGGGTTAGTTCAAATTGAGAAACTATGATGTAACCATATTCTGGCAAAGATGAGAGAGAAACTCATGCTATGTGTTAATAATTCATTTAATGATGAATTATGAGAATAAATAAGTATGATTGAATACTTATGTTATTCATATTGATTCCTTACTATGTGAACCCTAATACAGGGCAATGCTATGTGAATCCCTAATACAGAGCAATGCTATGTGAAACCCTAATACAGGGCAATGCTATGTGAAACTCTAATACAGGGCAATGCTATGTGAAACCCTAACACAAGGTACTTCTATGTGAAACCCTAATATGAGGTGATTCTATGTGAAGTGCTAACACAAAACAATCCTATGTGAAGCTCAAATACAGACTAATGGGTTATGAATGTAATAGGATAACCCTTGTATTGCATGGTACTGATATGTAATTGTATCATGATTACTAATCATGCAGATATGTTGAGAAGATGAGCATAGCCAAGTATGGGCTATGATTCTTTGTTATTGAGAATGTTTTATAGGCTTTGTAAGCCTTCACATGCTTTGTGTAGTATGAATCAATGAGCCTTGTGTACTATGTGCAATACATTGTGTAGCAAGGATTATGATGTCCTTGGTCAGATGATCTAAAGGTATTAAGTTACCTAATAAGTGGTAATAAGTATCCTATGGTGAGTTATGGGTTTAAATACCCAGATGTTGTAATCATGGTGATGAACTGGCTAAGAAGTGGAATTTTACTTGGTGAGTTAAGGGATTAAGATCCCAATACCTTGTGGAAAAGAGTATGTCTACAGGCCATGACTCCACAATGACAATGCCAGGCATTAGATATATGATCTAAGCCTGAAGAGAGTTAATGTCGTGATAATGATTCTGTAGTGAATAAATGTTATACATGTTCTCCATTTTCCTTAAAGGATAAGTGACATGTTGTTCTATCAAGTTATGGATGTAATGCTTTTGATAAAAATAATTTTCTAATCTGTTAGACATTAAAATATCTTCTGCCAAATAAATATGATTCTTCCATTCATATTTATCTTCTTAAGATGCAATAATAATGTTGTTGGCGGAGAGTTATATCTCTCGCTGGGGCAATTTACAATTGTCTCACCCTCATGGGAACCACATTTTTAGGTGGACGCAGACGAGGAGGTAGGAATCCTTCAGTAGGTGAAGGACAGCAGCAGCAGGGACAGCAGTGAAGTCTCAAGTGGAGACACTGGCTGTTATGCCTTGTATAGATGTAGATAAAGTCCTATGTGTCGTCTCTATACTCTCAGGTCCTCGGAGTAGTAGTTAGTGATTTTGAGATTTTGGCTCAGTACCTCGAGATTTTTATACTTCCTGTGTTTAGCTTGATAGGACAGTTGATGCTTGTAATTCTCAGAAAGAGATGATGCATGATATGTACCTTTGATCCTGAATGTAAATGTGTTACTTTGGTTCTATGTGAGAAAGTTTTCCTTTGATGGATCTTTCGATAAAAAGGTTTTAATTTTTAGTGATTTTCGGTAATCCACTGCTTAGTGAATGCTTCCGCATTAATTAATCATGTTTTGTGAGTTTTATGCAACACATATCACCATCAGGTTCTCATCATCTTACATCTCATCTTAACCTTAATCGTGTTCATATTAGGGTTTTCTTATCTCATTATGGTATTCTAATGATTACGTGTATTATCTTATTGGGATTATATTACTAATCTCATTTTCTATATTATGATTCATTATCTAAACATTAGGTTCCATATCCTTTTTGTACAAATACTAACCCTAGTTTATATATGTTATTTATAATAGGGTTACAATCCATGTATTAAGGGTCATCTTCATATAACATGAATTTTGTGTATAACACTGATCTCATATTTATGTATTACCTTCCAGTTACTGATATAAGAGTGTTCTATAAATTTCATCATTTATTGAGCATGTATGCATTAATTGCATTATCTTTAGTGTTATTAGCCCTAATTAGTCATATAAATCAAATAATATGCTTTCGTGCATCATCATGACCATATCTGACATCATATGTATTATAAATATGATTATAGAATTATTGACATTTTTCCATAATTTTATATCATCATTTGATATTTATTACTCGAGAACTAAGCATTACACATATTACATGATATCATAGATATTAATTAGTCAAAATCCTGATATTATGCTTTCATTATGTTCTACTCATTTTTCTAAGAATTTTGGTATATTATACTTATTTTTCTAATGCTCGAGCTAATAATTACGATTTATACAAGATCTGATAATTATTGAAGATGATTACCTCATGGGTCAATCAAAGACTGATACATGGCCTCTGTGGGCGCGGCCTCTCTTCTCTGGCTAGTCGCTCAGTCTGAATCCCACATAGGATCCACGGACCCAAAAATCTGTCAACCCGGTCGCTCGACCCCTTTTCTAACTCACTTTCTCACGACATCACGGGCGTGCACCACAGACCATGGCCGTGATCCCTGGTTCGCGATGCCTCGCGCATGCCCCTGTCTCGCACGAGCACCGCCACACGGCTTCCCTTCGGCAAGGGATCGGCAGTGACACTCTCCTCTATGGACCCTTCTAGCGCCTCCATCAGGTTCGAGCATCTCTCCAGGAGCTCTGCGGCTACAGATCTTCCTCAATTAGGTTGTGGATCCCTCAGACCACGAGGGCGCCGCTGCCAAGCTCTAGCACGGTAGAGCAAAGAGGCAGATTGCCTCTACTCCAAACCCTGCCGACCTGAAGCTCCCAAAAGCTTTGCAACACCACTTAGTACTCATCTCTATCCTTCATTCATAGAGATCAGCTCTACCTACAAGCATCTGAGTTTCACCTTCTCCTCTGGTAAACCCAAGGTCGTCGGATAAGGTACAAACAATGTAGGGGTCTGTGATAGTGTGGCATCAAATTCTCTAATTCTCAGCTTCATTTTCTCCTACTCAAAGACCCTCAAGGTCCCCTCCTTCTCTGTGGCCTTCTCCTTGTCTAACCTGTTGGTTTGCAATGGAGAAGTTGTGGGGATGGAGAGCTCATTCCATCGGTACACTGGACTAATGCCTGCGAGCTGAGAGTCAGGGTACTCCTTACGATGAGGAGAAAACAACCGTTCGACCATCCTCTCTCTCATACCCCCTTCAACCATGATGTGGGATTGTGGGAGATGTATCACATGACTGGAGCCACTTCCTTCTCGTAACCGCAAGCTAGGAGACGACTATCGGAGGCGTTGATCTCTCATCTTGGGGTCCATGTCACTCCTTTACTCAAGCCTATCTGTGGCTCATCCTTTGCAAAGACTATAGCCATGAGATTAGAGATCTAGGACAATGAATGGGCCACATAGGCTATCCAAGGATCATAGGGAGGGCCCAGCCAATCATAATGGACAACTTATGCTGAAACTATTAAACTTAGATCTAATAATCACCAAAATGCATGTCATTCACAAACTTCAAGACTAAATAACTTCCTATAGGGACCTCCAAACCTAATGAAACTTTGACCATAGATTTATTATCATCTAAGCTACCTCCCAACATACTTTGGTCCCAAGACTCAATTATATGACCAATCAATTAAATTCCTCAAAAAGGCATAAACTTATGGATCTTGGTAATGATATCAACCACAATCAACACTCAAGCTTTACAAAACACTTAGGACTATCAAACAACTCAACATGCATGACCTCACTTATGTCATTGGACATTTGAAGATTCCAAAAGTCCACTCCATCACATCCTACACACCTTAAAAGAAATTCCGCCCTCAGAATTAAGCCAAAAAAAAACCCAGTCCATCACACATATTGACTCACACGTGTATGGTCATACTTTTCTCAGTATCGCTTATCGAGACGTGTTAGATATCACACTCCTATCACAGGGACAAATCCCATATCTATCACTCATTGTCAGTCCCCAATTTTTAAAGTCATTCAATTATCACCATTATAACAACCCATGATTCATGACTGTGTTTGATGATATCAAAGTATACCCAATGACATGTGATGAGTGTAGTGATTTTAGGTCTAAGAACCACAAATGCCACCATCACTATGATAGTTGACTATGAATTCCATGATGTTGGCTTCCATGGGTCAGTCTCAAGGTGGATTTATCTAATACACCTATTCTCTAGCATGTATATATGTGCTTGGTTTGATATTGCCATAACATGACAAATGAGATACAGTCATCAATCAACTCACACTCTGATCTTATGTGTCATTGTTGTCTATCAGCGTTCCACAATGAAAACCATTTAGGGACATAATGAGAATATGTATATGTACTCTTAAGATCTGTGTGATCTCATTTCTTCCAAGTCTAATACTTGAAGACATATGTCATCGAGTACTAATAGTCTTTAGTCATTTTATTATGTTATTTTTTATCTCACAACTAAATATAAAAAATAAATTGGAATCTTTCCTTTATTATTAATCAAATAACATATATGTCATGCCATTACAATCATCATATGATAGGCTCTTTGGGCATAAATATCAAAAGACTCCCACTTGCACTTAGATCCAATCACCCATGGATCTCATCTCGAGTGACCTTACATGACCATCATGCTTCTGCTGCGCAAGTGATTTTATAGCGGATTTAGAAACATTTCCTTTAAGCTAGTATTTTGCAATTTTCACATCTCTTCATTGTATGACTACTCGTATGATATGGAAGGGTCATATTATGCTATCTGAGATCCCCAGTCTAACTCATAGATCCATTGTTGTCATAAGTGTTTCTACTGTATCATCAATGGTTGGAACCTTACCGGCCTAAATCGCGCGTCCAAAAGTGGAAACGGATTTGAAGTAGTCAGACTTTTACATTTATAACCCGAAACCTTCTAGGCCCCTACAACTTTGCTTACGGGGTCGAAGTAGATATACGGGGTCGAACACAGGGACAAGGGTGGTAGTGTTGAGAACATAGAATCGACACGTTACACTTCGATAAGGGTAAGGATATGATAAAATTCCCCCAAGGGAACAGTAGGATAAGATTGATAAACAAAAGAAAACTATCTCCAAATGGAGCTATGAGGAAAAATTAAGGTTTTGAGCATTTATCAGTTTTTAGGATTTTCTTGCAACGGAAATAGAGAGATAACACTAATGCTATAGTAAGGAACGAAGGAGAAAGCTTCAATAAAACAAGCGACATCAGAAACATCCTGTACCCCTCCTCTCGAAGCGGGTACCTATAACCAAGCATCAACACCCCTCTCGAGGTTGCTGGACTTAAGTTAGAGCGGAAGGGTTACTAAAGCAACTCTGATCATGGGCACTCTCGTACTCCAGCATCGGACCAAACACTAGAGCCACAACACCTCTCTCAAGGTTGTTGCAACGAGAAAAGCACGATTCGGTAGCTAATCGAAACGCGATCCAAGTGTACAAGCTAGAGTTCAGATGTTAAACAAAACAATCATCCAACAAAGGTACCAAACATAAAGTAGTAGATAATTTAAACTCTTCTAATTCCATTGACATATAAGGGTCTGATTACATTGCATAAGTAAAGAAAGTAAATGACTGAAATAGGTAAAGATAAATGTCCTCTTCTTGATTTAGAAGGGTGACAGGCAACAGTAGGCTCCCCAGCCCGATACCGGACAGGGACCTTGCCCGATACACCCGTATCGGGCGGCACACCCTCTCGGGCAGCGTGCTCACGACGGGCAGATGTATCGCGCGGGACGCCCTTTCCCAATATGATCATGTCAGGCGGCACCCTCTCGGGAAACACATCGTGACCGGTGATGCGTATCGGGGATTCGGTATCGTGCTGGGTTAGAGTGTCGCTTCAAGTGTCGGGTACTCCTATCGGGTGTCTTTGTTGGCTGATATCGGCCTGCAGCGATGCCCGGGTCGATCCTAAGTGAACCATTCCCTCACTCTCAGGATGGGGAAGTGCTCACCTAGAATCGCCCGGCACACCAATTACCCAATTTGATTGGGAATAGGATTGGTATTCGATACCAATTAGAAACAAAAGAAAGAAAGTCAATTTGAGTTGGATCAGGACCGTGAACCGATCGGTTCAGGGCACCAACCGATCGGTTGGGGTGCCCCAAACGATCGGCTCAGGTCCAATTGATCGGCTCAGGTCCCCAACCGACCGTTTCAAGTGTTGAAACGATCGGTTCAGGTTGCGAGTTGATTGCTTTTTGTGGAAAATTCTCGAACCCTTCTACTCCTGCGTTTAGTCCCGTATTGTCGGGCACAAAGAACCATGTCCCTTGACCCTCCTATATATATAGGGGTATTGGGGGCTTCTCTGAACACAACTCAGTGCAACCAGTTGCTCTGTAAGTTGTCGTTCTCTCTAGTTTTGGTAACCAAGAGAGAGCCTGAGCAAGTGCATCCCGCAAAAGGGAGGTGTAGCAAGGGAAGGACAACTGCAGTTGCAACTGGAGGCAGGAGAGTGTGTGGGCGACTAGTACGCCTACAGGAGGGTTTGACTCCTTCCACTTCCTTGTGGGACAAGGAGTGTGGAGTTCTAGGTGGTCCGTGTGGACTACTACAGAGGCGGGAGGTTTCTAGCGCTCTGGAGGACAACTGTCAATCCCGACAGTCCCGATGAGAGGAGGAGTCGTGAGTCCCGGTGCGACCAGGAGCTGCACAGACACCGTCCAAGACCGGAGGTGAAGACCGCACTAGCTATGAGGTATTGTCGCCGAGCAAGCCTCGGGACAAGGTATGATTCCTCAAACCATCCTTCCTATTGTATAGACGTTGACGCGTTTCCTCGATTTGGGTTAGGGGGAGGAGAATATTTTTGTTTCCGCTTCCTGCTCTGCCTCCCCTAAAACCCAATAGTGGTATCTGAGCGAGGTTAACTGCTCTATACTTTAGGATTAATCGATATGATCGATTTTGGTTTGTCGCCTTTATTTATTACATGCGATGCGAATAATATCGGCTTATGCATGTCCAATCCTAAATCCACAAATCCCGAATATTATATAGATGATATGTAATATTAATGCACTCGATACGCGTCGCCCTTAAATGAGTTTTGTGGTGGATGTTGCGTGGTTATGGCCAATAAACCCTATCTATGTATGGTTGTTTGTGGTTGCTTGCATCTCGGTCTGCGCACCGATTCCTTCTCCTATTCCTTATGTAACTCGAAATAATTCGAGATTCTTTCCTACCTTTGCTCCCTTCGAATGTAACTCAAGGTTTCTCCTTTTACAATGTAAAATAGGATAGATTTTATTTCCTATTATGTCAAAGAACGGCGGACACCTGACGACAGCTGAGACGGTCGGTTCATGGAGTGAACCGATCGGTTGGCGTTCCAGACGGTCGGTTAAAGGAGTGAACCGATCGGGTTGATGCCCAGTTCGAGGAGCGAGACGATCGGGTGGCGGCAAGGAAGAGATGCACGACGACCAGGAGAACCGATCGGTTGGAGGAGCCAACCGATTGGCTGGTGGCACCCAGACGACCGGCTGGAGAGAACAGATCATTCATGTGATGAGTTGATCAACTCGGACGGCAAGGCACAGAGTTCATCTTGTAAAGGTTGCATGTGATGTAGACCTAGATGACCGTGATTCCTCTTGGCTCGAGGAATCACATTAGGATGGCCATAATCATTGCTTTTTATCATTTTGTGCATGTTTTCTGTGGGATATAGCATGTATATGATATGTACTATGTATTGTGGTGATTGGATATGTATATGTATATAAAACCAAATCCCTCGTTAAATATTAAGTTTTAGATGCCTTCCAAATGCAACACACGTGAAAAGCTTGATCGACCAAGTGTGGGCACGCCCTAGCGTGGTGCACCGTCTATCTCGTGGAAGCGTGAAGGATGAATGTGTGGGTCTGCCCTAGCAGGGTGCATATTCATCGTGTTTGCTTTGGGTCAGACTTAACATGGTGACCTAGATAGGATCTAGCGCCTTGAGGCATGGAGATGTTCATTGCAAGGAGTTGTATATGACATCTTATCAAGAGTTGCATATGATGCAATTGGCAAGTGTTGCCTACCTGAGAGATCTATGTTGTGGGTGATGATGAATGCATATTCATCTCTTATTTTTACTTCATTTAGAATAAGTAATTAGGACTTTTTTGTTAATTTTAGCTAATTCAAAAATAAATAGCACTTTCATCTTCTTGATATACTTTTCCTGAATTCTTATGTTATTTTTCCTCATTTTCAGGAATTATCTAAGTAATTAAATTGAGAAAAGAAGAGATGAAGATAGGAGGCAATTCAGTTTCCCGCAATGCTGACTTAAATGCATACCTTGCACCAAACATCCTAAGGCGGAATTTAATGTTCAAATATGATTTGGAAAGGGAATTCAAAGGCCTACAGGAAAATCATATTTTCGGGCGCACTTTAAATTTTTTGGAGAACGGAAATTCGCTCGAAATTGCTGCTGCGAGAATCTGCATTAAAAAAAGACAATCAAGAGTTTGTTGACTAGATCTGAAAATTCAAAAGGATGGCTCCCTCTCTTTTTCCCCCTATTTTTTTTAGATATCCTACCCCTCCTTCTCCTATAAAAGGAGGGGCACTTCCTCCTCTCTGGGCATCTTGGATTTCTTGTATTTTGGAATTCTGCAGCAATCAATCTTGTAGTCATCTTTTTATTATGCAATAAAGTAGTTTTATTTCAAGCACCGTTCTTCCATTCTTGTTCTTGTCTCCTCTTCTCGCCTTAGTCTTAATCTACTTTTCTCTATGCTTTATTTCTGGAGCAAGGAACAAAGGACTAAGCCATTTCATTGACTCTAGCATAAGGATTCATCTCCTGATTTTTGGGCTAGACTATGGCTTTTGTACTTTCTTCCTCCGTCTCCCCTTTTCCCATGTGTGAGTATTCTTTTGTCGGGGCAAAGGGGAATAACCCCTTAGCCATGGTTTTAATGATTTCTTCTTAAACAATTAGATGGTAATCGATTTTAATTGAATGATTGATCTTCGGATCGAATGTTAATCCGGATGGATATGACCATGGAAATCCGGATTTAGAACAATAAAATTGATTACATAGACGTTTTGATATGACCGTGGATTCTCGTCTTTTAGGTTGATAAACTAGGAAGCATGAGCACCAGGACCAATGGGCTCATGTGGAGTTTCTCTCTTGTGAGTTTTTAAATTCGCAAACCTTCATCGAATCGTCGTTTAAGATTTAATTGTTATCACCTAGGCTAAGGTGGTGAAAACCCCTACGAGCCTCGATTTCCTTCTCTTGATTCAATCACCGCATCCTTCGTTTGCTTTGATTCTTAGTCTTCCATTCATATAGTTTGCTTTTGTTAACAATCTTTTTATTATTCTCTTATGCATGTTAATTCTTGTTAAGTGTTTCTTTTTTTTCTTGCATTAGTGTAATCATTCAAACCCTCAACTGGACTTTACTTTCTGCTCTAATAAAAAGAAAAATACCAAAAATAAATAATAAGTTCTTCAAATCTTTGGGTTCTAAGAACAATCTCTAATAGTTGTCCTGTGGGATCGACCCTTCTATACTACCCTTAAAACCGGAAGTAAAAAAGGTTTAAACTCTAGGATTAACCATCTTAGTGATTGATATTGCAAAACGACGAGTATCAATTTGGCGCCGTTGCCGGGGACAACGGATTATTTTCTCGAACCCCAAAATTTTTGAAAAAACTTTTTTCCTTTTTTATGCCTTCCGAGTAACATTCCGGAAGTGCTACTCCTCATTCTGCCGAGTTTCCATTCCGGCAGTCCGTTTTTTTCTGCAAATACGCTAGTTTGTAAAAGAATTGTAATTTTAGTTAGTTTTGTAAATTTTAACCTTGAGTCATAATCCCTTAGCTTCTGTTTCTTTTTTTTTCTTTTTTTTTCTTTTTTTTTACAGTCTTGTACAAAATCTTTAGTTCTTTTTTGAATTGTAAAAAAAAAAAAACCTTTCAAATGGAGTGGGCATTGCAATATCCCCCACAATGTTATTACTGTGGTCATTGCCACCATGCATCTCTTGCCTGTCCAAATTTATCTCATAGCACCCCTCTCTATGAGCCCTTTCATCCTAGTGGGTACAATGTAAATCCTTATTTTTCTGAGAACCAATATGGGGAAACTTGCTATCCATATTCTGAGAGAGGGTACGACCAACAAAACTTTGGGGGAAATGGACCTATTTATGATACCCAATATAATCCTCAACAAGAAGAGAAACTTAGGTCCCTAGAGAAGATGGCAGCAAAACTCCTAACTAGCCAAACCTTATTGGCCACCTTAGTAGAAGCCCAAACCAAAAATATAGATTGTTCAAATATGATTCCTCATGAATTGGTGACACCTTATAATATTGAATCTTCCTACCAAGATGGACGCAATGGAAATTACAATCCACCATCTTCTGGAGATTATTATGAGGAGCAATGCCACCCAAAACAATATGAGGAGTACTATGGCCAAGGACACTATGGGGAGTGTGGCGAGGATGACCAAAATTTTGGGGTGTATAAATCCTATGGTGAAATGCAAATTGATCTTGAACTGGAAGAGAGACTTAAGGACCTAGAAAAGAGGGTAGTTGAAGCACAAGCAAAACTTGAATCTAGTCAAGCCATGTTAGCTACCTTTCTAGAGGATCAATCACAAACTCCCCCTATAGAGCTTGAGCAACCCAAGATGGTTCTTCCTCACAATGACGATGATGATCCTTATTTTGTGTCATATATGTCAGATCCTGAAGAAATAGAACAAACCATGGAGCCATATTTTGTGTGTGATGAGGACGTTGGTATCCCTATCTTTCCTTTAGAGACTCTTTTACTTGAATATGAAATGTCAAAGAAGGCGAGTCATTATGAAGATCCAACAACTCCTCCCATCCTTAACATAAATCTAAATGATACCATAGACCAATACCCTTCTTTTGAGTCTATTTTGGATAATGAGAATCTAACCCCCTTTATGATTCTTCCCGAGCCATCACAGCCAATTTCCATCCCACACATGGCTGATCTAGAAGGGGAGATACCACCATTGGAAGAAGCCCACACACCCCCTTCTATTGTTTGCAAGGAAGACATCATCATCCCTCCTACAAAAAAATTAGAGACATATGTTACATCAACAATGAAACTTACCAAACCCAATGTTGATGGCATTAATTTTAAGGAGAAACAAAACACTTTAGTAAATGATTTTAAATTTTTTGTATTAGCATCAATTCTCCCATATGCAGGTCATCATGATGGTGGAAAACTTGAATCAGATCCTCCACCCGACTCAGTTCATTATGCTCTACTGGCATTACTAGTCGGGTACTCGCCAACCTCCCCTCATCCACATCCATCTCCAACACTTCCCTTGCTATCGAAGGAAGATCTATGGATATTATTGGAGGGAATGCGAGGTGAAAGAAAATATGAGTACCCCACTGAGCTTCTACAATTACCCTATCATAGGGTACATTATGAAGCTCCTCATATAAAGGTCCCAGCCCTCATACACATCCCCTTCAGCTGGACATTTTTTGAGCTACCTGGGCCACCTAGAAATCCTCGCTATTCTTTTCCCCCATCTCGGATTTTGATTTTTGCTCGGGACGAGCAAAGTCTTAAGTTCGGGGTGGGGATGGGTGGTACGTTTCCACCCCTTTTTCTTCCCCTTTTAGTATCTTTTCTTTTACATTTTGCATGTATTTTTTCTTTCTTTCTTTTCATAGTATAATTGGCCCATATCTAGTCGGCCTTGATATGATCATTTGTCAAAATACTCCCCTTAATGATGTAACTTCCTTGCAACTAAAATTTTGAAACTTTCATGACTAGAAATCCTCATGTCACTTAGGACCTCAAATAATAATCACTCCTAGGAAAAGATGGCAAGCCATAGAGGACTGATAGGATTCAAGAGTGATGCTTTCTTATCATGTACAAACTTGTATAAATTTTCTTGATTTTTTGCATGATTCGGTAATAGTTGAACCAATGCATGGTACTCCTAAAAAAAAAAGATGAAAAAAAAAGTTGCACAAGAACAGCCTCTTCTACTCTTCTTCTACCACTTCCAAATCTTTCCATTCGTCAAAAAGAAAAAAAAGCCAATAATGCCAAAAAGGCTAAGTTTGGGGTGGCACCCCTTCCCCCTCTTTCGCTTCTTCCATACCCACGCAATTGGGTGTATCACCAAAAATCAAAGAAAAAAAAATGCGGTCAATGTAACTGCATGTCCACTAAATAAAAAGATCTTGAGTCGAATAGAGGAGAGACTATCCTTCTTCCATACCTCCTTCACTCTAATTTTCTACCCAGGGGAAAACTACAAAAACCCCAACTATCCAAATCAGCCTTGTTCTTGTGTAAAACTTAAAACAAAATGGAGTACCAAATGCAAAGGTGAAATGAAAATCTGTTTTATTGTAGGTCTTGAATAAATGCAAGTTTGTAAAGTAGGAAATATAAAAGTCACTTTTTGTGAATTCAGAAAGTCAGGGTCGCTTGGCCATATTTTGGTGGAAGGAATCCAGTGATTGTTAGGAGAGTGAGGATGATAGGTTGAAAGTATGTCTTGAAAGTATTTCTTGATTTTAATGTTGCTCGGGATGAGCAAAGTTTAAGTTTGGGGTATTTTGATGAATGCATATTCATCTCTTATTTTACTTCATTTAGAATAAGTAATTAGGACTTTTTTGTTAATTTTAGCTAATTCAAAAATAAATAACACTTTCATCTTCTTGATATACTTTTCCTGAATTCTTATGTTATTTTTCCTCATTTTCAGGAATTATCTAAGTAATTAAATTGAGAAAAGAAGAGATGAAGATAGGAGGCAATTCAGTTTCCCGCAATGCTGACTTAAATGCATACCTTGCACCAAAATTAGCATAACGCTCACATCCTAAGGCGGAATTTAATGTTCAAATATGATTTGGAAAGGGAATTCAAAGGCCTACAGGAAAATCATATTTTCGGGCGCACTTTAAATTTTCTGGAGAATGGAAATTCGCTCGAAATTGCTGCTGCGAGAATCTGCATTAAAAAAAGACAATCAAGAGTTTGTTGACTAGATCTGAAAATTCAAAAGGATGGCTCCCTCTCTTTTTTCCCCCTCTTTTTTTTGGATAGCCTACCCTTCCTTCTCCTATAAAAGGAGGGGCACTTCCTCCTCTCTGGGCATCTTGGATTTCTTGTATTTTGGAATTCTGCAGCAATCAATCTTGTAGTCATCTTTTTATTATGCAATAAAGTCGTTTTATTTCAAGCACCGTTCTTCCATTCTTGTTCTTGTCTCCTCTTCTCGCCTTAGTCTTAATCTACTTTTCTCCATGCTTTATTTCTGGAGCAAGGAACAAAGGACTAAGTCATTTCATTGACTCTAGCATAAGGATTCATCTCCTGATTTTTGGGCTAGACTATGGCTTTTGTACTTTCTTCCTCCGTCTCCCCTTTTCCCATGTGTGAGTATTCTTTTATCGGGGCAAAGGGGAATAACCCCTTAGCCATGGTTTTAATGATTTCTTCTTAAACGATTAGATGGTAATCGATTTTAATTGAATGATTGATCTTCGGATCGCATGTTAATCCGGATGGATATGACCATGGAAATCCGGATTTAGAACAATAAAATTGATTACATAGACGTTTTGATATGACCGTGGATTCTCGTCTTTTAGGTTGATAAACTAGGAAGCATGAGCACCAGGACCAATGGGCTCATGTGGAGTTTCTCTCTTGTGAGTTTTTAAATTCGCAAACCTTCATCGAATCGTCGTTTAAGATTTAATTGTTATCACCTAGGCTAAGGTGGTGAAAACCCCTACGAGCCTCGATTTCCTTCTCTTGATTCAATCACCGCATCCTTCGTTTGCTTTGATTCTTAGTCTTCCATTCATATAGTTTGCTTTTGTTAACAATCTTTTTATTATTCTCTTATGCATGTTAATTCTTGTTAAGTGTTTCTTTTTTTTCTTGCATTAGTGTAATCATTCAAACCCTCAACTGGACTTTACTTTCTGCTCTAATAAAAAGAAAAATACCAAAAATAAATAATAAGTTCTTCAAATCTTTGGGTTCTAAGAACAATCTCTAATAGTTGTCCTGTGGGATCGACCCTTCTATACTGCCCTTAAAACCGGAAGTAAAAAAGGTTTAAACTCTAGGATTAACCATCTTAGTGATTGATATTACAAAACGACGAGTATCAGGTGACAGCCCTAGCTGGTCCATAACTTAGAGGATTTCTGGATCTTGCCCACTAGAAGGTTGTACGCTGTAATCTTTCGAATTGATGGTAAGCGTTGTCAATTTGAAGTAAAATAGTGGGAGCGATAATTAATTAAAGGCCTAATTTTATCGTCAAACTTTTCAAATCAATTAAATAAGTCAAAATGAGTTTTGGATTAAAATTGCATATATTTCCTTTTGTTAAAATAAATGGTTAATCAATATAATCACTTTATTTGCGATCGGTCTTTGAGACCAACAAATTAAATGGGAATAATTCCACGACTGGTAGGACGTTGAGAAGTGTTCTCAATCAAAGAGTGAAAGCTCTAAGTCCTAATTATACCAGAACCAGATCCCACCACATCAATGACTGAAAGTATGCTTATGGAAGCATGCCGAGGATGACATTGATGAGGAGTGCTTGATCTTGTGTTCTCTGAACTATGAGTTATAGAGACAACATGATACATATGATGTCTCAAGGGCACTATCCTAGTATGTCATGACAGAAGGAGATCCAGTAAGGTATTCACACACTCAATGTGATTGGGTATGTGGAAAACCTGAATAAGAAGGATTCCCTCTGAGCCAAGAGTTGGCTATTGGTATGATATTGCAAATGTTGCAAGAATCATACAGTTCATGATAAACTACAACATGAACAACTTTGACAAGCGTTGACAAAGTTGTTGGACATGTTGAGGATAATAGAGACAGAGATGAAGAAATACAAACCATACTCTTTGATGTGATCAAACAAAGGGTAAGTCTTAAAGGCAAGGACAAGGGCAAAGCAAAGAAGGGTTCTGATGCTAGCCAACAATCCAAGCCGTCTTCAGCCTCAAGGCACATGGGGAAAGGGTGTATGAGGGAATTGCCCTCTATATCTGGAAGAACAAAAGAAGATGAAGGAGGGGATGGAGATCTCCACCTGAGGTATCATGAAATGAACCACTTCTGAGGTATATGATACCGAGATGAAGATCTGACATATATGATATGTAAGATCTACAAAGAAGTGATGGCCTTTATGAAAGGACCAAGAAAGGAGTACCCATCATTGGAGAAAGTGTTGCTGCCATAGATAGGAGTATCTTTCAATTCATTTCAGCTTAAAGGGCACGAAATAGAGTTGTGAACTGCTATTTCAATTTTCCAATAGAAACACTTTATTGTTGCATCTTGTTGAGACAAGGATGGCTATCAATATAGTTAATGTTTCAATTTCAAAGATATGATCTTTGTGGCAATGCCTTGTTTATCTTGTGGTACTTGGTATGCATAAGATAAAATGATACCTAAAATTATAGATAACTCAAACAATCTAATTAGCATCAATCATGAGAAATTCATTTCTAGTTTCCATATGATGGATAAATCTAGACGATTTTGGTTAGAGAACCAGTAAGAGACATGAATATCTTGGACATGATTAATCAATATTCACTAATGGTAGTGGGAGAATGATTATCCTATTAGGTATAATACATGTGATGTATTTACATACCTATTGGAACAAATGTTAATACTTCAAATGGTGTTTAGAGAAATACCAATATGAATATCTTGAAATGTTCAAGAATATCATAAATGAAGTACGAATTTGGTAAAGTGTTAATTGTTGATGAGATCAATGAATGAAATACTTGGACCAAATGTTTGAGATCCTTATGAGTGATTATGATAGTGTATCATAGTGAGCTCATGATTAAGGCATAGTGATGTCTAAATCAAGAAGGAATCATACTCTAAGGAGTTAGAGAATGATTATCAAATAACTAAATTCTTCTTAATAAAAGAATACCCCACACTAATAAAGGACATTAAGAATCACAAGGAGTTGTGAGTTCTTATTACCTTGACAGATACACCTCAATTATCTATGTGATAAGTTGATCATGTGATGAATCAACTATCTAGATGAATATGAGGAACCGGATTTTGAGTTATGGTTTATGACCATTGCATCCTAAATGACCTCCATGTGAACCACAAGGTATGACCTTGATGGTAGCACCCATTGGATGGGAATCCATAAGTGCAAATAAGTCTTAAGCGTTAAGACACATGGATGACATTTTGAGAAGGATGATGCTTGTTGATTGCAACTTAATGACTAAGACATTTGGCATATGGATACAAAAACCGCATTCCCATGAGGAATAAAACAAGGATGTGTACGTGACACAACCTATGAGGTTTATGAATCCACTAATGCAAATGAAGTCTATAAGTTACAATGGACTAATCAATGTGATTGATTGAATACAAGCAACTCAGAGTTGGATCTTTTCTTTGATGATATAGTCAAAGGGTTTGGCTGATATATCAAAGATAAAGAAGGGATCTGTGATTTAGTGGGAGCGTATTCACATTCCACATGTTGATGTGAAATGGAAATGTTCTAGAATGGAAATCCAAAGTAGAAATTATCTTTAGGGAAGATAGAGATGTTTCCTATGAGATAGGAATAGAGATCTATAGAGATAGTTATCGAAAACCTCTTGACCTGGAAAAGAGAGAGCATACATTGGCAATTTGTACTGAAGAGTTCAGTGTGCACAGATTTAGTGGGAGAAAACCTATCCATGTTACATGGAGCTAGTATCCCAAGGCCAAGTGTCCAATTCTCATGAAGAATGTGAACACTATGAATAGATATGGATCTATCATGTATGTGATCATCCCATCATCTTGCATGTATGGACATGGCAAGAATAAAATGCATTCATCATCTTGTATGTGAACATGACAATATGATGTGCTCATCCTGATAACTCATATGTGGGACATGACGAGTGGATGTCTGTCTACTTCCAGTAAGGGTTACTAGAAACCATAAGAACTTGATAGTACTTGTGAAGTACTAGTTCTATGGAGATATGGAAGAGTTCAATGTAAAGAGTTACATTGATGCGAACTTCTGAAAAGGACAGAAAATTAATCGCAATAATATAGAGGATACATAAAAGTGAAAGTTTGTTGATAATTGGAAATGTTCCAATAAAACCGTTTAAAAGGAAATGCTGAGTATCCGTGTGTTAGAGAATAGCAGTGGATACTATATGGATCTGGAAGTTTATGAGATGAACTTATAGATATTCCGGTCATTGATGACAAGTATGGAATCCTTGATCATGCAATGTGGCTAAAGGTTAGCAAAGGAATACTAGATCGCATATTACGGCAACTCCATCTGATACGTGTGACGTACAGCGAAGAGATGTGAGACATGCAATTTATACTGACTTTGGCAAAGTGTTGCCATTACTCACTTTGTTGGCACAAGAGCACAGTAACATGTGGGACATGTTTGAAGATCACTATGAATATGATTCAAGGGTGATTGGCTCGCAGTGCAAGTGGGAGTCTGTTGGTATGTATGCCTTGAGAGTCAATCATGGGATGATTGGTGGGATACATTAAGATTGATTTGATAAACATCAAAGGCAAGCTTCCAATTCTTTCTGGTTCAGTCATATGAGATAGTGATAGAACATATTGAATGTCTAGAAAATGACAGTACTCAATGACGTATGCCTTCAAGTTCATGACCTGAACGATGAGATCATACGGATGCTAAGAGTTTGTACATTCTTGTTATGTCCCTAGTCGGATGTCATTGTGGAATGTAGATAGACAGCAATGACACACAAGACTAGATTGTGGTGTTGGTTGATGATAGAATCTCATTATTCATGATATAGAGATATTAAACCAAACACATAGGTACTTGTTAGAGAACAAGTGTACCGGACAGACCCACCGTGAGTTTGACACATGGAACCATGACATGGTAGTCACAGTCGGTACTCACAGTGATGGTGGTGAGTGTGATTCTTAGACCTGAAATCACTGCACTCAACACATGTCATTGGGCACACTTTGACATCATCAAACGCAATCCAGAAACATGGGTTGTTATAAAGGTGATGATTGGGTGGCTTTGACACATGGGGCTTTTGAGGGGTGAGTGATAGATATGGGATTTGTCCCTCCTGAGGGAGCTTGATATCCATGGCCACTTGATGAGTAGGATTGAGATAGGCGTGCGCACGCATGTGTGAATCAGTATGTGATATTGATGTCATACATATCTCCTTCAATCAACTCTGAGATCAAGAAAGTGAATGAACGTTGACAGGATGACTGGTCCATGCCTCGAGTTCATTCGGGATATCAGTGACAAAGGAATTATACATTCACTGTAACACCATTCACGGATTGTAGGATTGAAAGTTGTTCTCCAACATTCTACTTTCACTTGGGTAGCAATGATGTGTGACTAGGCACCGCTAATTGCTTGTGAAGTCATAAGTGTTATGGACGTTCACTGCCAATGTGAAATGGACCTGCAGGGTCACACACATAGGATTTAACCTGGAAGAGGAGTTTTGTCCACAAGAATTGTTTAGATTAATTACTATAGGAGTTTAGTAGTTCAATTAAACACTCAATCAGTCGATGGCTCAATATCATATGGTTCAAGGTGTTGGACGCATTGATTGGAGTATCAGATTGATTGAAATCGCAATTGACTGATTCTGCACAACCTGCACTCCCAACCGATCGGTTCAAGTGTTGAACCGGTCGGCTGAGGTGGCTGAACCGGTCGGCTCAAGTGTTGAACCGATCGGCTCATGTCCAGGTTGAAACGAGCGGTTTAAGTGTTGAACCGATCGGTTCAACTGGCGCAATCGAGCATCTTGGGAAAGTCAGGTCGGTGAGAATTTTCCTTTCATTTCAATTACCCAATTTGATTGGGAATAGGATTGGTATTCGATACCAATTAGAAACAAAAGAAAGAAAGTCAATTTGAGTTGGATCAGGACCGTGAACCGATCGGTTCAGGGCACCAACCGATCGGTTGGGGTGCCCCAAATGATCAGCTCAGGTCCAACCGATCGGCTCAGGTCCCCAACCGACTGTTTCAAATGTTGAAACGATCGGTTCAGGTTGCGAGTTGATTGCTTTTTGTGGAAAATTCTCGAACCCTTCTACTCCTACGTTTAGTCACGTATTGTCGGGCACAGAGAACCATGTCCCATGACCCTCCTATATATATAGGGGTATTGGGGGCTTCTCTGAACACAACTCAGTGCAACCAGTTGCTCTGCAAGTTGTCGTTCTCTCTGGTTTTGGTAACCAAGAGAGAGCCCGAGCAAGTGCTTCCCGCAAAAGGAAGGTGCAGCAAGGGAAGGACAACTGCACTTGCAACTGGAGGCAGGAGAGTGTGTGGGTGACTAGTACGCCTACAGGAGGGTTTGACTCCTTCCACTTCCTTGTGGGACAAGGAGTGTGGAATTCCAGGTGGTTCATGTGGACTACTACTGAGGCGGGAGGTTTCTGCCGCTCTGGAGGATAGCTGTCAATCCCGACAGTCCCGGTGAGAGGAGGAGTCGTGAGTCTCGGTGCGACCAGGAGCTGCACAGACACCGTCCAAGATCGGAGGCGAAGACCACACTAGCTGCGAGGTATTGTCGCCGAGCAAGCCTCGGTACAAGGTATGATTCCTCAAACCATCCTTCCTATTGTATAGACGTTGACGCGTTTCCTCGGTTCGGGTTAGGAGGAGGAGAAAATTTTTGTTTCCGCTGCCTGCTCTGCCTCCCCTAAAACCCAACAGTTCACCCATAAGAACTTCTTGATTCATACAATATCCTCTATTGTTCTTATAACATAGAGATACTTGACTTCTTTTGTAGATTCAAACAACTGGCATTAGCTCATAACCCTTTCTAGCTTACAGTTTTCATTTTAATGTCAAACATACATTTGATCCTTTATTTATTAGTTTGGAAGCTTGCATCAGTGTAACTCTTTACACTCAGTTCTTCCTTATCACCATACTCAAGGAACAGATCCTTAAGTTCTTCACAATCATCTAAGGATTTTCATTATGGTAGTTTTGTGACTCTCACTAGTATCCTACATATACCCTCTCGTCATGTCCAATACATACAAGATTTCTAGGCAAGTATATATATATGTCTTTGCATCATGTCAAATACATATGAGATGACTAGATTTCCTGTCGTCATGTCCAATACATAAAGATTACTGAATATCTTCTTGTCATGTCCAATACATACAAGATAATGGGATTAGTACAAAACATTACATTCAAGATAGATCTAATTGTGAATGCATATGGCATCTATCCATGTGTTCTTGTTCTTCATAAAAACTGGGACACTAGGCTCTTGAGAGACTAACTCCATGGATCATGGACACATTTTCTCTCACTTAGTCTTGCATGTTGAACCCTTCAGCATCTTACCAATTTATGTGCTCTTTCTTAGGTCAAAAAGCTTTCAAGATTTATCTCTATAGACCTCAATCCCTATCATATAGGATGCTTCACCAAAACCCTTCATATAGAAGATACTTTCCTAGCCATGTTTTAACATTTATAGGATAAGAACGTCATTCCCCAGTATTATATTAATATGCTTCCACTAAATCTTTTGTAATCACCATTTCCATCTTCATTTAAACTCAAGTCAAACCTTTTGACTTTGTTAAATAGAAGATCCCAGCTCTGAGATGTTTTCTTCAATTCATGGATTGATCTTAGTAGCTTATAGACATTATTTGCATTAATGGATTATAAAACCATTAGGTTGTGTAACGTACACATCCTTTTAATTATTCTAATTAAGGAATGTAGTTTTAACATCCATATTCCAAACCTCACAGTCATACTAAGATGCAACAACAAGGATGATCCAGATGGATTTAACCATGGTAACTGGTGAAAATACTTCATCATGTTCAATAAGTTGAACTAGTTCGAAACACTTTGCAACCAATCTACCCTTCCATGTTGGTCTTCTTATAAAGACCCAAATGCACCCTATGGGTTTTACCCGTTCAGGTGGATCTTGCAAGGTCATACCTTGTTGGTGTACATAGAGTCCATCTTTGATCTCATGGCCTGAATCCATTTCTCAAATACCAGTCACTCAATAGTTTCTAGGTAGGTTGTTCCCTCATCATTGTGATCAACTTACCACCTTTTGAGTGATAAGATATCATAATCTTTCAAACTCAAGGAGTGTTCTACTAAAACTATGAGTTCTGTGTTTTCATAAGGAACTTGAGAGTTTTCACAACAACTTGTGATTTTCCTTGTTCTTTTTGAACCTCTTTAGGTTCTGTGTTTTCTTATTTGTCTTGAACATTTTGAGTTCTACTTTTACTTGCATTGATTCCTTTGGAACAAATTTACATTAAGGAATTCAGCCATCTTAACAACAAACACTTTATTTCTAGGTTCGAATATAAGTAGCATTCAACAAGATAACATTCATGTGATTTGTTCATGAAACTATTCAAGAAACTATTTTCTTATATAAACCTTCAATCCTAATCACTACAAAAGACACATCAAGGAACTTCCCATGACATATCTCATATGGTATCTTTTCAACCAATTTACACGAATACACTTATTTTAGTATAAAGAATGTGCCAAAAAGAAATTGAAAGATTAGCTAGATTTTATTGAGAAGTGCGAACAAGAAGGAATTTGTAACGACCCCGTCTCCCGGTAACCCACACTTAAGGGAGACCAAGAGATCAGAGCCGTTATCTAATAACCCGGATCAAAGGTTCAACAAATAATCAATAATAATTATGAAATTTACTACCTAACTAGAATTTGGTATAAAATTAAAACTTTACTTACCTTTGAAAACTTTGAAAATCTATATATCCAAAGTTTGAATTATTCTATCTAATCCTCCTTGCATTTTATTTCTTATTTCCACAATGTGTCACTTTACTGTTTGTTCTTTCAATTGTTGCTCCTAAAACGCCGACAAACAAAACGTCGGTCAGTATATCAAAATATATTGGTATGTGGGGACAACCAAAAGTTTGCACATATGGATAACAATCTAATTATCACAATCAAGTTAATTAACAAGCCAATTTATGATTTCCAGTAAGACATTCTCCACCGCTTTTGCCCTAACCCTGGCATACCCACCTTGGGGTTTATTTTGCCAATGACTTAAGGCCACCTTCTCAATCTCGAGCTTGGTGCCTGGGGGTCACCCTTTGTAGTGCCCGTTAGTCATTCAATATCATAGGCCACCTTCTCATTCCCGAGCTTGGTGCCTGGGGTCACCACTCACGGTGCCCATTGGTCTACCCATCTGGGCCTGACCTTTGGCATCATCCATCAGGGTGGCATGTAGGTACAAGAATACATACTTCTATTATTAGTGTGATAATCATAATGACTTTATGATTTGCAAGTATGAACATCCAAACTGATAATTTTCATTCAATGTGATTAACCATCTGAAAAATCCTCAGGAAACTAAGGCGGTTATTCATAATTAACCACATACCTGATTTGCAGATTCAACAAGCTATTAATAATTCCAAGCAAGCAAGTAATCCAAGAAGCAGTTCAACAATCACAGAATTCCTGAAAAGCATACGTAACCTATTTACTACACTTTACCAAGAATATTTCTATTTAATTGACTTGGATTCATTTTCTAGGGCTTCTAATCCGCATTAGGGTTTCATTAGAGTTCTTTTTAGATCTTTTCACAGCTTTTCTCATTTGTATCCACAAAACCCTAAAACATCAGTTCTAGGTGCAAAACCCTAATTACTCACGTATTCACATTAAAGCCTTTTTTTATCATTTACTAGACTGAGGTTAACCAAACATTAGTTTTATACAGAGAATTCAAGTTATATCTTAAGAGCAACCATTAACCTTAAGTTAGGGTTTCTAAGCTAATATGCATCTTCATGCGTACAAAACCATAAAATAGGCATGATATCGTCTTAATTAGGTTTAAACCTTCTTATTATTCTCCACAGGTTATTATATCATAATTAAGACATTAAACCCAATTCTAAACATACTTAGGGTTTCTAAGTGTTTAATCATTCTCTTTTCTTTTTTTTTAGAATAAAACCCTAAAACATGCAAGAAACATCTAGATCTGGTTCATGTTCATCATTATCTATTTGACAGGTTGTAATTACTCAATCTCATCAACTAAACAATATGAACTTAACCAATATGTTCAATTAGGGTTTCTTAATCTAATACATAAGCACTTTTCATTAGATTACCACACTTTTGCAAATAGGAACTTATTCATGTTCTAAAACCAATTTTAATATGTTTCTCATATTTTTCTAAGTAACTTTCATATTTTAACTTTGTCCATCCGAGCATCCTAGCAGAAGTTATGATTTTTGTAAGAAAATCCCTTTTTATTGATTATTAGCAATTTACTGAAAAAACCAGGATCATTAGATCTGTGGTCCGCTGGTCCACTCAGGATCCAACGGCTAGGGACACATGCACCTTATCTTGCGATTAAAAGGGAGCCAAAGGACAAGCCTGCCCTTACCTAACTGAATACGCCACAGGGGTAGCAAGGTCTTTTCCCCTTCTCTTCATCTGCCTTGCGATGAATCTCGCACGCAGCACAGGGTCGACGCCGTGATCAAAAGCGGCATTGACTTTGAGCTCCCGCTTCTCCACTCCCGAAACGATGCATCACCCACCGTCGACAGGTCCTTTCGGACTCACCTACACCTCCAATTTCCCTGGACATGCACCGCTTGCTCGGGTCCTGAAGAAGCACCTCCAGTGGTGGTTCAGGTGAATCGATGATGAAATCCAGAGGGAAGAGTAGCACCTCGAGGGCGGGGAAAGGGTGAGGGAGGCCGCGTGGAGTCTTTAGAACATGAGGGAGATCTCACAGTGAGATTCTACCCTGTATATATAGGGATGGCCGCAAAGGGTGGTTGGTGGAAGTCTTAGAGGTTGGGGGATTCTCCCACCGCTTCCTAAAGATAGCCAAACCCAGGCTCGCTGAATTTGACTTCCCAATCTGAACCTGATGGAAAGATTTCCAAGAGCCCTCATCATCCGGGGATAGAGAAACTCAGAGGGGAAAATAGGCAACTGGGCTATTTCCTCTCATGGTCTGTCCCAGTCCGTCCCAAGCTAGGAGACAAACGGAAATCCTCAGATCCCAATCCTAGGGCCAGGATTGCGAGCGAAATAGGCGCCTGATTGCCCAAAACGTGACATGTATATCAAAAATCCATTATCCTTCACACTTTAGGATAACTTCAAAATTCCATATCCTGAAATCTGTGCATCTTTTTTTAACCAAATTTTAAGGGAAATTTCCTTTTTCCCTTATCTATACGCATGCCAAATATGAGTCCCAAATTCCAAAGGAAAAAGGGCTTTTTCATTAAAAGCAAGTTATTCTTTAATAAGACTTATTTAATTGATATTTCCTCTTCCTTTTTGTCATTATCTTATCATCGTGGATTCATTGGACCTCAAGGAATCCTAAAGGCACGGATTTCCACATTGGGGAAATATCTTCTTGCTTTCAACCTTTTATTTATGTTTATTTCACATACTCTCCTTATCTTTTTATTTCGTCATTAAAATATCTCTTTTTGAGGAATTCTCTTTATTTCTCTTTTATTTTCCTCATTGGTATTCCTTTTAACATTAGGAATCCTTGGGATACGAAATTCCACCAAGGATAACTCAATTATACCTCTTTCCACTTATTTCCAACATTTATCATTGTTTTCAATTTCTTTCTTAATAAATAAATACTTAATTGATCTTTTCTAATCTTATTGTATTTCCTTTGCAACTTTGGACTCCTTGGAACCCAAAGAATCCAAGAGGCACGAAATCCACATTTGGATTACATTCCATTGCCTTCTAGAGGTTTCTACACCTTTCTTATCTCAAATTCTCAATAATTCATTAATTAATTGAATTTCCTTGTTATTGGGCCCAATAGCCCATAAAGCCCACAACACAATCAACAAGGCTATTGTAATCGAAATCCATTTATTCAAAACAGATTATATCACTATTTTTCCAAATATCACTAATGTGAGAAATTACATTTCTCACCCAATGAACCCAAGAATTGGGGTTATAACATCCTTCCCCTCTTATAAGAATTTTGTCCTCAAAATTCCATCAAGCAAGCAAACAAACAGGATAAGCCTTTCTTATGTCCATCAGGGCTCCCATGTGACTTCACCCTTTCCATGGTGCTTCCCAAGAACCTTCATCATCTCATATTCTTCCTTCTGAGTTCTTTCTTACCTTTGTATATGGTACCCTCATAGGTGACTCAAGACTTTCCAACCTCTCAAAAGTTGGATACAGGGCTCAGCACAAGGCTTGGGTACCTCACATTGTGCTCTAGATCGGACTCATGTATCACCTTTTACATCATGGTATCCTGAGGGGAAAGGATAGACACACCATCTCCACCAATCCATCTCAAATGGACCCATATATCGGGGACTCAGCTTTCTCAGCTGTAGCTTAGAGGGGTTGGATTTTCACATCACATATTCTCTCACAGTGAACTGCATGTCAGTCTGCTTTGCATCAGCTCGTGACTCATGTCACCACTAGGATCTCTCTCAGACATTGCACGATCAAAGTGACTTCATCTGCACACACTGTGGTTCTCTTCTGACCTTCGCGAGGCCTCCTTCACCAACATCATCTTAATGAAGTGGTGACTGACACAACCTCCTTCTAGAACTTCTTTCATCCCGATAAAGGCTATGGTGGTTATCACCACATCCTACAAAGGATAAGAGTTGTCTCTATGTATCACCCTGAACAAGCACACATGCTCTCATCAGACCCTCTAGTCTGGATCATACTAACCATTAGTAAGGGGTGATAAACTGTATCAATACTGAATTCTGCATGATTCTGCTTCCACCTCATGGAAGTGAACCTTTAGGTAATACTCAAGAACTTTTGAACTCGCATCATGGTGTTGTCGAACCATCTCTCTTTCTTATGTAGTTCAACAGAATCCGTCCCTTGACAACATTCTTTCTTTCTCATGTTATCTAGGTAAGGCGATCTACCATAACCCATATTGCATTTTGACCCTCCTTGGTCTAGGGGAGGCTTACCACAACATCCATAGCGGTAAACTCCCATTCCCTCTCGGGGACTCTTTAACCTCTAAGTCAAAGCACAGGGTTACTAGTGTTCATCCTTCACCCTTGGCTTGCATGGCCACAACTACATGCAACTTCACATCAAGCAGCCAAAGTGCTACTATCACTTACTATCTTTGTAGTATCACGGTGTTTGGTGATATTAATACCATGATCTCCGGTATGTAATGATTCTTCAAGATTGATACCTCAGAAACCTTAAACCACTCTCATTAGGGTTTCGTCACTTCCCTTTCCAAAGAAGTACATCTGAGGTTCTACAACCATCCTTTCATTATATCATGGACTAGACTAGCTAACCAAACAATCATTTACTTGATTACCCGTTATTGATACATCTGGGTGTTAGCCAAACTTATCAATTGAAGGTTAGCCTAGCAACCTCAACTTCTTCTAGCTTCCAGCTAAACTAGGCATCTATATCTCAACCAGAGCATTCATTACCATTTCTTATCCTTAGGTGTTAGGTATTGTTGAGGACATACACCTCCATGTATTATACTTATCATCTCATCTCAAAGTCTAAGTTTGTCTTCATCAAGAAACCCTGAGCTCATCCTCATGGTGATCAAACTCAACCTTGTATAACTTGCAAGTTCCACATAGCTCATGATAAAACATCCTCACAAGATTATTTCCTTGATACTCTTAGTGTTTGTAAACCATCCATGTATCATTCGCTCCACAAAGGTATGTTATCATCTCTATCCTCATACCTCGTAGCAATGTTCCAACTCGCATCATCTTTTACCCTTGGTGTATGGCATGCATACTGTCCCATCTCTACCTCCCATAACATTAAGAAATAAGCATTTGGCGGTCGTCCAAACACAAAGTTCTTCCTGTTCCAAGAGTAGAGATGATACATCTCACATTGCCAGTACACCTTCAATTCTAAGTTGAAACGTGCAGCTTATGTCTCTATATTACAAACATCATGATATCCACATTACTTCCCTGGAAAACTGGTCTCAAACATACTTGGTCCAAGCACAATCCTTGGTCATCTCCTCTAGGTCTATAGGGAGCCGACACTTTTGGGGTCATCCCTCTTCCCTTATGCATCCAGAAAGTGCCCTACTCATCCGCACTTTGGGTCCCATGAGTTCATGAAGGTGATCAATCTCCTAACCCATGGCCCTCAGACAATGATAGATGTTACCACCCGACCCAATGGTCATGTGCAACTAGGGAATTAGGAAACTCCTACTTCCATCGGTCTTATCCCCACCTGACCCTAGGATAGACTTATGATTCTAACATAGTACATGTTCGACTTAGAACCTTACCCAAGCCTCCATCATCTCTCTCTCTGCATTCTTGGGCTGTCTTTCATCCTTTCTCAGGGATCATGGCAACCTGCCTACCTTGATCAGGCCCCATACCGGTTACCTCCATGGTAACACATCCACATGCATTTGGAGATGGTTAACTATGGGTCTACAGGTTCATTCTCATACCATGTACTCTTCCGTTATCTTCTCAAGATCCTATGAAACCTCTTTAGGTTACCTCAAACCAACAAAACTGGTATACACCCTACCAAAGGGTCCCTCTCCCAGGATGGGAGGAAACTACAACTCTTGACAACCAGGTCACAACTGTCCTTAGGGTTTACATTCACATGAGCATGCCTAACCCAACAGCTACTAAGGCACAAGCGTACCTACTAAACCATGTTAGGTCACACTTGTTCTCATCCTCAACATTAGACCAACCTAGTTGTGAGGGGTTCATCAAACATTCCTTTAATTTAAGGGGTTTCCTTTTTCCTCTACACATGAGGAGTACCATGCTCAAATCTATCGAGACTCAAATCCCGTCATGAGCACCAGGTACACCACTTCCCCTCTTAGGCCTAGGAACCCTAGGTTCACTTTCCTAATGTCCCACTGTCTTCTCAACCTCTTAACCATGAATCAAACATGTCCAAGGTATGTCATGTACTCCCATTATCCTTTTATATGAGAAACATCTCAGAGTTGAGTCCTCCTCAAGGATAACCAACTAGGTATAAGGCCTCACATCCTGCTACTAGACCTCTCCAAGTCTAAGAAACTCTTATTCCTATCTCAGGAGGTAACCACCTATACCATAGGCACAGAAGTACCAGTAGACTCATCCTCTCTCGAGGGTTTGGTTCCTCTCATGGAAACCAAGACATCATCAGCCTCCAAGGGTCAAGCATATGGCAACCACTATCATCCACTTAGGTCGCATCATTCTCAACTCCCACTGTTCCTCAAATTTCGGGGTTTTAGGCTTCCAACCTTCTTGCATGAGGTCTTTCTCTCTCTCTAGAGCTAATCCAACAACCAACCTCTCTATAAGAGGTCATTTATTCATGAAGGATCAAGCTCATAAGAATACCTCTACGTGGGTGAAGCCTATGCTCAACTTATGTTTGCTCGAGGTTATTCTTAGTTCTTTATGCTTATCTCATCCATCATATCCTTCTGGCCTTGGTTTTAACCTACTGCTCATAATGCTGATGTAATCTTGATGCAAGTTGTACCCTACATACATAAGCTTGTAAGGTCTCTATAGGTTCTCTTCTAGCCTCGTCCATGAAGGTGCTGTCCTTTGCTCAAACATGCACGACCCTTCCCAGGGTTGGGTTTCCAAAGGTGCTAGGTCATCCAACCTCTCATGGCTCATAAGGCATCCAAGACATGTCTATCCAAACACTTGGTCTACCATGACATCTAACCCATCATGTCATCTCTCTCTCTAACCTCCACTTAGGGTTAGGGTTAACATCATCCTCATAGGATGTGCTAGGTATCTACTTTTAATGGAGGTCTCTACCTCCAAGACTAACTCTCTCTACTCATCCTCCTGACAAGGAGGTCTATCCTTAGGTCTCTCCCGAGGGCAATGACAATTCATGTCATATGACCTAAGCATGTATCTATTCCTTTATGCTTACTCTAATAAGCTTATGTCCATGACATCTTATTTACATGCTTTTTATTAATTTGGTGGAGGATTCCTTAATCCTTATCAACCTTACCCATACCTCAAGAGGGTGAGGAGAAGAGAGGAAACCCTAATTCTTAAGGTCCTTAACAGAATTTGAGTTGAGAAGGGATGAACAAGATGAGAGTCCTAAAGGTATCTAATTTCGAATCATACCCAAAGACTTTGGCCAGGTAGTCACACGGATCCAGGAGTCCTCGTATTCTGACTAGCGGTGCGGAGGAAAACATTGCCAGCCCCTGGTCATGATCCTTTTCTAGACACCTCTATCTTTCAGATAATCCTCTAATAACTCCCTTGAGTTCTACAGAATTTGTGAAATTTAATAATTATTAAGGATTAAGTGAGGAACCTTTGCTCTGATACCAATTGTAATGACCCTGTCTCCCGGTAACCCACACTTAAGGGAGACCAAGAGATCAGAGTCGTTATCTAATAACCCGGATCAAAGGTTCAACAAATAATCAATAATAATTATGAAATTCTAATAACTAACTGGAATTTGGTATAAAATTAAAACTTTACTTACCTTTGAAAACTTTGGAAATCTATCTATCTAGAGCTTGAATTATTCTATCTAATCCTCCTTGCACTTTATTTCTTATTTCCACAATGTGTCACTTTACTATTTGTTCTTTCAATTGTTGCTCCTAAAACGCCGAAAAACAAAACGTCGGTCAGTATATCAAAATATACAGGTATGTGGGGACAACCAAAAGTTTGCACATATGGATAACAATCTAATTATCACAATCAAGTTAATTAACAAGCCAATTTACGATTTCCAGTATGACATTCTCCACCACTTTTGCCCTAACACTGGCATACCCACCTTGGGTTTTCTTTTGCCAATGACTTAAGGCCACCATCTCAATCCCGAGCTTGGAGCCTGGGGGTCACCCTTTATAGTGCCTGTTAGTCATTCAATATCATAGGCCACCTTCTCATTCCCGAGCTTGGTGCCTGGGGTCACCACTCATGGTGCCCATTGGTCTACCCATCTGGGCCTGACCTTTGGCATCATCCATCAGGGTGGCATGTAGGTGCGAGAATACATACTTCTATTATTAGTGTGATAATCATAGTGACTTTATGATTTGTAAGTATGAACATCCAAACTGATAATTTTTATTCAATGTGATTAACCATCCGAAAAATCCTCGGGAAACTAAGGCGGTTATTCATAATTAACCACATACCTGATTTGCAGATTCAACAAGCTATTAATAATTCCAAGCAAGCAAGTAATCCGAGAAGCAGTTCAACAATCACAGAATTCCTAAAAAGCATATGTAACCTATTTACTACACTTTACCAAGAATATTTCTAATTAATTGACTTGGATTCATTTTCTAGGGCTTCTAATCCGCATTAGGGTTTCATTAGAGTTCTTTTTAGATCTTTTCACAGCTTTCCTCATTTGTATCCACAAAACCCTAAAACAGCAGTTCTAGGTGCAAAACCCTAATTACTCACATATTCACATTAAAGCCTTTTTTATCATTTACTAGACTGAGGTTAACCAAACATCAACTTTATACAGAGAATTCAAGTTATATCTTAAGAGCAACCATTAACTTTAAGTTAGGGTTTCTAAGCTAATATGCATCTTCATGCGTACAAAGCCATAAAATAGGCATGATATCATCTTAATTAGGTTTAAACCTTTTTATTATTCTCCACAGGTCATTATATCATAATTAAGACATTAAACCCAATTCTAAACAAACTTAGGGTTTCTAAGTGTTTAATCATTCTCTTTTCTTTTTTTTAGAATAAAACCCTAAAAGATGCAAGAAACATCTAGATCTAGTTCATGTTCGTCATTATCTATTTGACAGGTTGTAATTACTCAATCTCATCAACTAAACAATATGAACTTAACCAATATCTTCAATTAGGGTTTCTTAATCTAATACATAAGCACTTTTCATTAGATTAACACACTTTTGCAAATAGGAACCTATTAAGGTTCTCAAACCAATTTTAATGTGTTCCTCGTATTTTTCTAAGTAACTTTTATATTTTAACTTTGTCCATCCGAGCTTCCTAGCAGAAGTTATGATTTTTGTAAGAAAATCCCTTTTTATTGATTATTAGCAATTTACAGAAAAACCAGGATCACTAGATCCGTGGTCCGCTGGTCCACTCAGGATCCAACGGCTAGGGATACGCACGCCTTATCTTGCGATTAAAAGGGAGCCAAAGGACAAGCCTTCCCTTACCTTAATGAAGATGCCACTGGGGTAGCAAGGTCTTTTCCCCTTCTCTTCATCTTCCTTGCGATGAATCCCGTGCGCAGCACAGGGTTGACGCCGCGGTCAACAGCGGCGTTGACTTTGAGCTCCCGCTTCTCCACTCCCAAAACGATGCATCGCCCACTGTCGATAGGTCCTTTCGGACTCGCCTACACCTCCAATTTCCCAGCACATGCGCTGCTTGCTCGGGTCCTGAAGAAGCACCTCCGGTGGTGGTTCAGGTGAATCGGCGATGAAATCCAGAGGGAAGAGTAGCACCTCGAGGGTGGGGAAAGGGTGAGGGAGGCCGTGCGGAGTCTTTAGAACATGAGGGAGATCTCACAGCGAGATTCTACCCTGTATATATAGGGATGGCCGCAAAGGGTGGTTGGCGGAAGTCCTGGAGGTTAGGGGATTCTCCCACCGCTTCGTAAAGATAGCCAAACCCAGGCTCACTGAATTCAGCTTCCCAATCCGAACCTGATAGAAAGATTTCCAAGAGCCCTCGTCATCCAGGGATAGAGAAACTCAGAGGGGAAATTAGCCAACTGGGCTATTTCCTCTCACGGTCTGTCCTAGTCCATCCCAAGCTAGGAGACAAACGAAAATCCTCAGATCCCGATCCTAGGGCCAGGATTGTGAGTGAAATAGGCACCTGATTGCCCAAAACGTGACATGTATATCAAAAATCCATTATCCTTCACACTTTAGGATAACTTCAAAATTCCATATCCTAAAATATGTGCATCTTTTTTTAACCAAATTTTAAAGGAAATTTCCTTTTGCCCTTATCTATACCCATGCCAAATATGAGTCCCAAATTCCAAAGGAAAAAGGGCTTTTTCATTAAAAGCAAGTTATTCTTTAATAAGACTTATTTAATTGATATTTCCTCTTCCTTTTTGTCATTATCTTATCATCTTGGATTCATTGGACCTCAAGGAATCCTAAAGGCACAGATTTCCACATTGGGGAAATATTTTCTTGCTTTCATCCTTTTATTTATATTTATTTCACATACTCTCCTTATCTTTTTATTTCTTCATTAAAATATCTCTTTTTGAGGAATTCTCTTTATTTCTCTTTTATTTTCCTCATTGGTATTCCTTTTAACATTAGGAATCCTTGGGATACGAAATTCCACCAAGGATAACTCAATTATACCTCTTTCCACTTATTTCCCACATTTATCATTGTTTTCAATTTCTTTCTTAATAAATAAATACTTAATTGATCTTTTCTTTTCTTATTGCATTTCCTTTGCAACTTTGGACTCCTTGGAACCCAAAGAATCCAAGAGGCATGAAATTCACCTTTGGATTATATTCCATTGCCTTCTAGAGGTTTCTACACCTTTCTTATCTCAAAATCTCAATAATTCATTAATTAATTGAATTTCCTTGTTATTGGGCCCAATAGCCCATAAAGCCCACGACACAATCAACAAGGCTATTGTAATCGAAATCTATTTATTCAAAATAGATTATATCACTATTTTTCCAAATATCATTAATGTGAGAAATTACATTTCTCACCCAATGAACCCAAGAATTGGGGTTATAATAGAATTGTCCCCTCATGTTGGCGTACTAGTGACCAACTTACTCTCCCATAATTTTCTCCCTTGTTATCCCTTCCTTTACCGAGTAGGACTTGCTCAGGTTCTGTCGGTTACCACAACCAGAGAAGACAAACAATTGTCAGAGGAAATTGGGTTGTTTGTGAGAAGCACCCAATACCCCTCTATTTATAGGAAGGTGAGGTTCAGGGTTTCCAATTTGAGTAGGAGCGAAAGGGACTAGAATTTCATGAATTTTTTGCAATCTACAAGAGGCAAAATAGTTAGTTCACAAGTGAAGCAATCAGTTGGCATGTTATCCAATCAGTTCTACCCTAAAACCGATCATTTCATTATGTTTCTAAATTGCAATTGTATTGGTAATTAATATCTGAGTTAATGCATAGCATGATGTTAGTACAAATGCTTGAATCAATCAAATAGATCCATCAACCATTCAGATTATAACCTGAGTTGGTCAGTTCATTGACCCGATCTGATTGGTTTACTTCCTGAACTAGTGGGTTTGCAATTCAAAATTGCCAAAGTTGGTTCAATTGACCCAACACACTGAAACAATTGGTTCAACACTTGAATTGATCAGTTCACTTATCCTGACAGTCAATTTTCAACCAACATTGTTTAAATTGAGTACTTAAGTCTTTAGGTATCAAATTTAAACCATATTTATGAATGAACTCCTATTCTAAGTGTATCCTATGTGTGTGACCCTATATGTTCCAAGTTATGTTTGTAGTGAATGTCCTACCGGACTAATCGGAAAGTTAGGGAACAAATTCAACCTACAATTTGTAATAGGTGTTACAGTGATTATATAATTCCTTTTTCTCTAATATCTAGATTGAACTCGAGGCATAGAATCTTCATCCTTTCAATGTTCAATCCATTTTCTTTGAACTAGAACATATTATATGAGCTATATGTGACATCAATATCATATATTGATTCTCATGTTCATGCACATGCTTTTCTCAGGCTCGCTTATCAAGTAGATAGGATATCAAACTCTTATAGGAGGGACAAACCCCATCTACATCACTCACAATCATCCCCATGTGTCATAGTGCATCCGATCTTCACCTTTATGGAAACCCTTATTAAAGATCAAGGTGGATGATGTCAAAGTACACAAAATGACATGTGATGAGTGTAGTGATTTTAGGTCTAAGAACCATAATCAAACCTTCACTATGAGATATGATTGTGACCACCAATTATGGTTTCCATGTATCACTCTCTAGGTGGGTCTATCTGATACATTGTTCTCTAACAAGTATCTATGTGCTTTGTTTGATATCACATATTATGACTGATGAGATTCTATCATCAACCAACCCACACTCTACTCTTATGTGTTATTGTCATCTATCAGGTTTCCATAATAACATCGGACTAGGGACATAATAAGAATTTACATGCTCTTAACATATGTATAATCTCAGTGTTCACATCATTAACCTAAAGACATGCGTCATCAAGTTATTTCATTCATTACGTTTCCTCATTAGCTCATAACTAAGTGAAACTAAATAAATAAGAAGATTTCCTTTGTTAATAATCAATTCCTTTATGTTTAAAACATCCAACCAGAGTCCAGAGAAAAATAGTCTATGGTGACTCCAGGAGTGACTTAGATTTCCACATAGTGCAATCTTGCTCGGGGGGGGGTGTCCAACGAGTCATACCCATCTCCCCTAGAATGTTTTTTGCCATTATCTACTGCAAGCCTATCATATCTAGGTGGTGCATCATGTTTGGGTTGTAGCTCATCCGCCTTGATGATTGTTGCCTCATGCTAATTCAGATCATTCTCGTAGATCTATTGTGAAGGGGTTCTTTGTGGTGGTCTTCTATAGTGGTGCTTCAACAGGGTTGGAGTATGCGGTTCTCCATATTAACACTGCCAGGCGGATTGGCGGTGGTCTCCCCTTCCTTGTTTTCTTTTCCTTTTTTATCATGGCTCTTTTTAGTTAGGTTGTAGTCTTGGTGCCACCCTATGTTTGGGAAGTAGGTGCAGGGAACGTTTGGGGGTCCAAGAATGGTAAGCTAGTGATCTGTTCAAACTCACTTGCTCGGTCATTTACTTCTCGAGCTGTTTGCTTGAGTTGGGGGCACTGAGGGGTTTGTGATAGGTGGTGGTGGAGTTCCCTAAGCCATTACTCCTCACAATTTCCCTTTTTCTAATCATTATTCCTTCCTCTCTGTGTGTACATAGTGATTGACATTACAGACATCTAGCCTATTCCCTGAGAGATGCATTTCATCTTTTGCTTTTGTAGGTGTGTCTTTTTGGGTTTGACTGTATTAATTAATCCTCTATTTCTGTCTGCTTTCTACTAGTGTTAGTTGTGTTAGGTCTCTAGTAGTGTTTGTTATCATGTTTTCTTCTTGGCTGGTGGTCTCTTGGCATATTTGTGATGGGTATCATTGCTAGAATATTTTCTCACTCCTCATCCATCTATCTCATGGGCTCTTTTAGACTAAAGCAATATCTTGTTGATAGCTGCTTTGTTTGGCCACTATGTGGAGAGATCTTTGTTGAAAAATTTTTTATCGCCTCCCAATCTAAGCTTTTTTGTTGTGCTGGATTCAAAAAGGAACATTGGATGGTCCTCAGGTGTGTCCATACTATCTTATAAATTTTGTATGGCTTGCCATTAATGATATTATTATGATTATTTTAAAAATATCAAATCCTTAATGTAATATTCCATCACAATCATCATATGATTGGCTCTCTAGGCATACATACCAAAAGACTCCCACTTGCACTTAGAGCTAATCACCCATGAATCTCATTCTTAGTGATCTGAATGTGTCCATCATGTTTCTATAGCACAAGTACTAATATAGCGGGTTAGCAACACTTTGCATTTAGTCGGTACATTGCATGTACTACATGTTTTCGTTTTATGACATTTCATATAAGATGGAACTTCTGTGGTATGCAATATGATATTCCTTGCATAACTAGTATCACCATTTTTGTCATAGTATTTCTACTGTAACATATTGAATCTCATATTCTTTTGCAATTTTACCCATTTTCAAGATTTCATATCCTTCTTATCCTTTTGGACTTTTCCCGAAATTTTCCTAGCTTATTCTATCCTCTTTGGCCTCAATGTGGAATTTGAGCTATAGTTGATGGCTTGAACTGCATTTACCCACATTCATGACAATGAATGGGTGTTTGCACAAATATCTCAAATTTTGTGTTAATTAGAGTCTAATAATGCAAATTGGACAATTATGAGAGATAATGAGTAGATTATGTTAATTTAGAGTAATTGTGGATATTTGGGATAAGAAATAATAATTAATGTGTAGTTGAATTAGTTAAAGAGATAATAACCCTTTGCCCTTTCTCTCTCCTCTAAAATGTTAATAAAGCAATAAAGAGTATAGGAGGTGGGACATGATACTTGAATGACTTTTTAATATCCATCTCGAATTTTATTAAAGGATTTGCTAAGAAAATGTCTTTTATTAATTCACCTTTTAATATATATATATATATATATATATATATATATATATATATATATATATATATATGTATATGTATATATATATATATATGGCCCATATGGTTATTAAGGGACAAAGCCTTTGCAAAACAAAAATAAAAATGCATAGCATTGATCTAGGTATTAATATTAGCCAATGGTTCAAATTTGAGATCATTTGCCCAATGTTTGACCCTCCAAATTGATTTTATGAGATTTGAGTAAAGTGTAACTATGGTTTTTAATCTAATTTGCATTCAATGCATTGATTCCCCAAAGTTTCCAAAATTTCTCAATTTTTCATGTGTTATCCATGTCACCCATGATCATCAGACAGCCAATTATTGATCATCTGGATCTCAACCCTATCCAACAGCTCTAAGATCATCCCCAACATCGCTAGAGCATCAGTTTCATAGTTGTTTCATTTGATGAGCCTGATCTCCCTTTTTACTCAATCACTTCACATGATTTTTCTTCCTCCAGATTCATCCCTCTCCACCGTTCCCAGCAAGCCTTAACTCACACTCTCTCACAACTTGTAGACAAAATGCCCAATAGAGGCTCCTCACCGTTCTCCACCCCGACTCGCAGAGCGAGCCACATGCCACTTCCCACCTACATAAAGGCATGTCGAGAACCCTTAATCCACAAAACATCCTCCTCCTCTTCTAATTCCTCCTCAACTACCCCCAAACTCCTCGATCTACTCAACCTTTGGTTCTGGCGACGAAGACCTCACCCCAACTCTCTGCACCACTCGGACAAATTAACCACCTCCTAAGCATCCTCGACCCTCCTTCTTCCTTCTTCCTTGTCCTTCTATTCTTTTCATCTATTTTGGTCTCTGTCATCGTGACCTATAGATAGGTTCCAAGAAGCTCACTGATGCTAGCCGCCATGGTGACACAGTGCTCCTCCAACCTCATAAATGCCTCCATAAGCATTGCCAGGCCATAAGCAACGTATCTCAATTATTCACTCAACCTAGTGCTGATCGAATTCATTGGTTTTGCACATTCGAAACCCTACCCTATTTTTTATTATTTTAGATTTGTGATTTAGTGGTTTGGAGCCCCAAGCTTTGAGTCTTGATCCTTTAGCATCGACGCTGAGTAAAGGGGTCTCCATCTGTTTGAATTCTTGTTCAAAGGACCTCATTTTCAAGTTTGGAAGCACTATCATTCATTGTAGGCGAGCGAGCTCTCGCCATTGATACGAGAGGAAGATCCCAAGTCAATGAATTACCTTAACACCCCCACAACATCAATCGATCGATTAATCCAACATGGGAAGTATTGTTATTCGCCCTTGATTTTGGTTTTCTTGGTAGCGAGTCCTTTGATAAGCCGAATGATAATTTTACCCCCGCGTTTTCAATTAATCGATTTACATCGCAAGGGCAGTTTGGTCTTTTTACCATTTGCTTAGTCACTTTTGACTAGAGTCATGTGAGCGCGGACCCATTACCTAGACAAATGTGATTGGGCCAGTTCATCGTGGGCCCGACCTTCGTTCCCTACCTCTTGCAAAGCCTTTTTGCCCACGTGGCTTTTTCTCGAATTGTGATTGGTCAGATTTCAATAATACACAATATATCACAGGATTATTAGAAAAATATGAATAAATAGTTGTTGGAAAGAATTTTTTGTGTAGAATCCAAATTTATTGTTTTCGAGTGTCAATTTTTATCCCCAATTCAAAATTTGTCATAATTACCACTTTAATTATATAAAAATTGTTAAAATATATAACTAGTTCATTTTAACTCCAAATTTTAGAAAGAAATATATTTTATTAATTAGGAGAATCCAAGTAATCATTTGGTACTAGTTTTGAGTCCTAAATTGATGGTTTTCATAAAAGGTCTAAGATTAGGGTTTCTCACATAATATGATATAAACCCCAATTCATGTGTTAAACACCTGTGTCTAGGATAAAAGTACATTGGACACATTTAATTGATGAAAGATCTTTTCTACAGATCGCAAGTGAGGTATGTATGTGCAACCTTATTTATTTATGAGTTTGAACACTATCCTTCAGTTGGCCATTTGATATCCAACCCTAATTTCCAATGAGGCATTGCTTAGCCTTTATTCTTTTTATTGCCTTCTTATGGCACTTTTAATTCAATTATTCTAGGGTCTTGGACCCCATTTGCAAAGTTATTTAAATTTTTTATATATGCCATTAGATTATTCTAGCATGATGATAGAATTGACTTATTAGCTAATGTAACATACATCTGTACAAACCGCCCACGGTTTGGGCATTATCCCAGGGGAATGTGATAATTCTCCCCAGGGGAATGTGGCAATTCTCCCCACTTTATATATATTTGGGTGCTTGGGAATGTGTACATTGTCCCTCACCTAGAGGTTGAGGTCTGGTAGGTGCCTCAAACCTATATTAGTTTGATGTAGTCACATTTAATCATGCATGCAACTAATTATTATTTAACATGGTATAAAATTTTATTTGTTTTACTTGCCTCATACTCTTGACCATCTTAGCATAGTGAATCTTTATTATTTCTTGGTTTAGTTTATAATTGTCCTTATTCTATATTTTACACACACACATTTTCTATCCTCTTGTTGGGTGATCTCGCCACCCAGATTTAGGATCAGAGTATGCAACATGAGCATGGTGAACCAGCCTAAGACTAGGATAAGGAGTCCATCCTTCCATCATGGATTTACTTATTAAGTTATTTATTTTTGGAGAAATATTGTGGTAGTCTAGCTTCCCTCTTCTTAGATCCTTTATTTGTATAAAGCATGTACACTCTTTTGTGAAAAAATTATGTACACTTGTTTAAATTGAATATAGTCAATATTTTTAAACTTTTGTTGCTATCAAATTGGATTTTGTTTACCATTGTTATCAATAGAGGGGTGTTTGATTTCACTTCTTTATAGCATGGTATCAGTTCCAATGGTAGTTGGATCCTTGACTATTTCAACTTTTCTCCTTACTTTGAAACCCTTACCTCATATAATTTTCCCTTTAGTTCACCTTAGAATTAACCTATGATGAAAGGTTGAACTAGAACCATAATAGTATCATATTAGATACATCTTTAATCAACGTTTAGGTGATTAGCCTATTAGGTAGATACCACGGAATGAAGTTAAAAGTGATGGTGTCTCAAAATGGTCTGAACTTTGGGGCTGGCAATATTTTCCTCCATGCCACTTAGCTTAGTTTACGGGGACTCCTTAGTTCATATGACACTGGCCTGGCCTGATCTGATACGGAATGCTCAAAATATCATACCTTTAGGCAAATAACCTCACTGTTGAGTATCCTTAGAAACAAAAAAAAATCACCTTATATCCCTCAAGTTCTTTATATGAGTCTTAGATTTCCACGTTTAGGGTTAGTGTACCCTATACTAGACTTGAAGTTTGGTAATAGTGATTAGTAAGACAATTACGTGTTGGGTCTTATAGATGTTTATACTCACTCTTTTACCTCAAGTTTAGTTTTACATGGTAGATCAACCCTTTTAAGGGGTGGAATAGTGGTACCTTGATAGATTTTGCATTTATTGATTTCGAGGATGAAATCTTCTTAATGGGGTAGAGTCCTACAATATATTGAAATCTAACTACTCAAATTATTGGAAACCCTAACTCCATATAAAACATATTAGTGAGCTTATATGATTAATATTAAGTAAAACAAATTATTACTATTTAGCACGTTTGATATATACAAATGAATATATAATAACAAATTGTTCATATGCTTGAAACCCAACAAATATTTAAGGCACATAATTGAGTAACTCACTAATTGTGAATATACATAATGTTGACCATGTCAACCTGATGATATAATAAATGGAACTAATTCATGCTAAGAATGCATAACATGCAATGGTCATGTTGACCTAAACCCTAAGATGTAATCATCTAACCTTAACATACATATATATATATTGTGTGTGTCCTTAATACCTTCATAATACATAAGTGGCATTAGGTGTCATAACCTAATAATATACTTGATACACATAAGGGTTATATAATCACCTCATCATAGTAAAATCAAGTTATTAATATATGTAAGGTATATCACCTTGTTCTCTAAATGCACATCTCATTAATCACCTTATCATAATTTGATATATGGATCAATTCATTTATATACTCAAGATGTTCCACCTTATTCACTTAAATACATGTAATAACTTAAATATGATAAGGGGTAATTGGATTTACATAAACATGATTATTAAGCCTACAATAATTCCAAATGCCTAATGTGATGTTAATATGACGTGTAAATAGGAGAAAATGTCTAGTGATGACATTCATGTGAGTATAAAAGGTGAAATGAAATGTGTAATATAGGTGTAAGAAATTAATGTGACATTATTTAGACTTAATAACTTGTTAGATAAATATTATCTATTCCTTACAAAATAATCTGTGATGATTCTATATGATGGTAATATGAGGATAATGGATAAAAAATTCAAATTTGAGGATTTTGATCTAACATATTGATTAATATTGAGATTATTTAGTAAACCCTAATTGTGCTTAAAATTCTTGATTACTAAATGAGAAATACATATGATTCGTGCATAGTATTGAGATATAATTCTTTCTACAACAATGTGAATATAACATGACACAATTCATATCATAATAAGGATGATGTAATTTCATGATAAAGATAATGCTAATAAGCCAAAAATGTTAATTGGGTTATATTTGATAAAGGTAATATGAATAGTGGAAACCTTAGTAAAACCTGACTTATGAGTAGAGCATGTGAAGTACCATAGAATAAAAGTAATCACCAAGTTGCCAAATGTTGGGATGTTATGTACTCACCCTTCCCTTTTGTTAAAATTTTAGGGACGAAATCATCTTTAAGGGGTGCAATGTTGTAATGAACTAAATCTTGGATTCTTTTGCAGTTTTACCCATTTTCAAGGTTTCATATCCTTCTTATCCTTTTGTACTTTTCCCTAAATTTTTCTAGCTTTTTCTATCCTCTTTGGCCTCAATGTGGAATTTGAAATATAGCTGATGGGTTGAACTACATTTACCCACATTCATGTCAATGAATGGGTGTTTGCACAAATATCTCAATTTTTTTTAAATTAGAGTCTAATAATGCAAATTGGACAATTATGAGAGATAATGAGTAGATTATGTTAATTTAGAGTAATTGTGGCTTTTTGGGATAAGAAATAGGAATTAATGTGTAATTAAATTAGTTAATGAGATAATAACCCTTTCCCTTTCTCTCTCCTCTAAAATGTTAATAAAGTAATAAAAATGAGTATAGGAGGTGGGACATGACACTTGAATGACTTTATAATATCCATCTCTAATTTTACTAAAGGATTTACTAAGAAAATGCCTTTTCATTAAATTACCTTTTAAAATACATTTATATATATTAATGGACCATATGTTGATTAAGGGCCAAAGCCTTTGCAAAACAAAAATCTAAATGCATATCATTGATCTAGGCATGAATATTAGCCTATGGTTCAAATATGAGGTCATTTGGCCCATTTTTGACCCTCCAAATCAATTTTATGAGATTTGAGTAAAGTGTAACTATGGTTTTTAATCCGATTTGCATTCAATGCATTGACTTCCCTAAGATTTTGTTACTTCTCAATTGGTCACATGTTACCTATGTCACCCTCGATAACCGGATGGCCTATGATTGATCATAAGGATCTCAACCCAATCCAACAGCTCTAAGGTCATCCCCAACCTCACGAAAGCATCAGTTTTACGGTCATTTCTTTCGATGAGCCCGATCTCCCTCTTTACTCAATCACTTCACATGATTTTTCTTCCTCCAAATTTGTCTCTCTCCATCGATTCCAGTGAGCCTTAACTCATGCACTCTCACATCTTGTAGATAAAATGCCCAATAGAGGCGCCTCACCGTTCTCCACCCCGACTCACAAAGCGAGCCACAAGCCACCACCCACCTATATAAAGGCAAGTCGAGAACCCTCAATTCACACAACATCCTCCTCCTCTTCCAAATCCTCTGCATCTACCCCCAAACTCCTTGCCCTACTCGACCTTTGTTCTGGCAATGAAGACCTCACCTCAGCTCTCTGCAACACCCCGGACGAACTAACCACCTCGTAAGCATCCTCAACCCTCCTTCTTCCTTCTCCTTTTGTTCGTTAGATCCATTTTGGTCTCTATCTCAGTGACATATAGATTGGTTCTAAGAAGCTCATAGACGCTAGCCGCCATGGCAACATAGTACTCCTCCAACCTCGTAAATGCCCCTATTGGCATCGCCAGGCCTTAAGCAACGTGTCTCAATTTTCACTCAGCCTTTTGTTGATCGGTTTCACTAGTTTTGCACATTCGGATTCCTACCCTATTTTTCACTGACTGTAGCTTTGTGTTATAGTGGTTTGGAGCCCCAAGTTCTAAGTCTTGATCCTTTAGCATCGACGTCGAGCAAAGGGGTCTCCATCTGTCTAAATTCTTGTTCAAAGGACCTCATTATTGGGTTTGGAATCACCGACCCTCATTGCAGGCAGGGGAGCTCTCACCATTGATACGAGAGGAAGATACTAGGTCAACGAATGACCTTAATACCCCCACAACATCAATTGGTCAATTAATCCAACATGGGCATTAGTGGTATTCATCCTTCATTTTTGGTTTTCTCAGCAGCGAGTCCTTTGATAAGCCGAATGATAATTTTACCCCCGCGTTTTCAATTAATTGATTTACATCACAAGGCCTGTTTGGTCTTTTCTCCATCCTCTTAGTCACTCTTGACCAGAGTCACACAAGCATAGACCCGCTACCTAGATAAATGTGATTGGCCCAGGTCAGCATGGGCCCAACCTTTATGCCCTACCTTTTGTGAAGCCTTTTTGCCCACGTGGCTTTTTCTCGAATTGTGATTGATCAGATTTAAATAATCCACAATGAATCATAGGATTAATAGAAAATTACTAATAAATAGTCATTGGAAAGTTTTTTTGTGTAGAATCTGAATCTATGGTTTTTGAGTATCAATTTTTATCACCAATTCAAGATTTGTCATAACTACCACTTTAATTATATAAAAATCCTTATAATATATAACTAATTCATATCCACTCCAAATTTAAGAAATATATATGTTTTCTTAATCAGGAGAATCCAATTAATCGATTGGTTCTTGTATTGAGTCCTAAATAGATGGCTTTCATAAAAGGTCCAAGATTAGGGTTTCTCACCTAATATGATTTACAAACCCTAATTCTTATGTTAAACACTTGTATCTAGGACAAAAGTAAATTGGACACATTTAATTGATGAAAGATCTTTTCAATGAATCTCAAGTGAGGAATGTATGTGCAACCCTTTTTATTTATGAGTTTGAACACTATCCATCAGTTGGGCATTGGATATCCAAGCCTAATTTCCAATGAGGCATTGCTTAGCCTTTATTCTTTTTATTGCCTTCTTGTGGTACTTTTAATTCAATTATTCTAATGTCTTGGATACCATGTGAAAAGTTTTTTAAATTCCTCATATCTGTGATTGGATTATTCTATCATGATGATATAATTGACTAATTAGCTAATGTAGCGTATATCTGTACAAACCACCCACAGTTTGTGCATGATCCCAGGGGAACGTGATAATTCTCCCCAAGGGAATGTGGCAATTATCCCCACTTTATATATATTCGGGTGCTTGGGAATGTGTGAATTCTCCCTCACCTAGAGTTTGAGGTCCACTAGGTGCCTCAAGCCTATATTAGTTTAATGTAGTCACATTTAATCATTCATGCAACTTATTATTGTTTAACAGAAATTATTATTTGTTTTGCTTGCCTCATACTCTTGACCCTCTTAGCATAGTGAATCTTTACTAATTCCCGCTTTAGTTTATAATTGTCCTTTTTCTATATTTGACACATACATTTTATCTCCTCTTGTTGGGTGATCCCAACCACCCTGATTTAGGATCAGAGTACGCAACAGGTGCATGGTGAACCAGCCTAATACTAGGAAAAGGAGTCCATCCTTCCTTGGATTTACTTGTTATGTTATTTATTTTTGGAGACATATTGTTGTAGTGTAGCTTCCCTCTACTTAGATCCTTTATTTGTATAAATCATGTACACCATTTTGGGAAAAATTTATGCACACTTTATTAAACTAAATATAGTCAATATTTTAAACTTTTGTTGCTATCAAATTGGATTTTTCTTACCATTTTTATTAGTAGATGGATGATTAATTTCACTTCTTTACATTTATTGTGTCTTCAATCATGAGAATATATCACATGTTCATCTATTTGAACTTCTACACTCCTATGCTCATAACACTAGGACATATGGCTTCTATAGTAGAATTAGAATAATGGTATGTAGTTTGGAACCCTTTCCAACTTATAACTCTTCTTTTAAGATTAAACATAGTTTTATACTGCAATCATTCTCTATCATTTCATAAGCTTGCATCTGTGTAACCCTTTACTCCCAACTCTTCCTTATTACCATAGTTCAACAATTAATTTTTTAGTGCTTCTCAAGTATTAATGGATGTTCTTTGTGGTATTCCAATGACCTTCTTTAGAACTTGACTAGAATCACCTTGTCGTGTTTTATACATACAAGATAATGGTATGAGTAAATTATATTGCATACACGATAGACCCAAATGTGAATGCATATGGAATTTCTTCCATTCTTCACAAGAATTGGAACACTGGGTTCTTGAGAGACTAATCCCATCTACATGGACAGATTCTCTTTCACTCATTTCTTTTGATGTTGAACCTTTTCAACATCTTGCCAATATATGTTCTCGTACTTAGGTCAAGAAACATTCGAGAACTATCTCTATAGATCTCAATTCCTATCACATAGGGCATTTCACCTAATGTTTCATGTTGAAGGTGATTTCCATTCCAAATTTCAATACGTAGTATTGAGATGTCATTCCTCATCAATATGTGGCATATTTATATGCTCCCACTAAATCTTTTGTAATCACATATTTCATCTTTTATCTTGATACAAGTCAAACTTTTTGACTATCTTGTCAAATTAAAGATTCTAGCATGTAGATTTAACTTGTTTTCAACCTTTAGATTGAACATTACAACTTATAAACTTTATTTACATTAATGGAGTTATAAAACCTTAAGACTGTGTCATGTACACATCCTCTCAATTATTCCTTTAAGTAATGTGGTATTATTCTTCATATGCCAAATCTCATAGTCTTGATAAGCTGCAATAGTAAGCATGTCCATTGGTGAAGGTATTTCATCATGTTCAACACTTTGAATTGGTTTAAAAACCTTTACAACCAATTTCTCCTTTTATGTTATCCATGTTGGTTTTCCTTTTGAAAATCCAACTGCACCTTATGGTTTTACCCCACTAGGTGGTACCACACAGGTCATAACTTGTTAGTTTTCACAGATTCCATTCTGGATATATTAGTCTCAAGCCATTTCTCAGACTTTGGTCCCTCAATAGTTCTTAGTTGATTGTTGGCTGATCATCTTATGACCAATTCATAAATTATCTAAGTTAATCCTTATTCACAATCTTTCAATCTCATATTTGTTAGACTAGAACCATGAGTTTTATGTTACAAGAGGAACTTGGGATTCCACAAAAATTTGTGATTCTCTAAATTCCCATTGTACCACCTTAGGTTCAAATGTGTTTCTTATTGATCTCAAACTTTTTGAGTTCTACTTTACCCCCATTGATTCTTTTGAAATTTAGATATCCTAATAACAAGCACTTTTTTAATCGAATTGAGATAAGCAATATTCAACAAACTTAAATTAAATATTTTTGAGAAACTATTTTCTTTCATAAGTTTCGATCCTTAATACATATTGGGAAATTCACATACCATATCTCGTATGTTGTCTATTAAACCATTTAGACGGTACTATGTTTTAGTGCTAAGCATGTACCCAAAAGGAAATTAGAAGATTAGATTAAATGATAACCACATCATGACTCAACAGGATGTCATTCCTTCTTTCTGATACATCATCATGATTTAGGTGGAGTTACTTGTGATACACTATCACAGTCTCTCAAGAAGCTCCTCAAAACTTTTAATGTAAAGTATTTCAACAGTTGATCATATCAAAGTTTCTTAATACTTTTATCAAAGTTATTTATGTTTTTTATTCATGATATCTCCTTGAATATTTTAAGATATTCATATTTGTATTTTAGCATATACAAACCCCATATCTACTGAGATCATCAATAAATATAATGAAGTATCTACTGAGATCATCAATAAATATAATGAAGTACAAATAACTACATATAACATTTATTCTAAATGCCTTTATACGTCGCTATGTACAAGTCTTTGTAGAATTCTTATTCTCCCACTACACCTGGTGAGAGTTTGTTTGTCATGTTTCTCATATACAAGATTTGCATGTCTATTATTGGTTCAATAATCAAAAGAGTCTAGATAAACATCAACATCGATTCTAGAGATGCATTTCTCATATATGTGCTCTAGATGACTATGCTACAGATGTTGATTGTTTGAGTCAACAATTTTAATCCTTTATGTATTTACGATATATATGTACATACATCTTTAGATCCTTCAAAATAAGATCACAACACTTTTGGGGCATACAAGACCATATTTTTGAAATAGAACTATTAGCAAATCTTTATTTATAATCATCCTTATGCATACAGGATGCATAAATTAAAAGGTTTCTATTATTGGCTTAATGAATAGTAGCTCATATTGTTGGTATGTATACCCTGAGAGCCAATCATGGGATGATTGGTGGGATACATTAAGATTGATTTGAAAAACATCAAAGGCAAGCTTCCAATTCTTTCTGGTTCAGTCGTATGAGATAATGATAGAACAGATTGAATGTCTAGAGAATGACAGTACTCAATGACGTATGCCTTCAGATTCAGGACCTGAACGATGAGATCATATGGATGCTAAGAGTTTGTACATTCTTATTATGTCCCAAGTCAGATGTCATTGTGGAAGGTAGATAGATAGAAATGACACACAAGACTAGATAGTGGTGTTGGTTGATGACAGAATCCCGTTTGTCATGATATAGAGATATCAAACCAAACACATAGGTACTTGTTAGAGAACAAGTGTACCGGATAGACCCATTGTGAGTTTGACACATGGAACCATGACATGGTAGTCACAGTCAGTTCTCACAGTGATGGTGGTGAGTGTGATTCTTTGACCTGAAATCACTACACTCAACACATGTCGTTGGGTACACTTTGACATCATCAAATGCAGTCCTGAAACATGGGTTGTTATAAAGGTGATGATTGGGTGGCTTTGACACATGGGGCTTTTGAGGGGTGAGTGATAGATACGGGATTTGTCCGTCTCGAGGGAGTTTGATATCCATGGCCACTTGATTAGTAGGATTGAGATAGGCGTGTGCACTCATGTGTGAATCAATATGTGATATTGATGTCATACATATCTCCTCCAATCTACTATGAGATCAAGAAAGTGAATGAACATTGATAGGATGATTGTTCTATGCCTTGAGTTCATTCGGGATATCAGTGATAAAGGAATTATACATTCACTGTAACACCATTCACAGATTGTATGATTGAAAGTTGTTCTCCAACTTTCTATTTCACTTTGGTAGCACTGATGTGTGACTAGGCACCGCTCTTTGCTTGTGAAGTCATAAGTGTTATGGCCTTTCACTGCCAATGTGAAATGGGACCTGCGGGGTCACACACATAGGATTTAACCTGGAAGAGGAGTTTATCCACAAACAATGTTTAGATTGATTACTAAAGGAGTTTAGTAGTTCAATTAAACACTCAATCAATTGATAGCTCAGTATCATAGTGTTCAAGATGTTGGACCGATTGATTAGAGTATCAAATTGATTGAAACTGCAATTGATTAATTTTGCACATTCTGTACTCCCAATCGATTGGCTCATGTGATGAACCAATCGGCACAGCTTGGTGAACCGATCAACTCAGTTGGTGAGCCGATCGGCTTAGGATAGAGTGAAATGACTGATTCAAGTGTTGAACAGATCGGCTCAAGTGGTCCAAATGAGCGAGCTGGGAAAGTCAGGTTGATGAGAAATTTCTTTTCGTTTCACTTGTCCAATTTGATTGGAACAAGGATTGGTATTTGGATCAATTTGAAACAAAAGAGGAAAAGTCAATCGGGAACTAGCCAGGGCCGTGAATTGACTGTTTCAGAAATGAAACGACCATTTTAGGTGTCCCAACCGATCGGTTCAGGTGTGAACCGATCGGCTCAGGTCCCCAACCGACCGTTTCATGCGTGAAATGATCGGTTCAGGTGGCGCAGTTGGTTGTTTTTGTGGAAAATCTCGAACCCTTCTACTCCTGCTTTAGTCCTGCATTTCCTAGGGTAAAGAACCCTGTCCCATGACCCTCCTATATATAGGGGTATTGGGGCTTCTCTGACAACACAACTCAGATCACCAGTTGCTCTATAAAGTTGTCGTTCTCTCAGGTAGTGGTATCCGAGAGAGCCCGAGCAAGTGCTACCCGATAAGGGAGGCACAGTAAGGGAAAGACAACTATAGAAACGTGACTGGTGGTAGGAGAGTGTGTCGGTGACTAGTACACTGATAGGAGGGTACGACTCCTTTCGGTGCCTTGTGTGACAAGGCGATCGGAGTTCCAGGTGGTCCGTGTGGACTACTACAGAGGCGGGAGACTTCTGCCGCTCAGAGGACAACTGTCAATCTCGTCAGTCTGGGTGCAACTAGGAGTTGTTAGTCCAAGTGTGACCAGGAGCTGCACAGACACCGTCCAAGACCGGAGGTGAAGACCACACTAGCTGTGAGGTAATATCACTGAGCAAGCTTTGGGACAAGGTATGCCTCTAGAAACCATCCTTCCTACTGTATAGACGTTAACGCGATTCCTTCATTCTGGGTTTGGGGGAGAAGAAAAAATTTTGTTTCCACTACCTTCTCTACCTCCCCTAAAACCCAACAGTGGTATCTGAGCCACGTCAACTTCTCTATACTTTAGGATTATTGATGTGATCGATTTTGGTTTGTCGCCTTTATTTATTGCATACGATGTGAATAAAATTGTCTTTCTGCATGTCCAATCCTAAATCCACAAATTCCAATATACATATATGATATGTAATATGAATGCACTCGATACGTGTCGCCCTTAAACGATTTTTGTGGTGGATGTATAATGTGTTTATGGCCAATAAACCCTATGTGTGTGCTTGGTTGTATGTGGTTGCTTGTATCTCGGTCTGTGCACCGATCCTCTATCTCTTATTCATGATGTAACTCGAGATAACTCAAGACTTCTTTCCTACCTTTGCTCCCCCCGAATGTAACTCGGGGTTTCCCTTTTTACATTGTAAATAGGATAGATTTTTATTTCTTGTTATGTCGAAGAACGGCGGACATCGTGACGGCAGCTAAGATGATCGGTTCAAGGAGTGAACCGATCGATTGGTGTTCCAGACGACCGGTTCGAGGAGTGAGATGAACGGGTGGTGGCCATGAGGAGATGCACGACGACCAGGCGAACCGATCGGTTGGAGGAGCAAATCGATCAGCTGGTGGCACCCAACCGACCAGCCTGATGGCGAGCCGATCAATCATGTTAGGCAATTGATTTATCATTGCAAGAATGTTTGTGAACATAAGAGTATTAGAAATGGGGTGAGGGGTGCAAGAACAAGTGCCACAGGGTGTGTTGAATTCTCAAATTCAAATGATTGAGTTAGGACTTTGAGCTAGAGATTTTTCTTAGGGAGTCAATGGAAGATATTTTTGAACTCGAGATTTGAATTAATTACGGGAGGAATGTTAGGATCCACTAGAATAACCCACCATATCAGACATACTAAATGAACAAATGCATTTGGAGATGATGTTGACGTAGATGAAGGTTTAGTAAAGAAAATATCACATTCATTGAAGGTAACATCGATAGAGACATAATGCGAGTTGGCTTGGACTATAAAAGTAATAAAAAACTATAAGGTGGGTCATCCAAGAAAACCCATTTCAACTAAAAGAGGATCTAGTTTTTCAACTTCTGGAGCAATGTTATGGAAAAAGATAGTATAGCTAAAAACAACAAAAGAAGATGAAAAATCTTGTCTTATAAAAATGTGAGAAGGGTATGTTGCTTTTAAGAAAAAAGTAAGACTCTTATTTGATAAGGTGGAAGTTTATGACAATATCTTTAGATCATTAAGGTTTTGTCAACTAAGTTTGGAAGAAGAAGAGCTTGGGTAATATCTAGCAAATATTGATTGTTGCACTCAGTGACCGCATTTTGTTATGGAGTGTGAGCACAAATATCTTTGGAAGACTACCCCATTATAAGAACAAAAATACAACATATATGAAGTGATTTATTATATCATTTATGGTTCTCAAAATTTTATGGATTTACCAAATTGTCTTGAAATCATTTTATGAAAGGTTTGAAAATATCAAACATGTAATCATGAGATTTTGACAAGTATCTCCAACTCATTTTTTGATAATCATCAACAGAAGTAATATAGTAGAAAATTTATTAAACCTTGTGGTTAAAAATAGACCAAAAATGTCACCATAAATTAAATGAAAGACAACTTTTTTTCATTAAATAATGTGTAGGAAAATAGTATATGATGCTTATGTAATTAAGGAAAGTCACATGGAATTTTTTAAAATAGATACAGATTGTTATAAATGTATGAGAATTTTTGGGTAGGGATGACCATAGAACTGATGAAGCTAAACTAGCAAGCAAGAAAAAAGGGCAGAGTGAGGTGTACAAATCACCAAAGTAATACAAATAACCAGCACTAGAGGCCAAATCAATCATCTTTGAATTCTGAGAATCATGTAACAAAAAGACATGACTACATAATGCTAATTACATATAAAAGAATCAGCAAGTTTTTAAAAGACACTAAATTAAATGGAAAATGAGGGACATGATGAAAGACTAGAGTTAAAGTCTTTGTTATAGATTCACACAATGACATTATTTTATGGATTTACTTGATTCATCTGCAAGTGTGACATAGAACTGGGAATTTAGGAGTCAAGGGTTGAAAGTAGGTGTCTCATTATATTCATGGTTTTGTAGACCTATAAGTAAATTATATAGGAAAATTAGGATGTACCTTGGAGTATCCCATATTAGGTTGGTTGGAGGCAAGATGCACTAAGTGATTGCAGCATTTTTCACGATCATAAAATACTTGAATCTGGTCTATTATTGGAATATGCTTGTAGATGTTGTTCATACTTTTCTTAGGAGAAGGAAATAGGGGAGGTGCTAGTTGTTTGTGACATGGGCAGTGCTTTCTCCTCATATATGATTGCAGGGATGTTCATGATTATATTAGAACTTCTCCTCAAGATGTCCAGGTACAGAAGGTGCATTGGGGTTTCCACATCCACATCCTAGGCCTCAAGTTATGGAAGCCATGAGTAGCTACAAGTCTGATTAGATGGTAAAACTGTTGTTGGAGTCCATACGATTGTTGTAGATGAGAGAAAATGTCATCTAAGGGAGGAAAGTAGTCATTTTCTAGAATGAAACTACATACCAGAGAAAAGGAAGGATTTAGACCATTTAGGAACTTTGTAGTTATGAGGATGGAACACTCCTTGGTTTGTTCATCAAAGATAACAAGATAGAAAAAATAGAGTTTTGTGACAAAGTGAGGATGGCATCATGGTACTTGTCCAAAATATTTGTCCCCCTAGTTATCAACAAAAAGCTTGCCCCAAATCTTGTAAGTGCACTTGCATTTTTTTTCTTGCATGAAGTATCAGAGAGAAGCTTCTCATAAGTTTGTCTAAGGCTTATTGAACATGTATTTTAAAGTGATAGAGGGTTTTGTACTATTCCACAACTAGTTTTGACTTGGTTGTTTCTCATCTTCCACTCGAGGGTGTCCTACACCACAATGAATTACAACTTATCCATGGATTCAAGAATCATGTACATCAAATTCATCCAGATTAAGTGGTTGTCTCCTTTTGACTTGATATAAAGGTTTGAATACTATCACTATAGAAATTTCTCTAAGGTGTTCCTTCTGGAATATTTGAGATATAATCACATTGCTAGAATCACATGGAATGGATAAGCACCAGCTGAAGCACAATGAGATATAAAATAAAGTAGCGGTATGAACCAAAATTGTTGAAAATTGAATAGAAAGAGTCACGCGCTTCATGATAAAAAAAAGTGGTATCATGAAGGGATTGAGAAAGTGGAAAGATGCCCAGCTATGCACTATCATAGGAAAGGAGTGATGTGCTAGGGAGGGAAAAGGTGATTCAATATTTTACAAGAACTCACCCATGTACGTAGGGAAGGTACATGTGGAGTAAGAGGATGCATTTTTGTAAGGTTTTATAAAGTTAGCAAACTTTTTCCATAATCAACATTCCATTATAATATTTTAGTATGTAACAGAGGAGAAATAGAATTTCTAGTCAAAATCCCAAGGATGTTGCTACACTAATTTGCATATTTTTAAGGGGAAATGGTTATAACTTAAATGGGGGAAGGAAACATAATGCTCCACCCTCACTCTAAAGTTTTGATGCAACCTTTGCTACTACCCTGAAGTAGGTAGAAACTAGGTCTTGCCCATGAGCAACAATGAGTAATAGACTGGTGCAGGCTTCTGTCTAGCTAGATGGAAGGTGATGTCTTGTGGCTGGTAGACGGGAAGAGAGAGGATGGTGGGGTGGTGGTAGTGGGTAGAAAGAGAGGAGTGGGAAGGGGATGCACCACATGGCAGCGTTGATGGTCTTCATGCTATCAGTTGTCATCTTGTTGTTATCCCCTACTTGGTGGTTGCTCTCTAAACCCTCAGGGTCAGGGATTTCTCTGATGCCATGTGATTAATTTTAAGAGAAATTAGGTTAACAATAAATAGAAGTACAGTTAGTCCTACATATAGACCTGACTCAAGGTATGGTGTACATGTAAACATAATATCATAAACTGACTGACAGTAGTGGGATTAAGTAGGAAAGACCCATTAATTCAAATTAATTAAATAAAATAGTTTGCCAATTACACTAATAGTAACATTGCATTAATGTTCCATAGAGGCCACTCAAAAGGACTTGATTATATGTCCAAACATCACATGCTAGCATATGTAGTATTATAGGTACCCAAGATATTGTGTCTAGATAGGTAGATAGATAGTCCCATGTGAATCAGGACCGGGGAAACTTTGGGGAACTCCACCCTTCAATTTATGCTACGTCTCAGTCAAAGGGTAAGTCTCTAACCTTCACCTTTCTTTGTTCCTTGAACTAGAAAAAAAGACCTAGTTTACTCTCCCACACATCCATGGTTGAATGATGCACCCAACTCAACATTGGCTCGTGGGTCCTACACACTAAAGTTCAATCTGGTCCCTTTATCTCCTCATATGTTCATTTTTCGTGTTACTTCGGTCTTATATTCCAATTTTAAGGAATCAATCTTCATCAAGACCTACATATCAATACAATGTAATATTAGCATGTCTGACACCTCAGATGAAATATTTGAGCATCTTATCAGTATATTTTATTATTATCTAAATTCTTTGATTTTATCATTACACATGACAACACTAAATGGTCCATCAAAGTCTTAAAGTCTATAGTTGATATTTAACTGGAATGAAACTCAATACATGATCAATTTCATGTATTATATGTGTCTAAGGATGTCATCTTATAATGTAGACCATCCCATTCCCAAAAGTGTGTATTCGAATTCTCCTGATTTTTTTATGAATTCAGAAATAATTTGATATTAATCCACTTTGATTCCTTAAAATAATTCAAAATAGTTTGAAATGAGTTTGACAAATCCCTACGAGGGAAAGTTTGCAAATTGTAGTTTTGATGCTCAATTATCAAAGACCAATCCACATAGCACAAGGCACATCACCAAACTTTCTTTCCAATTAACTTGGAAATTTTGACCAAGATCAAGATACATAAAATAAGCTTTGTTTAGTACATAATTTCATCTATATCTCCACTTTGATATAAACGATGGAATACAATTGTCTATTTTACAAAGAATGCCTCAAACAATGGATTGTTTGTAAATAAAAATATTGTTTGCCCCTTTTCCAAGGTCACTCTAATAGGAGCACTCATTTTTATGAGAAGAACTTGTCTAATACATTCCTTGAGGTGATCTAAGTTCTACTTTGACAATTCAGACCTTAAATTGATAAAATTGTGATCTCACCCATGTGGTGCATTTGACCTAACTTTTTATGATTTGGTGATTACACTTGGACACAACCATGAATAAGTAAAAAGAATTCATTTCCTTGTCGAAAAGATGGTAACTAAGTCAACATTAACATACATTCAAATAACTATATAAAATAATTTGCAATTTTTTCCCAAGATAGTGGGACAATGCAAAATAATCTAGGAAAGTACACAAGAAAAAAGGAGAAAGATCATCTTCACTCCTAATTTTACAAAACACAACAAAAAATGGATCAATACAGAAATTTATTACAATGCACACTACAAAAATAGGAAACCAGATTGACTACTTTGAGAACCCCCTCTTGAAAAAGGTTGGTTCCTTCTTCACTAATTCCTTCTTCCTTCTTAAGAAGAGTATCTCTCCTGGCTCGAGAGGTATTAGATTCAACTTAGCTCTATCTCTGTGTCTATTACAAAGAGAAAATTTCCACAATCATTGTGGGCGTTATTCCTTAGAGTTGACCTTTATGTTTCTAAATATCATGCATTTATTAAGTACATGATATCCCATATCTAAAGGAATATATTACAGAACTAGAATGGTGATTTATATGTTGTCTCATCCATCAGTATGGATGAAATAAAGGGTGACAATTTAGTTAAATTATAGTATAGGCGCATAGAAGTCCTTCAGTGAAGTGTCATTGTAGACTCCATAATATGAACCAAGCCATGTGGCCACGTATATGTGCATGTATGTCTACTAATGAAACTAAAAATGTTTGACACATATAGATACAACTCACACTGACTTAATATAGATACAACAATGTGATTTTTATGGTATGACACAATTGGGGGTGGGACCTTTGAATCATAGAACCCATGTTCCATATAATACCCATTAGATGCACCGGAGGCCCTCCATCCTCTTCGTTAGACTAAGAAACAATCACCTACAAATATAACACAACTATTTTTATAATAGTATCACACAAACATGATACACAACAAATCATTTACTTGACTATATGTGAACATGAATTGATTCATTGCCACCGAATAGAGTTACCACTTCCCAATAGTGCTATACCACATTGAGTATGTTACATCATACCAAAACAACTATGTGGCATCCTAGTCTACCATATCTTCTAACACATACTATCAGGAGGGTCCTTAGGATCAAGTCATTATACCAACCACTAGCAAGAAGTTATCTTACTAAGGTAGTTGTAATTGTGGTAGGGAAATATTAAGGAATATTGTCATTGGTCTAGGTATTGGCATACAATACCTTCTTGTAACACACAACCTCAGTTTTTGGTAAGAGTTAACACAAGGGGTAAAAGTGTTCCTACAATCCATCAAGATGTCACCATTTAAAACATAAACACATAAAAGAGATAAGTAAATTTCCTTACCAAACATATGATTTTTGTATCAAAGAACACAAAAGTAGACATTATTCATTAGTTTAGTTCTCTTATAGGAACACCTAACACCATGCCTAATAGGTGGGTATAGATTGGAGAATGTAGTCTACTTCATATTTTTATCAATGATCAAACACACAGAAAGTTATGGTGTAAACAATATTGCAATCAGAAAAGGAAATCAAATATCATAGAAAATTCAAATGTTATTATACAACTTATTTTCTATACTAAAAGTGGTGATGGAGATCAACATTAGATGCAATGTATCCAATAACATTATGATGCTTCCAACTATATACTAATGATGGTCTTATAAGAACTAGATGTATGCAATATTTCCATGTATATAGGTTTCTATTTTATCCCAATCAACTCATGTACCCCATGCTTCCTTGTGAGGGGTCAAAGATCACACTTGACAAAAGGATGAATAACACTAATCACACATGAAAATAAGTGCAAGATGAATCCCTCATACCATGTTAGTCATCAAGATTCATCGTGAAGAATGTCTTATTCAACGATGTGATCTTAGTACCAAATCTTTACAACTTGAATGCACTATCTAAAGAAGATGACCTCTTTTGAGTCCTACTCATCAATAGGTGTGCCTCAAAAATGAAGGTCAACCAAAGTTTCAAATCTATCAATCACTATTGACTCCCAAAAATGGAATGGAATTTATTTGTCTCAAGATATAACATCTCTACAAATATTGTCAACAACTTCATGTCCTTATACTAGAAGAGATAACTCAACATTGGGAAATACTGACAACATTATCAGGTTTTCTCTACCCACTTTATCCACCAAAAGTAGGCTAAAATTATCTCGCACCAATTTTTGTTCTTGAGAATAATCTTCTCAAAACACTCATGTAGTTAAAACATCACCATGGTCATAATACTTTATATATACTAGGTCAATATATCTTGTACCTTCTTTCCAAAATAGGTTTCCTTGTGATTGTTGTCCACCAGGTCGGGTATGCATCTTTCTTGAGTGGCACATCTAGCCCCAGTCCTCAAAATTTGCTCCTTAGTAATTAAATAAACTATCAACATTGTGTTGGTTGTATGTCCTAAGAGCCATCATGTGATGATTGTAATAGGGATACATTGTAAATTATTTGATTATTTAAAAAAGTAATTTCACTTATGTTTATTTTTACATTGAGATAATGAATAAATGTGATAATATCTAAAGAATGTTTTGATTTGATGACATATAGTTTAGGTTGAGGACTTGAACATGATAGCATATGTATACTCAAGAGTATTCATTCTTGTTGTGTCCCTATCCATTTATTACTGTGAATATTATAGGACAACAATAATACATAAGACTAACATGTATGATGAATGATGGAAAAGTCTCTTTAGTCAAGATATTGGATATCAATTCAAATACATGGATACATTTTAGAGAATAAGTTTTATTGGAGAACCCATTTTGGGAAGGACACATGAAAGCCATGTTATGGAAAGTTAGTGTCATATTTTAATGTTACAGTGGTGATTGATACCCTTAGACTTTAAGTCACTACACTTATTGCATGTTCTTTGTGTACTTAAAACTACCCACTGTGACTTTGTAAAAGGGTTTTCATATATCTAGTGACACGTGAAATGTGACACTTCTAGATTGGTTGAGTGATGTAGATAGAATTTGTCCATTGGTTGGAGAGATTTCTTATATACTTTATAAGCGAGACTATGAAATTCATGGCAACATGTATGTAAGTCCACATATGATATTTAGATCACAATGCTTAGTAGTCTTATCTAGATCAAGAAACATAGAATGAATTTTAAGAGGATGAAAACTCCATGCTTTAGTTTGAATTTGGATATCTATGACAAAGGGATTATACGGTCAAGGTAAAATTGATCAGTTTATAGGTGGAAGTTTTTCTCTAACTTATTCCTATTGATGTGGTATTGATGTGTTTCTAGGTACCATTTTTTTCTTATGATGTTTTGATCATCATTTCCATCATAACATGAAACTTATGCAATCACACACTTAAGGATGCTTAAAGGAATTGAACTTCATAGTCACACATGTCATTATAATTGTATTGGATTGTGTACATGTTGATTTCTTCCCAATCGGGAAATTGGGAAAGCTAGTTAGACAACTAGATGGTTTGTATCATTTGGTTGGACCAATTGGGCAAGTGACCAACCCACTGACCAGATAATCTAGTCAGGTGTTTGGGTGAAATCAGGGTTGAATAAGAATTGGAAATACTCGATTAATTGGAATCAAATCGAGGAACTCCAATCAGAACAGGATTTGTTGACTATACGAACTGGGAGACTAGATGTTTAATAGGATTAAAACTCCTTGCTTTAGTTTGAATATGTATATATATGACAAAGGGATTATACAGTCATGGTAACATTAGTCACTTTTACAAGGTGAAGTTAGTCTCCAACTTATTCCTATTACATGGGTAGTATTGATGCATTTCTAGATACCATTTTTTTCTTGTGATGTTTTGATCATCATTGCCATCATAACAAGAAAACTATGCAATCACACACTTAAGGATGATTAAATAAATTGAAGTTCATAGTCGAACATGTGATTATATTGTATTGGATTGTATACATGTTGGTATTTTCCCAATAAGGAAATTGGGCAAGCTAGTCAGACAACTAGATGGTTTTAATCATCCGGTTGGACCAATTGGGCAAGTGACCAACCCGCTGACCAGATACTCTAGTCAGGTGATTGGGTGAAATCATGGTTGAACAATAATTGGAAATACTCGATTAATTGGAATCAAATTGAGAAATTTATATCATAATTGGATTTGTTGACTATACAAATTGGGTGACTAGACGATCTAATTGGTCTAGTGTTAGTTAGTCGGTCAATCCATTAATGAATTGGATGAATAGTAAGTTTCTCTAAGTTTTCTAGTTTGATGATGATTATGAGTTGTTTTAAGGAGTGGGACCTGAGAGGGAATCCACTCCCTATGAAATAAAGCAGTGGGAAACATCCCATATGCCAAACATATAGCTAAATTTTAGTAAAGGAATGACAATGCAATTTATTTAAAAGTGTGTTTTAAGGTACCTAACTATAGCAACGTAAGATAAAATATCTAACTATATCAATGCTTGATTAAATTGTAATCTTTCACCACACAGGGTGGTACATAAGAAAATCAAACAACTGCATAAGACCAACAGAGGGTTATCTAACCACCTTGAATCTATCTCCTCCAACTACACATATATTTTTTATGGTCAACCTTGTATCTCTTCTCTTCTCTACATAAGGGATTTAAGGAATACTCCACAAGAAAGACAAAGTTGAAATTATGATCATAAAATGACATTATGAGCATGTTAAAATGGATTGAGAAATATTATTGAAAAAGGACATCAAATATAACAATGCTTCCCAACCAAAAGGAAAAGTATCATCCAAGTGGATGTGCCACAAAAGCACACATAAAGAATTTAAGGGACATAATCCATCAATAATAATAAGCATGCATGCTAGTGAGACAAACATAGCACTAGTAAAATATTTATAAACAATGGTCGCTAGGGCACATAACCCATAACTTGATAGAGTAAGGCACATACCAGACTCCCCAATATATAAGGTTGGCACAAAACCTAGGTATGGGGCACAAAATTACCATTCCAAAATAACAAGGGCACATTACCCGGATATGAGGCACATAGCCTCCATTGCAAAAATAAAGGACACATAACTCAAAAACTAGAGTACTTACACAACTCTAGGGCTACTAAATCACAAAGCATGCAGAATGTTGCAAAGACCATGCATACCAAACACACCACATTAAAGCACATAGGGTGACAGAGGGGATGATCTAAAATCTTAATGTAGATTTAATTGACTAGAGATCATTAGAACGGTCAAATAGAGCACAAGGTAGTTGACGTCATACATGGTATTCACAGAAGCAATACACACTATCTAAAACCGAATTAATGATGGAGATGAGTTTGGGGAGTGTTGGTTGAGGTTTCTGGATATCCGCGTATGTATAGGTGGAGAAGGAGAGTCTACAACTCGAAAGGAGAAGGAGTCGAGAGAGTTAATTTAGCATTTTTTGAAATAGGACACAAGAGATGGTAAAGTCAGGCTCACTACATGAAACATTGCATGATGAATTTAAAGGAAAAGAAATCTTGACAAATCTTCAAGAGATGAGGGAGAAAGGGTGATGATAAAATCATTGTTTAAAAATGCATTGTTCATGGGATATCAGTCTCTTACCCAAGGTAGGGATGAGTCATCCAGCGTCCGATTAAGATCAAAGGGTTTGCATTAAATCCAAAATTCGTGATCAAATTCTTAAAGTTTAGTGTGACATTTAAATAAGCATGGCATACATGAATTCTAGAAATATTAGGAAATCAAAACCATAAAGTGAAACATTTACCAAATCAGTCCTTTAAATGTAAATTTCTTTATAAATCTATGTGAGGGTGAAATAAATGCTCAAATAATACTAGATTTGATACCTAGACCAATTAGGCCATGAAGAATCCTTTGTGGTATCACTCTACACTTTTTTTATGGTTTACTATTTTATTTTGAAAAATTTACCTTAAGTTATATTATCTTTCCTAAATAAAATTAGGATAGTCAAGATTGTTCAATTTATGTGAAAATTCATACATAGACCAACTTTGGTATGCATAATTTGAAATTGAGATTTGTTTCCATTTGTATGACATTTATTATCATTTTTCTAATATTGTTGGCCTTGTCTTATATTTTCTTTTATTAATGAAACTAGGACATCTAGAATTGCTTAGTTAATGTGAAACTTGTCCCCCAGGATGATAACACAAATTTGCATTAGATTTGGGTTTTGGAGCTTCCTTTTATGAGTTCTATTACAAATAGATTTTAGATTCATCACGATTATGTTTATTATATTATTACAACATTATTATCATCTTTCATTAAATTGAGTCTTATTATATTCCCATTGTTACCAAAAAGAGTTTCCTTATATTGTTATACATGAAATTCCATATTTTACTTATTTAGCATTTGTTTTTGGTCGGCTAAAAATCCTATTGTTGTATTAAAACCAAAAAACTTTGGGCTTATGTACAATGAACAAACCCCTAAAAACATAAACCTATATATGATTGCATAACCACGCAGTGAAGCGTCATACTAACTAGACCCAGGAGCAAGGAACGGTAAGGACCGAAGAGTCCTACCAGAGACAGAGACAAAAACAACCATCCTCAAAACTCTAAATATAGAAGTAAGAAAACACTAACAATACATCCACCTAGAAAGTGTGCCTCCTTAGTTGCTAATCTAAGGATAATCAGATCATCATCTCAGCAATTGTATTGGTGAAGGACACCAGGTTTTCATAGGTCCTTACTCGATGCAAAGGTTAACTGAGGCACTGGTTTTTACCAATAAAGAAAGGAGAAACCAGTCACAGGGGAGAAAAAAGCACTGGTGTTGGCTGGCAGAAAACTTGCAAGAAAATAGAAACCAGCTTCCAACCTCTTGGAGGATACTGGCTGGCTACTCCTCTTCCAGCTAGCTTACAGAAAGATCACCCAGAAATTGTAGTAGAAAAGAAGCATCAACGAGTAACATCCTCAAGGAATGAATGCAGTTATGTCCCCTTGGAACTTTGCTACCTACCAGCATCAAGACAACACTAAAACATCTCAAGCCAAGTAGGAAGGGAGCAAAGGGTCAAAGAGGGTCTAGACAGAGTCATCGATCAATGGAATCTCATCTGTTCGAACTCTCCTTGGCTTCTTCTTCTTCTTCCTTAGTCTAGGACTTGCGCTTAGCTTGAAATCAGTATGTTGTTCCAGACCCGGGTCATAAGAGCTAGTGGAATCATCCTCGGAGGTAATCTCATAGGCTTTTTGATATTCAAATGAGATACCAGAATCATGCATGATCTTGTTACATTGTGGAGTAATCTTGAGGCGAGAGAGGGATAATTCCCACTCTAGATCCAATCCCTCCACTACCACGCTAAAGGGTTCACAGTGCATCTCCGGTTCAGGTAGAGCCGTGTTTCAAGAGCTGTGTTTATCATGGTATCCGTCCTAGTACTCCTTGCTGCTCTTGTTAGTCTTAGAGGCAAATCGTAGACTAGGTTGAGAGCAACTTGATTTGCCAACACGGATTTGTAACTCACTGCCGTAGTGTTTGCGACTAGGGTCCTTGGGATAAGAGATAAATATGTGGCTGAACTGATTGCACCTTGAGTAGAGAAGAGGCTTGGAGACGTACTCAATGTTGAGCTTCTTTGGATTATCATACATCTCGATCAGGAGTTCCTTGGGGAATCCTTCAGTTGGTTGGATCTCTACACATACCAGGGCTCCCTTTAGACAGTTGGAAGATAGGGTTGCTTCGTCAAAGTCAATTGGTCACCCAAGAAGACTCGCAATGCCTTCCAGTCGATCAAGTGTCCAAGGGGTGACTGGGTTCTCCACCCTAAACCACACCTGGAGTTTCTTGGACGAGAGGGGAGCAAGGGGCTCACCCGATTCCCATGGATGAGCAATGATGAGGCCACCATCGAGCATCCAGGGAGCCTCATCAAGGATCCATTCCCTCTCTGTGTCGGTTAATAGTTTGATGACGAATCCCTCATCTTCTTCTACTATGATCTGAAAGTCGCCACTAGGGCACCAGAGTCTCTTGACCCAGTTGAGGATTTGGCCTTTGAAGGGCTTCCTCCCTATGAAATGAAGAGATAGGTATTCCTTCCAGTTCAAAGCCTCCTCCTCCTTGGTGGAGAACGAGAAGGTCTTCGCATCGTTCTTAACAATCGATTCCACATATATAATAACGGGGGCGTCCTTGCACATTCTCCCTAGTCTGCTAGATAGCATCTAATCAGGTTTAGGAGAGGGTGATGAGGATCCCTTATTCTTTTCTGGAGGAGGTACAGAGGAAAGGGGAAAAGGGATTGGGGTTGTCGGGGTGTGGAGATCCTAGATTCAGCATGATTATGGGAAGCAGAGGTGTTGCACGCTCTGGTGGCCGCACTTGAGCCAATAGGAGGATCTGTCGTCGACTCGGTTTTGCCTTCTCTCCCTACATCATCGCCGACCCTAGGATTTTGCCTACCGCCTCTCCCTCGCCATCCCTCTTAGGGTTTTGAACTCTCTTTTTCTTCTTACTTATTTAGCGTATTAAGTATATTAATTCAATGTTAATTTATATTATTATACATTATCCATATACATGTACATGAAAACTCCATTTGTTATTCCAATTCATGTATTAAGCACATTACACCTCATTAAACATATCTTTATTGTTATGTGAATATTTTTTAGTCAAGGGGATATATGTGACATATTTAATGAGTTTACTTATATGTTAGCATATATGTAGGTTATTATATTATGAATGTATCATGATATGTGATGTTGATTATGTGCCACTTATATGTTATGTTTGTTTTTCAAACCTATTTATATTATGGGCTACTGTTGACTTAACCATGTTACATGTACTAATTATATTCATTAAGGTAAACTCCATCCTTGCTTAGTCAAATCTAAGGAACCAAGCTTACTAACCTCCTAATAATGGAATAGGGTAAGATTTTAGGTTTCAGTATGTTACAACATTGCACCCGTTAAAAGGATGTCATCCTTAACATCTAACCATCCTTAAACTACCAACAAACTATTCTCCACCCCTTAAAAGGTTTGACATAATGAATCAAATTAAATAACTCTAAAATAAATTATAGTTGCAAATTGATCTTTTAGTTGTGAGTATTTTGGGTGCTTATATGTCAAATTTCCAACTAAAAGGGCATAAGTATTTAGGGTCGAGTTCAGGTCACTATGATTCTAAGCTAGCGACTCTAAGTTTTAACACCTCAAATTAAAGATACAACTTCCCACATCTTAGAGGGTTAAATAGGGTAGGTCCACTAAACTTTTTGTACATGTCATATCTTCCCAAGGTAAACATCCTAAGAAAGACAAGATTGAAATAGTTAGATTAACCAATCACTATTTGCTCTGATACCATACTGTAACGAGTGGGGCCCAAGAGAAGATCCACTCCCTTCTAAATCAAATAAAAGGAAACATCTCATATGCCAAACACAAAGATAAATTTTAGCAAAGGGAAGACAATTCAATTTTTAAAAAGTATGTTTAAATATACCAAATTGTAGAAATAGAAGATAAAATATCATTCTATTAGAATACTTGATTATATCATAATCCTTCACCATTCAGGGTGGTACATAAGAAAATCAAACTATAGCATAACGCCAACATAGGGCTATCTAACCACCTAGAATCTATCTCTCAAGAAGGATTAACTACACCTAGAGTTGTCTTGGTCAACCTTGGTTGTCTCCTCCTTAATCTCTACCTAAAGGGATGGAAGGCATGCCCCACAATAAAGTGGAAATTAATAGCATAAAAATTCTATTTTGGGCATATTAATATGGATTGAGAAACATTACAGAAAAAATGGCATCAAATATAACAAGACTTCCTGACCAATAGGAAAAGTACCATCCAAGTGGATATCAAAAGACTGTGAATTTCAATAAGATGATAAACCATAGTTACACTTTCCATTAATCAAAACAAAGATGTGCCACAAAAGCACATATACATAATTTAGGGCATGTAGCCCATCAATAATAATAACCTTGAATGCAAGTGAGATAAATATAGCACTAGTGAAATATAAATAAACAATAGAAGCTAGGGCACATATCCCATTACTTGATAGAGTAAGGCACATAACCAAACTCCCCAATATATAAAGTCGACATAAAACTTGAGTATGCGTCAAATAAGCTCCATATGCCAAAATAACATAGGCACATAACCCAAGTATGGGGCACATAACCTCCAAACTAAACATAAAGGGAACATAACCCAGAAACTAGCGTACTTATACAACTCTAGGGATACTGAATCACAAAGCGTGCAAAATGTAGAGGCAAGTGAAAGTACACTACAAAATAGAATACATGATATTTCCATCACATAAATAGACTGTATGAAACATCCACCGCATAAGTGGGAAAATTAGGGTCCCAATACAATACTATAAAGAGTGGAATTCTAGAGGGGATCTACTCCCTACTAAATCAAATAAAAGGAAACATCCCACATTCCAAACACACAACTAAATTTTAGAAAAGGGATGACAACCCAATTTATTATGCTTCAAGATACCAAATTGTAACAGAAGAAGATAAAATATATAACTAAATACAATGCTTGATTGTATCATAATCCTTCACTGGGTAGGGTGATACATAAGAAAATAAAAATATAGCATAGGACCTACAGACGTTTATCTAACCACCTCAAATATATATCCTAAGAAGGAACTTATGCATCTAGATTTGTCATGGTCAACCTTGGTTCTCTCCTCCTTGATCACTACCTAAGGGGTTTGAAGCATTCCTCACAAGAGAAGACAAAGTGAAAATTATCATCATAAAAATCATGGCATGAATATATGATAATGGATAGAACAACATTATGGAAAATGGACATAAAATATAACAAGGCTTCCCAACAAAGAGGAAAAGCACTATCCAGGTGGATATCAAAGGAATATAAATGTCAATAAGATGATAAACAACATTTACATTTGCCATTTATCAAAATTAAGATGTGCCACAAAAGCACACATAAAGAATTTAGGACACATATCTCGTCAACAATACTAAACATGCATACAAGTGAGAATAGAAGTAGTGAAATATAAATAAATAATGAAGGCTAGGGCATGTAACCAAACTCCTCAATATATAAGGTGGGCATAAAACTCAAGTGTGTGGCACATAACCTCCGTCCAAAAATAACATGGGTAATAACCCAGTTATGGGGCACATAACCTCCATACCAAACATAAAGGGCACATAACCTAAAAACAAGAGTACTTATACAACTCTAGGGCTATTGAATCGCAAAGCATGCCAAATTTATAGGTAACTGAAATTACTGTCACAAAATAAAATAAATGAAATTTTCCATCACATAAATGGACAGTATGAAACATCCGCTACATAAGTGGGCAAATTAGGGTTCCATCTCACAGTGGAGAAAAACTTGGTTCAATTTCACCTCTAGAGTTTCCTCATGAAGCAAAGTATACTTTTAGAGTCAAGCAAGAAATATAGATAGTTCAAGAATATCAAGAATTCAAATCCAACTATACTGAATAGGTCATCAAGTCAAGGAGAAAAACATTAACAAAATATCTCAAAGAGACTCAATAGAGGAAAATAGAATCAATTGTTCAATATAGGATTCAAGGGATACAACATACATTAAGAGATGGGAAATTGGGTTTTTTTCTCAATATAGATCTCAGATATTGCAGCATACATTAAGAGAGGAATTAGGTTGAATGGTAAATATGGATAGTAGAATGAAACATACCTCAAAATTTGTGCCAACTTGTCAAAGTCCAAAACCTAGATCCAAGTCAGAGTTCTTCTCCACCTGATATCAATTTTATATACAAACCATTGATTCGTATGTGTATTATAAACCCTATATGATGAACTCCTATTATTGTTGGATTTAGGTTATGAAATACATGCAGTTAGGTAGAGAATCCTTTTGTAATTACAACAAGTATTTTTATGTAACTTTTCGATAATCAAAAAATTAATTACAAATTATAGAAATATCAACCAATTAAAAAACTCAGCTAAGCCACGTCTACAACATTATCCATTTGAAAATTCAACTGAGATGGACCTATGCAAGTTTTTCATATGGATCGGACCCACAGGCAACTGGTTGCATAGTTAATCATGGAAAAGAAAACAAAAAAGTGTGAAAAGACTATTTTTCCCCATGTGAAAAAATAAAACAAAATAGAAAATTTAGGGGGGGAAGAAGAGAATCACAAATGATCATCTTTATCCTTCGATCTCAAAATACGACTCGAGGAACATGAGGAGCTTGTTGACCCTGATGAATGGTTTCAAAACCCAATCTTGAGAAACCTATGAACAAAACATTTGTGTTCCTCAATGGTTGCGAACAGGGAGCATCAAGGGGAGTCATGTGACGTCCCCAGATTTTCTAAAGCTTAATCTAATGTGTGACGTCCAAATTGAAACATCACCTCTGTGAGAATCCCAAATTAAACACCCTACACTAGGCTAAGAAGAAGAAAATTAGAGGAAGTTAGAAGGAAATAATAGTAGCACACGCACATGAACAATAATAAAACCATACAACACATGTTCACCATTCAACATATAATTACATAATGAATTGTTGTAACATTTGATATTACATATTGAACAATAAACTTTTACATATATAAGTACTACCACTAAATTATAGGATCTTAACACAATAGGTCCACCTGTACGTCAGCTTATCACACAACTCTCAAAAACTATCCAAGTTCTTCATGAGCATATGTCCACAACCTAAATAGAAGATTACATGTGGTACATGTCAGCACAATATTCAAGAATATTATACTGAGTACGCCTACGTGTCTTTTTATATAGCTCTCATTACTAAGCTTGGTAATAAGATAAAACTAATACTTGGCAGTTATAAAGAAATATAATAAAAGGCATATATTTGAACAAAGATGTTTATTAACAAAAGAGAACACATATTTTACCATGACTTTTCATTATAAGTAAAGTTGATCAACCACATGCACTATTCTACCAAAGGGATTTAGTGCTCACATGTACTATTCCTCCATAGAGTTTTAGTACTTTCATAAATGCACTATTCTGCCAAAGAGATTTAGTGCGCACGTGTACTATTATGCCAAAGAGATTTAGTACTTTCATTAATGGACTATTCTACCAAAGAGATTTAGTTCTATCATATAATGGATTAGATGTTATATGTTTCATGTGTTCATGGCCATATAAGTATGGAAAAATTAAGCAAGATATCATATAAGAACAACCATTTCATCCAATACCATATGCCAAATATTTTGCTACACATATAATACAAGCATATTGTATAATAAGCCAAGTAAGAGGTAATGGTGTACCTTGATCAAGATATCCTAACAACTAAATTCCTGATGTCAACTACATCTTGGTCAAACCCTGATTAAGACAATATCATATACTATCAATAGATTTCCATCATCTTACCCTAATATGGTTCATTAGGGTTTCACTTAGTCTTATGATATTCCCATCATTACTTGTCTTATCTCCTTGGAATTAGGTTACTGATCTTATATTTCATGTTAGGATACATTATCTGATTATTCAGTTGCATATAATTATGCGAACAAGTTAATCCTAGGTTACATGTATTATTCATGATAGGGTTTTCTCATCATTTTAGGATCATTTAACATGTAACATGATTTATATGCATATTTATGATCTTAGAATTACATATTAGCTCCCACTTACTAATATGAGTTTATTCTAGAATTTCCAAGGTTTCTTGAGCATATTTTTTATTATTGCACATTAATTAGGGTTGTTAGCCTAATTAGCCACACTAAGCAAATTGCATAATTTTGTGCACCGACATTACAATTACTGACCTCAAATGGATTATAAGTCATATTTAGGAGTTACGGGAACATTTCCATAATTTTGTCATCATTTGTTATTTATTACTCATGAAACAAGTATATAACCTCTTACATGATATTACTGATATTTAAGCTTCAAAATACTTCTATGATGGTTCCATTTTATTCTACTCATTTTTCTAAGAATTTTGGTACCTTGTTTGTAATTTTCTGATAATCGAGCTAATTTTTATGATTTATCTAAGAACTGTACATTTCTGGATAATTAAACATTGATTTACCTTTTTTTGGCCAATTAGGCGATGCCACGTGTTTGTCCAGGGACACGGCCCCTTTCTAGGGTTGGCTGGTGGCTCGCTATGAACTGGGTGGTTTTTCCTAATTTAGTTGTATTGGACCGGATGGTTCTGGGATCTGAACGGTCTGCCTTCTTTTCTTTTCTCTCTGGCATCGCGTTCGACGCCAGTTCTTCCGCTCAGTGCCCATCGGTGAGCACCGCCGCCTGGGTTGCATCTACTCCAGTGAGCAAACCTAGATCTCTCCTCCCTCTAGCACACAGCCGTGCCCAATCTCCTCCTCGTCATAGGCTCAGGCACCGCCGCTGCAAAGGATCTGGAATCGTTCGCTCAGATCCGCCTGGTGCTTATGTGTGCCTCTTCCGGGTGCCACCTCGGCTTGGACCAATCCACCTCGTTGTCGTTGGTAGCCCTTGCGCCGAGGAAAAGGGGGAAAACCCTTTGTCACACTCTGGGTGGAATCTAAGCCCCTGTTTGGTTCCGGCCTGGACCGGGATTGGGCGCTGTCGTTTTGCTCCACGGCGGCCCAATCCGGTCCGGCTTGGGCAAGAAATCTGTTTGGCTAGCGTACCAGTCTGAGCCCCGTTTTGGCCTAACGGAATCCCAATATCAGGTTTAAGTCAATCCCCATCGAGGCAGGATTGGGATTTCCAATCCGGTTTGGCCCGACAACCCCCTGATCCCTCGCAACCCCGCAACCCTCCCCTCGCAACCCCGCAACCCTCCCTCTCCCCCTCGCCAGACGACCTCTCGCCAGACGATCTCTCGCCCATCTTCTCTCGGCGCATCTTCACTACTGTTTGTCCGTGAGAAGTAAAAGCGAAAGCTGCTCGAGGTCGCAGATGGAGTGTTGCTCGAGGTCGCAGATGAAGTGCACCAGTCGACCCGTGGAGAAGCGTGGACCATCATCAATGCTGCCGCCTGCCAACACCGGTCTACCTGGGCGGCTAGCTCCCTCGAAAGCAAGGTACCCATGCCCTGCCCTGCTATTTTGTACTACCTGCTTTGACATCGAATTGTCTTGTCGACGCACAGAAGAAACCCTAGCTCGTCCAAGGCAAGAAGAAACCCTAGTCCGTGTGCCTTCTTATTCCTCTCCTTCTGCTGCGAGGTTGTTCACTTCCACATACGCCTTTTGGAGGAGCTGTTCACAGAAGCTGGTGGTCGTCCTTTGTTGCTGAATTGTGCTCCTCAATCGTGCTCCGGCGGCCCTGCCCAGACCTCCGCTTCCGCACTTTGTCTTTGTTCTCGCCCCCTTCTGCTCAGGTTGGTCACAAATTAGGGTAGACGGTGCTTTATTTGTGAGGTCGATTAGGGTAGAAGTACAACAATCATGCATGTGTATCGATTAAGTGGCAAATGAGCCGACAATACCTGGAAACAGTCGTTGTGTATGACACTGATTTATTCTACTTCTTACTACTACTTTTATCTAGAAATGCATCAATTTACCGCTATTATGTGTGTTTGTGTGGTAAGCTATAGTACTAAAGCAAATAAAAGGCACTACCATGCTTGATTTTCTTGATTTTTCCCGGCAAGGTTATTTTGAGGATATCGATATGTGTTAGTAGACCATAGAGTAGTGTTGTCCTACATTTCGTTTTCTGTCATTTGTTTTTCATTCTTTGGTTTCTGGTTTGTATGCCTTTGTCTTTGTTTTTCCAACATGATTGGGTAGTAAAGGCCGATTCATCCTCTGCTGGTTTCTGGTTTCTGTGACTTTGTAATTGTTTTTCTAACATTATTGGGCGTCGTTAATCTGTTGGACATATCTATGAAGGATATGTTATTTGTTCTGTTTTAATGTTCTGTATTTTGCTGTTATGTTTTTTGTGATACTATTATGATATCATAAATCTGGAAATTGGATATACAAATTGGATATAGAAATTGGTATATAAATCCTCCAATATATACCATGGTTGAACCTAATTTTGCCTACATTAGCACACCATTAGCAGGTACTATGTTTGATTTGGAATGCGGGAGCAGTCATGGTTAGGTTACTAGGGTTTAAAACAACAGCAGATTTAAAAGTTGTTTAACTAAATCAGTGTGAGGTCTAGGTTAGGTGAATCCCTGCATCTACACAGTGATGCCTGGAAATTGGATATAGAAATTGGTATTCTGGGAAAGATCATTCATTGATTTCAGCTATGGATTTCAGCTTTCATTGGTTTTACTTTCCTCTCTATGTTGTATTTAGAGTAACCATTATTAATCCTCCAATATATACCATGGTTGAACCTAATTTTTGCCTACATTAGCTCACCATTAGCAGGTACTATGTTTGATTTGGAATGCGGGAGCAGTCATGGTTAGGTTAATAGGGTTTAAAACAACAGCAGATTTAAAACTTGTTTAACTAAATCAGTGTGAGGTCTAGGTTAGGTTAATACGGGAAATAACAGCACATTTAAAACTTGTTTATCTATATCAGTGTGAGGTCTAGGTTAGGTGAATCCCTGCATCTACACAGTGATGCCTGGACATATCTGTTTGCCATATTTATGAATGTTCTGTTATTTGTTCTGTTTTAATGTTATGTATTTTGATGTTCTGTTTTTTGTGATACTATTATGATATCATAATAGTAGCAGCTATGGATTTCATAAATCTGGAAATTGGATATACAAATTGGTATTCTGGGAAAGATCATTCATTGATTTCAGCTATGGATTTCAGCTTTCATTGGTTTTACTTTCCTCTCTATGTTGTATTTAGAGTAACCATTATTAATCCTCCAATATATACCATGGTTGAACCTAATTTTTGCCTACATTAGCTCACCATTAGCAGGTACTATGTTTGATTTGGAATGCGGGAGCAGTCATGTTAATCAATGCAGCTTGTGTATCTGCTGATTGAATCAGTAATGAAGGAACACACATAAATGGTTTCTGTTGTGACTGAATTTAATTAAACATTTACACTGATTATGTCATCAAATATTGCAGCAACTACACGAGTATGCCTCCCGTCGACCCTAACAACCGTATGGTATGGACAAGAGAGTATGATGTTGCTGTGGTGACAGCATTGCGTAGACAATATGACCTAGGCAGGTGTATTGATGGTAATTTTACTAGGGACTCTTGGAGGGAAATAACTTCTGATGTCAATAATAGGGTTGTCGTCGTGTTTAAGTTAGACCAAATAAGATGTCGCTGGAAGAACCTTAAAAGGGACTACGTCCATTTGAAGGGTTTGACCAACAAGAGTGGCGTTGGATGGGATCAAGAAAGGCACAAGCCCATTGTACCGGACACCCCTGAGTGGAAAGAGGCCATTGCGGTACGCACACTATACATAACTTTTATCCTAACAAATTGTAACTGTACATGTAAACATGATTATTGCCAAACACATTTTTTTTTAAGCGTAGGCAGACAGGGACCTGACTAGGTTGCTTAGGCGCCCGTTTCCCCACTACTATGACATAGAGCTAATGGCGGGGAGGAACATTGCTAGAGGACACCATGCAATGTCTTCGGCGGACACTCAGATTCCTGCAGATGTTGCGTCTGAGGATGATGTAAGTGTCGACCTAGGCGCGCCTGATACACCTATGTACACACACTCGGCAACAGATGAGCGTAGCGTACCCGCAACTACCGGGCAAAGTGAGGGTGAAAGCGCGCGGCCTGTGCGAACGGATAACCCGTCAGTTGGGGGCAGGAGTCCTTCTACCCATACGCGCAGGAGACGCCAATCAACGCCGCAAGACCGATGTAGTCTTTCCAATGAAGTTGTGGCTGAGTTCACACAGGTTTACACAAAGGTTCACGAGTTAGGGACATCCATGATGACCAAATCCTATGAAAAGGAAGAGTTGTCAAATATTTTACAACATTTTAATGCCAATTTTCCCGATGCCCCCACCTCCGTTTTTACTACACTTGTGAACGCCATCAAGGACTCTACCAACCGCAACATCTACCTTGGCCTCCAAAACACCCCTGCAAAGATAACCTTGTGGTTAAACGACCTTTGTCAAAGGTCACAATTCGGTTTTTCCACATCTGTACCTCCAATGCCTTCATATTATTTCCCGTCTCCGCAACCATTCCCTTCACATTCACCCAACTTCAGCAGCACGTCGTCTCAGCCACCATTTATGTCGTCTTCCTCTTCACCCAACTTCCCAGGCACATCGTCTCAGCCACCATTTATCCCGCCACCCAACTTCCCAGGCGTGCCACCGATGTGGTTTCCTTCATCCAGTGATGTTGGCCCATCGGGAACATAATTGTAGGGGTTATTTCGTATGCATTTGAAGTTAATTATTTTCTGTCCAA